>JACEEZ010024353.1:292500-477365 GCA_016584305.1 Chionoecetes opilio | reverse complement strand
CATTTTAAGCACTCGTAGGGGCCACATCCTGCATCTGATCTAACCCTCCTGCTGTAACATTCCGTTCCTTCCCCTTCCCTCACCGTTTCACTACTACTCTATAACCCCTCCCATTTTTATGCTCTGCCATAGTGCCATATGACCTCTGATGTCTGGCACATTTCCCCTTTTTTTGGCATTAAATCAATCAATTGTGGGGCCCATCGATGGCCATGGGGCCCTAAAGCAGCAGCTTAGATCGCCTGTGTCTCGGGCCGGCTTTGTATAGAAGTACAGTAATCAGTACAGGGCTGTGGCAGCCCCACCGCCCACTACACTGTGGTCCATACTGGTGTGTGGGGCAGGCAGCCGGGGTAGTGAACCAGATAGCCAGCCCTGAGGACGTAGTGTGTGTGCCTGCGTATTCCCTGCTTGTCTTAACAGGGGAATAACAGGCACAACAGATGAGTTTGGATCCTCGCCCTGGTAGTGTTATGTTTTTTATCCCATAAGAGCAAAAAATAGAAACACTGTTTTTGTTATATGCCAGCCCACTTGTTAGGGAGAAGGCTAACTTGTTTGAAATATAATGATAAGATTAATGATATGTATATAAGGATGAATCTCTGTTGTGATGATGGAGTTGTTGAGGCTCTGGAGAACATTTCAATGCTTTATAGAAATGTGCAGCATGACTTAGGGAGCTACATTCATCAATGGGCAATCTCACATATGGACATTTATGTTTCAGTAACATAACTGTACTGATAATGTTTTGCCTCACAGACCTCTAACGCTGCATTACCTGTGACGTCGCCAAGGAGGTTATGGGGTCTGTTCAGTTTGTTTATCTGATTGTCTGTTCGTTTGTTTGTTAACAGGATTGCGCATAAAGTTACAGACGGATTTGCATACATTTTTTACCAGAAGTGGGGCTTAGCTCAACTTAGAAGTGATTAGTAATTGAAGTTGATCTGAATCTGGATCCAGGATTTGTTAAGGATATCCCGGGGGGCTTGGCGTGTGCCGCCCCCAAGGTGGAGCCCAACACCACCCTCCCTCAAGACCCCCTGGCTAGGGTTTTGAAGGCCCAGCTGGTATTTGAGAAACATAAACTGAATTTAGAGCTTTGTGCAGTAAAAGTCTTTCTTAATATTAGTATTCGTATTATTACAGTAGTATTCAGTAGTATTATAGTATACAGTATGTATATTTATATATTTTATTGTATTATTTTTAAGTTTATTTACATTTTTTTTAATATTGTATTTTTTTACAAATGGAATAATTTTCAGCCTTGGCGTCAGATGGTATGCCTTCTTGCATTTAGAGGCTAGAAATATGTATGACTGAGCTTTTACCCAATTTCAGGAGTGTTTTGATGATTTCATGACTGTGAACATTTCCTTTATTCATTGCATTAGGAGCTATAGGATGGATAGCATAAAGTTAAGATAGGAATGAGTGTATGAGCATGAAGAAACATTCCCTAGTTTAACTGCTAATCAAGCATTGTAAACTGTCCACATGGAAGTGACGATATGTTTTGAAGTCAATGTGCGATATGCTTTGCCTTATTTATCCCTTGCTAGTCATTATATTGCATAAAGCAGTCTCTTCCAACACAAGCAAAATCACTGAAAAGTTCCCTTCAGAGCATAAAACAAACAAAATCAATGCAAAGATATCCAGGGAACACAATACTTTAACCACGTACTAAGTAACATCATCATTATCATCATCATCATCTGAAAGCCAGATTCCATGTTTACAGGGATAAGTCATGTGTCATCTCTGTCATTTTCTTCCCTCAGACCTTCAGGTCTGAATCTCATATCGGTCTACTTTCTCATACCAACTTTAACTTTTAACCCCTTCACGCCCAGATCTTTCCTTTGCAATAAAAAAATCTATGTTGTCGAGCCACAAAATTACGAAAAGTCACTGAATATACCAAATTAGTTAGTCGACAAGGATACTAAACACGTCATAGGTATAAAATATTGCTTATAGTCATTAAAAAATTGTCTAATGGTACCCAAATTACAATGGAAATTACGTTCTGGGCCTCAAGGGGTTAATGTTGATGGTACTTAAATCATTGTCATCATTTGTATCTGCTTCACCAACCTGCTGTTGGTTGCCAAGTAGCAGCTGTGTTTGCACTCGCTACTTTTTCAAATACAGTGTTCCTCTGCCGTACGATGCCTCAATATGCGTTATTTTGCTCATACGATTGACCCTCCTTAATACCCTCTGCTCGATGGCTCACTCACATTTACGACCGTGCGAGTGACCGATCGAGCGCTATTCTCGGTACACTTTTACCCGAACGCCATAATGTGTTTGGTGTTCAACACTATGATATTCTGGTGTGTTTTCTGGTTTATGTATTTTGGACAAAAGTTGTTGAAAAAATACTTCTAAAAAATATTAGCCCTAACGGTCTAACCTTATCACACGTTTTAAGCTCCTACATAGCTGAATCCCACATGTTATGCTTTTAACTATACCCAATGTCAAAAGGTGAGGTTAGCTTGAGGTTAGGTTGGGCTAGAAGGCTAAAACCAACAAAAATCCTTCCTACTAAAAATATTTGATATCTCGGAAAGTAGTGATTTGCAACGAAGACTCAGAGACAGAGGGTTTTACAGAATCCTTTGCGGTAAACAGAAACCATACTCGTAATGGTGTAGAGAATTATGGTGAAGAAGTGAAAACTCAATAAATATTTCTCCTTTATTTCTCTCCACACTCATCGTTATTGAGTAAAGGTATTGTAACGTTCCTTGCCATGTGCATGAATTACAGAAGCTCATACTTGTATCATAGAAACCACGTTGTGTTTGTACTATAGTCGGACCGCTTAAACTGGCAGTCTGGGTGGAGTGGCCTGAGGCCTCCAGCTGTTTATATATTTACGTTAAAATTGTACCACTACGTGCATATCTCTTTCGTGATGCCTTTTACAAATATCACAAAAGTTAAGCTCAACTGATTTCAATATGTGGCAATAACGCATTCCTGAGCTGCCCCACCCAGATGCCAGTTTAAGCTGGTCTGACTATAGTATATAGGGAGTATATGTATGGTGCATATACATGGTGCATGCATATGTTTGTGTGCATAATATTAACTCATTATAGTCATGCCACATCACCAAACAGCACATATTTCATGATGATACGAAGCACATATTGTGAAACACAGAATCTGTGCACAGCCAATACTTGTTTGTTGGATTCACTTCATATCCAAAACTTAAAATACTAAATTTTTTAATATACATATGTCTAATCCTGTGGTAGTTTTTTTATACTTTTTCTATCTATTAATTATTACACAGTCATGTTCAGTTGTATCGTATATATGGAACATCCTCAGCTCATTATTAGCCCTCATGATTTTTATGAAGAATTACAATTGACAGTCAGATAGATGATTGGATGAGCATCATGAGCTGAATCTCGCACATCCTCCAACTAACTTGTGTTCCATTTCATTGCACGTTTGAATTGGTAAATGTCTCGGATGAAAAAATATTGACATTTTACACTAAACAAATTTTCATACAGTTTGATTTGAATGTTTGTTTGTTTTTGTTTTTTCATACTTGAGTCCATCTCCCAAATGTGTTGGGTGGCTCTAAACCCACAAAGTTCACAGAAACACACATCCTAAATATGAAAAATGATCCCGAGGAAATTCAATTTTTTTTTAAACTAAATTTTACACAAAAATCCTAATTTCTGAAAAAAATTCAAATTTCACAACCAGTTGAATCTTACAAAACAATATGAAATTTTACGAGAGGTTTATATAGTAGGTATGAAAAGCCACCACAAGATGGTAGATGTGTTTTCCAAAAAATGTACTGCAAGCCTTGGATATGAAGAAAGTCCAGTAAATAGTCAATAAAACTTTTACAAAAGGATGATATAGTGAATACAAATTTTAACCCTCAACTTTAAATGTATTGAATTTGTGTGTGTGTGTGTGTGTGTGTGTGTGTGTGTGTGTGCTCATCTAGTATCGGTCTAGTTGTGATTTACAGTAAAAAGTCCCGCCTGTGTCCTTCCTTCGGCATCTGTAGTATTCTGTGTTTCTTTTTCTTTTTTTTATTGATCATAAAACATGTCGGAAATTATAAATTTCTCCAGAGATAATTAAGAATATTACTAAAATTAATAGTAGTAAACATAGGAGTAATATAAATTATTGAGAAATTAATTTGGGCTCGTATATCTTTGGAGCAAAGCGACGTCAGAGGAAATCTAGCTGACTCGCTCTCATTCAGTCTGACACCACCAAGAGGAGCAGTTCATCGCCACTTTGCTCCTTATACACATTTAGAGACACCACGAGTGTTCTCGTGTAAATATTGTAAATAATATTCATGGAGAGTATGGGCTACTAAAACCCAATATCCCGGTCCATGTATCGGCCTGATACATCGAGAAGATTACGCCCGCCATATTGTCTACAAAACATCATGTCTTCAAACATCTAAGACGTCACAGCTAAGTAACAACTTTTGCAGGAGCCCTGGCAGTTAATCCATTACAGTGCTCCTAGCTTATTGAGATCTCAATAATAAGGTTTAGCTGGGTGACATTATTTGGACAGCCACTACACTACCACCAGGTAAATATTTTTAGTGGTAGTTAGGTAATTTCAAGTTGTCCCTTAATTTAATTATCTTTTTCAGTTGTGAGTTTAATTCAAGCACCAGTGTTTTAATTTATATTTAGGAGTGTAACCATTCAAGTCATCCTATCAATTTAATTCCCACACATGTCATCTGTCCGAAATATATTTGTATTTGCACTGAAGTACCATTTATTTCTTTTACCATTACCAGGGACAGAATGAAGTGGCTGTACTTCTGTACAAAGAGCCATCAACACTTTGATTAAGCAGTCTGCCAGGCTCCAACACAATGAGGTGAGCAATAAAAGTCTTTCCTTTAGGGTGACACTCGGGTCTACCTTCTCATCCATTCACTCAATACCATTCAAAACAACGCTAACATGTAATATATATATATATATATATATATATATATATATATATATATATATATATATATATATATATATATATATATATATATATTATATATATTTAGATAGATAGATAGATAGATAGATAGATAGATAGGGTATATATGGGCAGGACATTTTCTCTTAGTGCATCTTTCGTTGGAGGTGATGGCTGGCTCACCTTTTTGTTTCAAATATTCTAAAGAAAATGCTAAGATAGCCATTAGGCCTACATCTAATGATTATATATATATATATAATATATATATATATATATATATATATATATATATATATATATATATACTATTATATATATATATAGTAACGAAGGAGGGGGGGGGGGGCAATCCCCCTTCCACTCTTTAGACTTCATCACACCACCACTAACGGCTCGGGGCAATGGAAGGAGACGGGAAGGACTGAAGGGAGACACTGAACTGCTGTGCACGGCTTTTATTTCCACACTACTCTACTATGTACAAAGTCACTCTGTAACACTCGGGGGCATGCAGGCCAACCCAACCCTCACGAGTCACAGTCTCACCCGGGGTCGCCGCCCTTGCCCGGCACACCTGTGTATCACTACGAGTCACTGTCTCACACGGGGAAGGGGCGGGACACACGCCAACACCCACCAGTCACTGTCTCTCTCAGGGGCGCCGCCCTTGCCCTCACACGGGGAAGGGGCGGGACACACGCCAACACCCACGAGTCACTGTCTCTCTCAGGGGCGCCGCCCTTGGCTGCTCGCCCACGAACACAGGATTGTTTCAAAATACAAAAAGAAGAAATGTTTATTAAGGCAAGAAAAATGGCAAATATGACAGATAGTGTCATTGCAAAAAGTTGCTCTAAAATACTAATAGGGAAAACGTACTGGAAAAGTGTGGCATTACCATCAATACTATATGGGGTTAATGTGATAAATTTAACAAAGCAAGAAATGGATAAATTACAGAGAATTGAAAATGGGTGTACGTCAATGTTGGGGACCGGCCTATACACAGGGGGCGTGCTCCTGGGGATGGGCATCCAGTTTAGGAAGAATAAGGGAGGGAAGGAAGTCTTGAGTTAGTATAGAGAGGATCTTGAAAATGGGATGGATATGTTGAGAAAAGACAAATAATGGATGCAGCTGTAATGAAGATCTGAGAAAGCTTGGAGTCATACCGGGTAGTGTGAGACAAAAGAGAGTATAAGAAAAAATGAGTTGGACACAAGAGAATGGGTGAATGAAATGAATGAAAAAACAAGTTTGAAAATATATAGAAAATGGAGAAAAGAGAAGGGAGGCCAAGAAGAAATATACAGCAATGACCAAGCTTCAGAACTACTGTTCAAGTGCAGGACAAACAACCTACAACTAAACGACAGAAGGAGGTTCTGGGGAAAAGAAATAACTTGTGATTTAAGTGGGGCGGAAAAGGAGGACTTAAAACATTTTCTGCTATGGTGCCCAGCCTACAGTAATGAAAGAAAGAAAAGTGTGAGGCTACAACAACCTTACCTAGAGGAGGAAGAGGCTATAGTGGGGGAGTATTTGTTTGGAGAGGGGAAGGTGGAAGAAGCAAAAAGAACAATCAACAGTTTTTGGATGACCAGAGAAAATAAGAAGAAAGAAAAAGAAAGAAACTAATAAGATAGAATAAGAGAAGAAAACTAAGTAAAGACCCAGACAGCAAGAAGAAACACGTCAGGGAGTGCCGTTGAAAAAGGCCTGACTCCCGACCCACAACTGAACTGAACTGAGGATGTACCGGTATTATTTCCGTAAAGCCCCGTCCACACTACCACTCACCACCGTCGGCGCTTGCCGTCGAACAGTGTTCGTCACTCAAAAGTGGCAGTGTGGACACGATGCCGACGAGCAAAATTTAACCGTCAGCGCTGCCCGCCAACATTCAGCAGGTTTAATATTGGGCGGGCATGCCCGTCACTCACGGGTCAGCGCCAAACACATGCTTCAAGTTATCGGCAGTTTTCACTATCTAGATATTTTTGCATTGCTATGTACCGTATACCATCAGAACCAAGAAAGTCAGCTGATTACGAGTATGTGATAAAAAATTAAATGGGAGAAATGGTCGGGAAATTGCAGCGAGTTGAAGACAAAAAAGTGAGAAAAATGTTTATACACTTTCTTTTTGCTATATTTTTTAGAATACACAAAAAGTTTTTCGTATATTTTTCTTGCTTGTGATATGCAGAAATGTGTCATGAAGATGATAGTTGGCTCAGTTTTTCTAAACCTCCTGTGGCTATTTCATAATCTCGAGTGAGAGTACACGATATGCAGAAAACATGACTCTCACTTTGAAATCAGGAAGCGCGCTGACCGCCGAACAAAACCGTTCGTGTGGACACAACCCTGGCAACGGCGCTTCCCGTCGGCAAGCACCGACGGTGGTGAGTGGTAGTGTGGACGGGGCTTTACCCAGCAATATGGGTAACTTCTGAGGTTCCAGTTAGGGTTAAATGTATATTATAGCTTTCCTATCATGTGTATATAGTCATTGCTGTAGACACTCTTCGTCGCTGCCAGGCGTAAGATGTTGTCTTAAATTTAATTATGATTATCAAGGATTTCATAATATTTACCTAGTAATTTCTTCATTATAAAATATATCTTATAAAAATCAGTAATGGATACTTTTTTGATATTTTTTTTCTGTCATGTGGTACCTTTTTACGTTTTGAGCGTTGGTAATGGTACGTTTTTGAATTTCCCACTGGGAACACTGTGTGTCGCTGACTTTAGGGTTGTGCGGTATCAAGAAAATACCGGTATTGCCGATACCGGTTTGCCGGAGTAATACCGGTACGTCCTCACACCGGTATCAATTACGATACCGGTATATCGATACCGTACATAAATACCGGTGTTACCGGTATCGGTATTTGTTTTTTTCGTGTTTTTTTACTTGTCCATTCTCAGACAATTATTAACCTCTACAGCAGGGGTTCCCAACCCATGGGTTATTACACACTAGTGGGTCATTTGGATATTTTGTGTGGGTAATGGAAGGCTGAGAATAAACCCATTCCCATTCATATATCATGGACAAAACCAACTGTAAACTAGAGAAAGTTAAGACTTTAGAATTTATATTAGGCTATCTGAATTATATCATATTTTAGGCTACTATGGTTGGAGGTGAACCCTCCAATTGAGCAGCTTCACACCACTGGGTGAGGGCAGTGGATGCAGATCCTCCCATTGACGAAACCAATCAGGTACCTGGGCAATCAGGTACCATTCCTCCTGACTGGTAAAGGGGGCTGGTCGTCCCTATCTGGAAAGGGAAAGGGGACCGTCAGGACTGCAACAATTACCGCGGTATTACACTGCTCAGCGTGCCAGGCAACGTGCTTGCCCATCTATTACTGACACTGATCCACAGTCATCTGCTGAAGCATCAGAGACCTCAGCAATCTGGGTACACGTCTGGTAAGTCAACAACGGACTGTAACCTAGCGCTTCGTGTCCTGGTGGAACGCCGACGTGAGTTTCGACAGGGAAATGCTTGCAGCCTATGTTGATCTCAAGAAGGCGTTTGACTCAGTGCATCGTGAGTCACGCTGGGATCTTCTGCGACTTCGAGGTATTCCTGCAAGGACTATTGGTCTGTACTTTGGGACTGAGAGTGCTGTGAAGTGTGGGGGAGGTGTATCCAGCTTCTTGCCTGTTAATACAGGAGTGAGGCAAGGGTGCGTCCTTGCCCCATCACTTTTCAACACTTGTATGGACTGGGTATTGGGCAAAGTTGTAGATCAAAGTGATTGTGGAGCATCCCTCGGGAACACCAAGATCACTGATCTAGGTTTTTGCTGATGATGCAGTAATCTTTGCCGAGTCGCTGGAAGTCCTGGTGATGGCTCAAGAGGCGCTGCACAAGGAGGCAAAACCTTTTGGACTTGAGGTCTCCTGGCTTAAGACCAAGGTCCAGGTGTTTGGAGGCTTACTATATGAAACAGTACAGTCTGTTCATGCGTGCGGCGAGGACATTGAGATCTTGGAAAGTTTTACATACCTTGGTAGCGCAGTCCATACTGACGGCGGATCACGTCAAGAAGTCTCACGGCGGATTGGCATAGCCCACGGCGTTATGGACTCGCTCAGCAGGAATATTTGGCGTTGTCGATACCTGTGCAGGACAAAGATCCGGATCTTCAAGTCGCTTGTGATCCCTGTCTTACTCTATGGTTGTGAGACATGGACACTAAATAGCGACTTGAAGAGACGAATAGATGCCTTTGGTAATAAGTGTCTTCGCAGAATCATGGAGTATCGCTGGGATGATTACGTGTAAAATCAGCGATTGCACCGTGAAACTGAATCGAGGCCTACTACCTGCATAGTCCGTCAGCACCAACTTGGGCTATATGGGCATGTGGCACGCTACCATAAAACTGATCCTTCCCATCGGGTTGTATCTGTAAGAGACAATCCGGAGTGGAGGAGGCCAAGGGGGCACCCACAAGGCTCGTGGCTGGGGCAAGTTGATGTTTCTTGTCGAGAGCTGCCTGGTATGGGAAAGGAGCCTGCATGGGGACTCGCGCGTGGTGACCCCCGGGAGTGGCGTCGTAGGGTGGGCGAGGCGACGCGCCCCCACGGCGTATACCCCCAATAATTGATTGATTAGGCTACTATATAATTTATACTTGATATCTTATAATTTAGAAATTGAAAAAGATGTGAGTTGGCAACTCAAAATATGTGAGATGGCAACTTTGCCTGAGAAGCCAGACGTGGGTAGCGGTGGCTGGCGGCCACGACTCAGTGGGGACTGACTCATCAGTCGTGTGATCACTTTCAATAGTGTACCACCGTTTCTTTACAGCAGTCTCTGTTGAAAGCTCATTAAAAGTATTTTTTTCAAAAATTTGCAGATATTAACAGTTTTAGAGTAATACTCTTAATAGATAGTATTCACATGACATCCCAACATCCGGGTATTGTTGGGGGCAAGACTTGTAAACACAGAAGAAGAAGTACCAGAAGAAGTGTCCATAAGTAATATGGACGCATCGTGTTATCCATCGACCACTTAATGATGTGGGTAACACGAACTTGAAGAAGTCAGTAAACGGGTAATGAAACAAAAAAGGTTGGGAACCATTGCTCTACAGCATCATCCCCCCTCCTTAAATAAAGTTTCCTATAGCGTCGGCCATTTCTTTTTTTACAATTATTAACCCCTACCGTACAGCATAGGTAAAGTTAAGGTAAAGATGGGAGCATACGCTTAGCTGCGCGTGGCATGCGGTGCTCATCTCCGTGGCATTAGCCCTTAGAGCCTGTGGTGGGTGAGAACCCGTTACCCCGGGGCACAGGGCTAGTGTGACTCCCCGGCTACCACAGACCACAGTACAGCATAGACCCCCCTAAAATAAAGTTTTCTGTGGCGTCGGCCATTGACAGATTTAAGGGGGGACCGAGTAAACTATGGCCTAGGCCCCGCACCCCAGAGGAAAAAATATGTTTTCAATGAAAATCTGAATGCTGGACATTTCTTATTTGCTCGAACACTGTTACATTGCATGTACCATAATATGCCACAAATTAGTACCAATGTAATGTAAAATATGGGTGGAAAAAGTTTCAATTAAGCTAATATGAAATCTGAACCACATTTGGTAAAATTTTAGAGTCCTTTCCCGCCCTTATTAGTGGTTTTATTTTATCCAGACCTTCACAAATCCCTTCAGATACCTCTAAAACGTAATAATAAAGTGGGGGAAAGATTAAAAAATAAAAAATAAATTACTAACCTAACCTAACTTGGTAAAATTGTAGTCCTTTCCCACCCTTATATCTCGTTAGGTTATTGGTTAGGTTGTAGTGAGGTTAGGTTAGAAATCTTATTTTGGGGGCCAGGGCGGGGGTAATATAGGGGGGAGGAGGCATTGAAGGGGGCATCTCTCCCCCACTTTATAATTACGTTTTAGAGGTATCTGAAGGGGTCTGTGAAGGTCTGGAGAAAAAAGAAACTAATTAGGGCTGGAAAGGACTCTAGAATTTTACCCCACATTTCATTCAGGGCCCCGCACTCCCATGTACCGGCCTATATAGGGCCTCGCACACCATAAATCCGCCCCTGGCGTCGGCCATCTCTTTTTTCTACAATTTGTAACCCCTACCGTACAGCATAGACGCCCCTAAAATAAAATGTTATTTGGCGTAGGCCATTTCTTTTTTTGCATCAGTAATCCAATATACTATAGGAGTAGCCGTGTGTGTGTGTGTGTGTGTGTGTGTGTGCATGTGTATTCATCTAGTTGTATTTTACAGGGCCAGAGCAACGCTCGTATGGCCCCGTCTCCATATCAACATTTATTTTATCATTCATCCTAAGTGTTTAGTGTTGGGGGAAGCCAGCACCCCGGGAGGCGGGTCACAAACCCCCGGCTAACACCCGGTACCCATTCACTGCTGGGTGGACAGGGGCTCGGGTTTTAAGAAGACCGCCCGTCTGTCTTCGCTCCGCCCGGGGATCGAACCCGGGACTTCTCAGTTGTGAGCCGAGCGTGCTAACCCTTACACTACGATGTAATGCCCCTGTGTGTGTGTGTGTGTGTGTGTGTGTGTGTGTGGTAGTATGATGGTTGTATCAGTATCTTTATTATTATCATTATGATCATTATCAATATTATTATTATTATTATTATTATTATCATTTTGATTACTATTATCATTATTGTTATCAATATTATTGTTAGTATCACTATTATTGTTATGATTATTTTATCTGAGTTATTATTATTATTATTATAACTTATTGTTATAATTAATACCATTCATATTATTGTTATTATTATTATTATTATTATTATTATTCTTTTTATTATTATAATAATTTCATCATTTATTTTAAATTATTATTATTGTTATTATTTCAAAGGCGTAGAGCCGTAGACGGTGACACGTGAAACGCGAGCTCCTTCAAAATAGATGGTAAAGATACGAGGGGTCAGTCTTATCTGAGGTGTGAACACACACACACACACACACACACACACATACACACACACACACATACACAGTCACACACACACACACACACACACATATACACACACACGGGTACTCCGTGGTGTAAGGGAAGCACGCTCGGTTCGATCACAACCCGGGTTCGATCCCCGGGCAGAGCGGAAACAGATGGGTTGTTTCCTTAAAACCCGAGCCCCTGTCCACCCAGCAGTGAATGGGTACCGGGTGTTAGCCGGGGGTTTGTGACCTGCTCTCCGGGGTGGTGGCCTCGGCCAACACAAAGCATTAAGGATGAATGATAAAAATGTTGATATGTAGACGGGGCCATACGAGTGTTGCTCTGGCCCTGTAAAAATACTAGATGAAGATGAATACACACAGTCAGTCACACACACACATATCTTTGAAATAATTATATTAATAATAAAATAATAATAATAATTTGGATCATAATAATAATAACAATAATGAAAATGATGATGCCATTATTAACCATAATAATAGTAGACTAAAGGCGTATTTTGTGCGTCCTCTTGGAAGTATAACTATACTTATTTAAGCTCCGCCCCTGCTTGCCATCACAAAATACGATTGTAGCGCTGCCAGACGCTTCTACAGATGGAGCCGAAGGAAAAGGTATCGTACATTCACTGGGAGAGCCAGACAGACCTCGCTCTCACAACACATATGGGGAGTTATAAGATTATTATATATGTTTCTGATGTTATATTGGTATCACTGTTTTATGTGAACTGGCTTTATTAGTCGCCTGTTCCTTGGAAATCCTTCAATAGGGGTGACCATGATAGAAGTCTCCATTAAAAGAGTCAATTTAATTTTAATTACCATGCCATTTGTACATGTCCATGCACGTCATTCCCACATCTTCCTGTCCTCATTCACACCTTACCCCCTTCTCTCTCTCTCTTGCTATATCCTCCCATTTAACACAAGGGTTCGTCTGCTACTCTACCAGCATTTATTCTTCTCTTAATGTCCTTTTTGTCATGCTTTTATCTCCTTTTTAACTTATGTACGTCATTCTGTACAACACATTCTCCTTGGATTTCTTGAAGTCCTCGCTGGTGACCTTCTTCCGTCGATCGAATTCCCTCAGCGCCATCAGACCCGCCTCCGTGCAGATGGTTAGGTTAGGTTAGGTTAGGTTAGGTTAGGTAAGGGTGAGGTAACTTTGTGTGGGAATCGCAATGAGGTTATTTTCAATAAAATCCTGTGGTTAGTTTCGGAGATACGTAGAGCCATGCGTAGAGGGCAGCCAGCTGCCGAAATCGGCGAACGCATGGGGAATATGCGGCCAGGCTGTGAACACCTCACCTCGCCTCTCTGAAGGTGTTCGCATATCCATTATGTACATTTTTTGGGTGACATTCCTGTGTAACTTATGACAAATGTACCAGTTACATTGCATTTTTAAAGTAATTATAACTATTACTAAAGAGATTGTTTATTATTTTAGTGTATTATGGCCAAATTACAAGTTTTATCGTGCGTGCCACAAGTCTTAACAAAGGTTCAGACGCATTGAAAGATTCGCGGGATTGGAAAAATTGTTCCCAGATGTCGCTGAAGAATTGTAATATTTGTGAGTTATTACCTGTTAAGAGTTGATGTATATATCCGATCAACGTGTTGAACCTAAGGGCTTTTCTGCGGGGATCCTGATTGCAAGCGAAAAAATTTCGGTTGCTCAAATTTCGATCCCTGTTCAACCATCCAGGGAAGATGATTGGCCCGACCCGCAAACATTTGTTGTTGTTGTTGTGACCGTTTGCAACCGAAAATTTTCCGGTTGCAACCAAAAATCCCCCGCCGAAAACGCCTTTACTCCTAATTAAATACAGTATCCTTTGCATGTCGTGTGCATGTTATGAATGTTGAATAGGATGAGAATTAAAGGAAAACAGAAACATTTACGGGAGGAGGTCTGATAAGATTTTCTCATGCGCGCGATCTGATTGGCCAGGCTCTTGAAAGGACCACCCACACCCAAAAGAGTATATTTTTTTCCCAAGAAAAGTATAATTTTACTCGAGAGAGTGTATCATCAAATAATCAGTGCACTCAAAAGGCCTCTTCCATTTGCGACATTTCAAGAACCAGTTCACGGAACCCAAGAATTCAGGCGTTCCATTTGCGCACGAAAACCTGGGTCCGAGGCAAAGTGCGTAGTGACTCAGCAAAACCCATGAACTTTCTCTACTCACATTGAGAGGTGGGTAGCTTGGGTAGAGTTTTCAGTTCATAACAAACAATGGTCGCCTTGGGCCCTATTTCTCTTATCGTGAAGGGTTTTCCGCATGCACGAGTCGGAGAGGATGTCAGACGGCATATACAAGAGGCCCTGGGTGGAGGCCATGCGTTCCCGCGTTCTCTCTCTCTCTCTCTCTTTTTTGCCTCGCCAGCTGAGTATGTTTGTAAACAAAAAACGGGGTTTTTGCGTTCCATTTGTGACACGCGAACCCAACCCTGAACCCAGAAACCAACCCTGAACTGAAAGAACTGGTTAATTCATGCAACTTGGGCACAAATGGAAGAGGCCTAAAAGAGTAGAAAATAAGTGGGCAGAGCTTAAATAAGTATAATCTGCTTTGTAATGTAGTCACAAAATACGCCTAAGACTAATAATAATAATAATAATAATAATGTTATGCATGAGCTATGCATGATGTAGTGTAGGGAAGGCATGTCTGTGTGTATGTCTGAGTGGCGCGCGGTGGCACCTCGTGAGGGGGTGTCGCGCGTCGCAAGTGTGTGTGTGTGTGAGAGGGTGGTGGTAGTTGCAACCTTGAACGGAGGGGTGGGAGGCGGTGAGAGGGGCCAGAGGAGCGTGGCTGGGCACTGTGGGCAGTGGACAGTCACGCGGAGACCAGGAACGAGGGGGGAAGCCTCGTGCGGGCGGTCGGGTGTCGCGTGGAGGCGGTGGCGATGGTGGAAGGGGTTGTGTGTAGTTGTACTGTGTATGTTGTACTGAGGAAGGAAACTGTGTATCTGTAGGGAATGGAGGAAGGCTCTTCGAGCGTTTTCAAGAGACGCAGAGTTAACTGTGGAACTGATTGTTAATTGTACTTTTTGTGCTTGTGCTGTAACTAGTGGCTTTATCAGTAAAACCCAGAAAATGTCGCTTGTGTCTCCTTCGCCCCCCTGTGTTTTGACCTCGTGTACCACTTAACTCGCCCTCATCTTGACACACCGAACTCCTGTAGAAGTCGCCTGCAGAAGTGAGTTGCCTGCAGCGGCTATTGTTAACGTAAAACACCTTCTCCTGCATAGCCTATACCTGTAACACCTGGGTGTGGTGTGGTAAGGTCCAGGGTGGGCATTTTCGAAGGGGCTCTAAACTACACCCTCTTAGCGTCCTAAGACCGACTTAGTTATACCGGGCCAAGAAGATTACTAAGAAAGCATTTTCGGGCGTCATCTTAGCCTCGTGTAAGGGGACAGAAGGCCAACCCTTCTTAGTGCCACCTAACCAATCAGCGCGCGCGACACAAGTCTGTATTTGGCGGGAAATACGTATACCACGCCGTCTCCTCTCTCTCTCTCTCCTCTCTCTCTTCTCCTCTCTCTCTCTTCTCTCTCTCTCTCCTCTCTCTCCTTTCCCTTCTCTCTCTCTCCTCTTTCCCCCCCCCCTTCTCTCTCTCTCTCTTCTCCCTCTCTCTCTCTCTCTTTCCCTTCTCTCTCTCCTCTCTCTCTCTCTCTCTCTCTCTCTCTCTTCTCCTCTCTCTCTCTCTCTCTCTCTCCTCTCTCTCTCCTTTTTTTTCTTCTATTATTTCTTCTCTCTCTCTTCCTTCTCCTTGAGTTGCCAGATATGTATTTCTGCTAGTCACAGTGCAGTGTACACGCCGAGGAGTCTCTCTCTCTCTCTTCTCTCTCTCCTCTCTCTCTCTCTCTTCTCTCTCCTCTCTCTCTCTCTCTCTCTCTCTCTCTCTCTCTCTCTCTCTCTCTCTCTCTCTCTCTCCTCTCTTCTCTCTCTCTCCTCTCTCTTCTTTTTTCTCTTCTATTATTTCTTCTCCTCCTTCCTTCCCTCCTTGATTGCCAGATATGTATTCTGCTAGTCCAGTGCAGTGTAACGCCGAGGAGTCTCCTCTCTCTCTCTCTTCTCTCTCTCATCTCTCTGCTCTCTCTCTTCTGTCTCTCTCTCTCCATCTTCTCTCTCCCCTCTCTCCTCCTCTCTCTCTGCTCTCTCTCTCCCTTTTTTCTTCTTCTATTATTTCTTCTCTCTCATCTTCTCTCTTATTCAATATTATTCTCTATACTCATGTAACTCTCTCTCTCTCCTTTATTTTTCTTCTATTATTTCTTCTCCCTCCTCTTCCTTCCCCCTTTTCATCCTCCACACACATATCATAGCCAGTATCTGATATTATCGTGAATAACGACACTTTTTTTCTGGTGTTTTGATGTTTAGAATTAATCTGCTTCTGTTTCTGTCGCAAATCATATCTATTCCGCCCAGCCCACCCCTATATATATAGTATATATATAACCCACACTATATATATATATATATATATATATATATATATATATATATATATATATATATATATATATATATATATATATATATATATATAGTGTATTATACAGCCTAATATACTATATACAGTCTAAAATATATAATATATAACCAATAATATAACCATTGTTGTTATGGTGACGGAGAAAATTGCGGGCTAAGACGACCCCAACCCTGCCTTAGTTTACACTCGCTGCACTGTCTTAGGCGGAGCGAACTTTGCTTCCGAAAATGTCCACCTAGCGCTGAGATGGTCTTAGTCCCCTAAGATGGTCTTAGTAGTGTTCCAAAATGCCGCCCCAGGAGAGGAAGGAATAGCGTAACAATAATAATAATAATAATAATAATAATAACAATAATAACAATAATGAACATTTTATCTAGGCTAGATTTGTATAGGGACGCCTGTTTGATATGTAATGATCCGTTTTCTGTGATGGTCTTGCGGGGGTGACTCTTCCCTCAGGGGTGAGGGAGGGAGGGAGGTTGTCATGGCGGCATTGTCAGCTGAGCTGTAATCGGCCAATGATAACACGCGCCTCAGATTCTGAGGCTCTGAGCCAATGAGCGTTATGCTACCATACGTGTCTCGGCAGTCCGGTCTGTTGCGAGAAAAAAACACAATACCGATACCGGTATACCGGAACAAAAAAATACCGGTGACAAATACCGGTATTTCGGTATACCGAAAACTGGTGCACAACTGCACATCCCTAGTCGCTGTCACTCCCAGTCTGCCACTGTGTGTTAGGACTACACTGTAACTCCTCGCCCTGAACGTCGCCACCGTTGCCTTGACCTGACCCTGCTGCCACACAACACGCTGGGACGCCGTCCTCCGCCTCACCGGTGCCTTCCGGAGAAAGACAGGTCAGCTGCCACGCCTGTGATAGCATCATAGCACAGCCTTCCTGGAGTTGGTAAAATTCTAGAATCCTTTCCCGCCCTTATTAGTGGGCTTTTTTCTCCAGACCTTCACAGATCCCTTCAGATACCTCTAAAACGCGTATTATTTTACACTAGGACCGAAATTCCCTACACGATTGGGAGTGTGGTTTCTGTTTACCTTATTGGATTCTAGGAAACATTCTCTATGAGCAAATCATTACGGTATGATTTTACGATGGCACCAAACTTCCCTACACAATTGGGAGCATGGTTTTTGTATACCTTATTGTATTCTAAGAGACATTTTCTCCTTGAGCTTTCCGTCGCAAATCAATAGTTTCGGAGATATAGAACATTTTAGGTGGGGGGAGGAATATGTCTCCTTGTTTACAAAATGCCTCCCTCTTCCTCTTCTTGTGACCTGCATCGCTTTTGTTACAGTAAGTTTTCGGTGCGCAGGCGTGGCTCGGAGGTTAATCTCGGGGTTAGGTTAGGTTAGGTAAGGTAAGGTTAGGTTAGGTTAGGTAAGGTAAGGTAGCCACGGGTGCGCCTCCGAAACAAAAGCAATGCAGGTCACAAGAAGAGGAAGAGGGAGGCATTTTGTAAATAAGGAGACATATTCCTCCCCCCACCTAAAATGTTCTATATCTTCGAAACTTGATTTGCGACGGAAAGGTCAATGAGAAAATGTCTCTTAGAATACAATAAGGTAAACAAAAACCATGCTCTCAATTGTGTAGGGAAGTTTGGTGCCATCGTAAAGATTTACCATCATTACTTTTAGAGATATGATACGGTTCATGGTTTATGTAGTTCATAGGGAGGCAAGATAAGTATTTACGTGCGCCTCACTCTTCTTCCTCTTGTGACCTGCATCGCCTCTGCTCTTCCCTTGCCGCTGATACTTTTTTTTAATGCAGATTTGGCTTTAGTTAGGAGGTTAAAGTGTGGGATTAGGTTAGGTTAGGGAGTCAAAAGGGTTGGGGTTAGGTTAGTTTAATTTTCATATCTCCTATACACTTAACTATTAATAACATATTATATCCGAAAGGAGTGATTTGCGACGGAAGTTCATAGAGAATGTTTCTTAGAATCCATTAAGGTAAACCGTAAACAGAAATCATAATTCCAATTGTGTAGGGAATTTCGGTCCTAGTTTAAAAATTTACTCTAAAACGTAATTATAAAGTGGAGGAGAGATAAAAAAAAAAAAAATTACCAACCTAACCTAACGTAACCTGGTAAAATTCTAGTTCTTTCTCGCCCTTAGGTCTCGCTACCATAGATAACACTTAAGTCGCCAGGACAACTTTTTTTTCAATTTACAGACGTCTGGTGGCGTTAATATTTACATTTCTACATCCATTAATTCAGGAAAGTTAGAAGGGGCTATCTGGAGAGTCTGTGTCATTTTGTGTCTTCACCTGTTGTCATATAAATGAACAAATTACAAAAATATCACCCGAGTGGCGACTTACTTACTTGATACTTGATCTACACTAAGATCGCCAGCTAGTGTTTGTTCTGAGTGTCCCCGCTGTCGTCGTCGCCCGAAAAAAAAAACGAGTAGTGAAATTTGAAACCGTATTTACTTGCAGATACAAAGCATAAAACAACGCTGAAACAGAGTAGATTATACAGTCATGAGATAAACTACTGTGCATCATCTTCAGTGGCACATACAAATCAGTAGTGATGCTATAATTCGTAATATATGGCACCTGGCGACATAATTGCAGGTGGCGACTATAGTCGCCACCTGCATATATCTGTGTATATCTACGGTAGGAGGTTATTGGTAAGGTTAGGATAGGTTATATTGAGGTTAGTTTTTTTTATTTTTTTTTTTTTATTTTTTTTTTATTTTTTTTATATATATTATATCTCTCCCCCACTTCATATTACGTTTTAGAGGTATCTGAAGGGATCTGTGGAAAGGTCTGGTGGAAAAAAGGCCACTAATAAGGGCGGGAAAGGACTCTAGAATTTTACCCTGGAGTTTAGGTTATGTTAGTTTTAGGATAGGTTTGGGTTAAGGGTTATAATGGACGAGAACTGCTCAGTCGCTACCGCTGTTGCATAAAATAGGTAACACGAAATAAGTAGCGCCTAACCTCACACCCCCGCCGATCCTTACTTATTTACCACAAAATACTCCTTTATAAGTGATTAACCATGACGTGTGTGGTACTGTGGTTTCTGGAGGAGACAGGAGAGAAGAGAGGAAGGCATTGGAGGCACCGTAGAGAAGGGAGGAAAGCATTAGTGTAGTGATTAGTTAGTAAGAGCAAGGCATTGAGTGATCTAGCTCTGTACACGTCTTATGTCTATGTTAGTGTGTTTATATGTATGACGAGGCAGGTGAAGGGATTATCTTGTTAAAAACTTCCATCTCTGTCTCTCTCGATTTGTCTTCTTCTTGTGACCTTTGACGCTTAGTATCGCTTCATAGGTTCTCTTCAAACTTTGTCTGCTTCGTCAACAGATTTGTCAACTCTTCCCTTGTCTATTTCACCTGGGATACTAAAAAAAATTCATTAGTTTTGGTCTGCGAGTGAGGGCGTCAGCTGATGGTTGTGTGACAGTGTTATACGGCAATCTCTTCTCTCCTGTCTCCTCCAAGACCTCCAGCAACCACAGTACACCGCCGTTACCACTTACGTTTGTGTATATATATTTTTATATTATTCCAGTTTGACACCAAATTCACTGGTGGATGAAACAATTTCTGGTAAAAATGGACGAGCACTGCGCGGTCATTGGTAATAATTTTGTTTATGACTGTTGCAAGATTTTCAGACAAGTTCAATTTTTGTTTGCTTAGATGAAGAGAAACGAGAACAGTAGGAAAGGATGAAAAATCTGAATGGAGAAAGGTATTTAGTGGGATAGCACAAGGATCAGTGTTGGCACCAATAATGTTCACGATTTATATCAATGACATGACTGATGAAATAAAAGTTATATTTGTTTGTTTGCGGATGATGCAAAACTATTAAAGAAATAAAAAGCTATAAAGACTGAAACACTACAAAATGACCTGAACAAGATCTACGAATGGAGCAGAAGATGGGAAATGGAATTTAATGTGAATAAGTGTTGTGTGATGGAAATAAGAAAAAGCGAAGAGATATAAATGGCCATATAAAATGAGAAATGAAATAATTGCAAAGGTTCATGAAGGGAAGGACCTGGGAGGGATAATTTCTACAACCAGAAAAACATATAAATAAAATATTTGGAGATACAGACAGGATGTTAAAGAATATTTGCGTGGCATTTCATTACATTGACAAAAATATGATGAAAAAGATCATTACTACAATGATCCGACCAAAAATTGAATATGCTGCCATTGTATGGTCCCCATATGAAAAGAAGCATGTGAAAAAAGTTAGAAGATACAGAGAATGGCAACAAAGATGGTACCAGAGCTAGAAGAACTTTCTTATGAGGAAAGGTTGAAGGAAATAAAGTTACCAACACTTGAGCAAAAAAGAGAAAGAGGAGACTTCAGAACAATTTTTAACTGATAACAAAGATGGAAGAAACAGACAATTAGAGACTACTGACTCAGAAACCAAGAGAAGGTCGCTACACAAGAGAAGATACAAAAAAAATTAGGAAAAGGGAGATGCCTGAAACAAAAAGAAGTACAGCTTCCCTCATAGCAATGTACAGTAAAAGCCTTATAACAGGGCACGATAGGGGCTCTGGCCCTTGCCCAGTTATTCAATGTCCTCTGGTATGAAAAAGAAAAAGAAAAAAAAAGAAAAGAAAATAAATACAGTAGTGTAAAAGCATAAAAACTACACTTACCAGTGAACGGGTAGAATGTGCTGGATTTGATATCAAACTCAGCACAAATAGCACACATGGACACACCTGCATCCATCCTTGCCAGCACTTTCACCTTTTCCTGCAGGCTCAGGCTCTTCAATTTCATTCCCTTCCTGCTGGAGACACCCTTGCGTGATGGAGCTGACATCTTGATATACAGTACTGTATGATGTAATCCCAAAACACGTAAAATAGGTGGCAAATTAAGCAAAGATCGGGAACCAGCGCTTAGGCTGAGCCGTGTTTTTGTCGTCCAAGCACCGTCTTGGATTACGAATCCCAATCCAATAACACTTGCTGAAATGTGTGTTATACTACTCTGTGATATTGTTTGCAATGTTTTGCATTGATTATTATTTTGGCTCCTACCAAGCTTGTTGTGTTTTTGAAGCAGAAACCAATCCTTTTTCAATTTCGACAAAAAACGGAATTCGTATCCAAGACGGTGCTTTGACGACATAAACACAGCTCAGCAGCTGACAGCCTAAACGCTGGTTCCCGACCTTTGCTTTACTTTGCCACCTATTTTACGTGTTTTGGGATTACATCATACAGTACTGTATATCAAGATGTCAGCTCCATCACGCAAGGGTGTCTCCAGCAGGAAGGGAATGAAATTGAAGAGCCTGAGCCTGCAGGAAAAGATAAAAAGGAAAAAAATACGACTTTATGCGACTGACGATATGCCGAGTGTAAGCGAAGAGATGCAGTTATAACATCAATATGCCGAGATACATTATTTTTTGCCAACTTTCTGTTTACATGCTCACAGAAGAGGTTGTGAGGGCATGATATGCCGAGTGAAAACCATGAGATGCAGTTTAGGTGAGGCGGTAGCAGAGTGGTTAGCATCACCGAGTGGCGTTCTCGAGTACCCGAGTTCGATCCCGAGTGAGACCCATAAATCCACTTGAAATCTTTCTGCACCGTCGAGTGGCCTAAGAAAACCCACATGCCCTGTCCATTAACTCTACCTTCGACTGTGAGTGCATGGGAGGACACAGGGGGCGGCATGAGCCTCTAATTACAGGCGTCACTATAACAATCCTGCCTGCGCCACCACGGGCGAGGGCCAACCATCACAGCCCTCAAGTGAGCCTCCAGGGCCTGCCATTCCACCCCTGGAGCTCACTGCCTACACGCGCTATAGGCATAGGTGTGTGTGTGTATGTGTGTGTGTGTAAAAAAAAGTAAAAAAAAAAACCTACGTCTTTGCCATGCCGAGTTATATCAAATTCCGAGTTATACAGTGCCGAGTTATAAGGGTTTTACTGTAGAAGTTTGGAGTGGACTAAATGAGGAGATGATATCGGCAAAGAATGTGCACCAGATGAAAGAAAGACTGGATAAACGTAGATACGGAGACAGGACCACACGAGTGTAGCTCAGGCCCTGTAAAACACAACTAAGTAAATACAACTATAGTCCATTCATTTGAGAAAATCGGCTCTCATCCTCCCGTACAGCGCGGAATGGTTGGTAAGCCTGCTGGACAGTCTCATCACTGCCTCCTTCACAAAACATTTTTATATCTCCACAGCTCACCTATTTATTACACAAGATAGGAACATGTGGTTTACGTCATTGGATTAAGCAGTCATTGTACATTTATACATTGTACATCACTTTTGAAAAGTTAGTACGGTAAAAAACTAAGTTGGCTAATGGGCCCCAGACATAACTATGTCACGGTTTGTTTACATCGGTGCATTGTGGGGATAAGTCGGGGTCGCCGCGGATGGACCTACGGAGGGAAAACTACGACGATGGAAGAATTTAGAGTTATTTTGCGTGAAATTGATATTCCAGGTGCTATATTACCGTGTTATGTTCTCGCTGACAACACATAGAGAAGACCTGAGGTAATGGCTCATGTGCAGAGGCTTCTAAAATAGGAAAACAGTCAAAACAGAGCCTCGTCAAGAGGTAAGCAAGTGGTAGGTAGTACGTATTGTGTCCCTAGCACTTGCTTACCTCTTAAATGAGATTCTGCTGTGACTGTTTCCTTGGTTTAGAAGCCTCTGCACATCAGCCATCACCTCAGGTCTTCTGTAGTGTTGTCAGCGAGAACACAGCACGGAAATATAGCACCTGGAATATCAATTTTGCCCAAAACAACTAAATTTTTTCATCATCTGAGTCTTCTCTTTGTCGGTTGTCTATATTCATGGTTATGATAGTATTAAAATACCTTATTAATTGAGTTCCTTTTGTTGTCTTTCCTCATAATAAGTAGTAGTATACATCATGGTTTAAGTGTTACTTGACGAGCCAATGCAATACGAGAAAATTGAAATTAACATAAGTTTCACAGTTTTCTAACCATTAGTCATACAAGTTTGAATAGGTATAGGATATAGGACCTATATAGGATAAATGTCTAGTGTTTGCCCATACTCCCACTTCCCCCAAACAAGTTTGGGTACCTGTGGGAATGCGGGTTTATTGGGTGGGGAACAAATTATGCGTCGGAAACACGTAATTAAAGAGTTGTGTAGGGGGGTAAATTCCCTAGATCTAGGGTAATTCCCTTATATCTAGAGAAATTTGCGTAACCAAAATTAACATAACCTAGCCAAATTTAACATAACCAAGCGGGGGGCTTGACCCACCGATAACCTAACCTAACCTACGCTAACCTAACCTAATCTAACTTAACCTAACCAAATCTAACCTGACCTACCCAAATATAACCTAATATAACCTAACCTAAACAAATCTAACCTAACCTCCTAGAGGGGGGTTGGGGGGGGTTCCCGACACTTCAGTCATCATTCTGTGAAGATTGTCAGGTTCACACGTCTCTGGACTCTGAAGAAATCCAATGAATTTTTCCTAGATCTAGGGAATTTTTTCAACACCCCTAACTCAAAAACTATGTGGTTGCGACGCATATTTTGTACCCCAGCCAAATATCCCGCATTCCCCCAGGTCCCCAAGCTTGTTTTGTGGGAGAGGGGGAGTATGGGCAAACACTAGAATAATACCCTATATAGATATGATGATTATGTCCCACAAAACAAGCATGGGGACCTGGGGGAATGCGGGATATTTGGCTGGGGTACAAAATATGCGTCGCAACCACTTAGTTTTTGAGTTAGGGGTGTTGAAAAAATTCCCTAGATCTAGGTAAAATTCATTAGATTTCTTCAGAGTCCAGAGACGTGTGAACCTGACGATCTTCACAGAATGATGACTGAAGTGTCGAGAACCCCCCCAACCCCCCTCTAGGAGGTTAGGTTAGATTTGTTTAGGTTAGGTTATAGTTGGTTAGGTTAGGGTATATTTGGGTAGATTAGATTTGGTTAGGTTAGCTTAGGTTAGATTTGGTTAGGTTAGGTTATCGGTGGGTCAAGCCCCCGCTTGGTTAGGTTATGTTAATTTTGGTTAGGCAAATTTATCTAGATATAAGGGAATTAACCCCCCTCCCCCTACACAACTCTTTAATTACGTGTTTCCGACGCATAATTTGTTCCCCACCCGGAAAAAAAACCCCGCATTCCCACAGGTCCCCAAACTTGTTTTGGGGAAGAGGGAGAGTATGGGCAAACACTAGACATTTATCCTATATAGGTCTATACCTATTCAAACTTGTATGACTAATGGTTAGAAAACTGAAACTAATGTTAATTTCAATTTTCTCGTATTGCATTGGCTCATCAAGTAACACTTAAACCATGATGTATACTACTACTTATTATGAGGAAAGACAACAAAAGGAACTCAATTAATAAGGTATTTTAATACTATCATAACCATGAATATAGACAACCGACAAAGAGAAGACTCAGACGATGAAAAAAATTCGAGTTGTTTTGGGCAAAATTGATATTCCAGGTGCTATATTTCCGTGCTGTGTTCTCGCTGACAACACTACAGAAGACCTGAGGTGATGGCTGATGTGCAGAGGCTTCTAAACCAAGGAAACAGTCACAGCAGAATCTCATTTAAGAGGTAAGCAAGTGCTAGGGACACAATACGTACTACCTACCACTTGCTTACCTCTTGACGAGGCTCTGTTTTGACTGTTTTCCTATTTTAGAAGCCTCTGCACATGAGCCATTACCTCAGGTCTTCTCTATGTGTTGTCAGCGAGAACATAACACGGTAATATAGCACCTGGAATATCAATTTCACGCAAAATAACTCTAAATTCTTCCATCGTCGTAGTTTTCCCTCCGTAGGTCCATTCGCGGCGACCCCGACTTATCCCCACAATGCACCGATGTAAACAAACCGTGACATAGTTATGGGTAGGGTCCATTACGGAGAGTATGTCGGAGAATAAAATGGTAAGGTTTATAACACTTTACTTATAATGGATATTTACAGCAATTATGAAATCAAGTGTAGAGTAAAACATGTGTTCTCGTACATAAACTTCTGAATACGATGGTACTTTCAGTTTTTACATAAAAAGCGATATAGAAGAGAAAAGGAAGGATATGTTTGAATATGTTGCACCTTGATGACGGGGTGTGCGGGAGGCAGGCAGGGAAGGAGGGAGGCCACACCAGCTGCTTCCCTCCCTGCCTCCCACACACCAGTCCTTGATGAAACATATTCAAATATATGCTTCCTTATCTCTTCTATATCGCTTTTTATGTAAAAACGGAAAGTACCATCGTATGCAGGAGAAGTTTATGTACTAGAGCACATGTTTAATCCTACACCTGATTTCACAATTGTTGTAAATATCCATTATAAGTAAAAGTGTTATAAACCTTACCATTTTATTCTCTAACTTATACTCCTCATAATTAACCTTCTTAGTGTTTTTACCCTGTCAAGCTTTGAAAAGTGTGTTATAGATGTACAATGACTGCTTAATCCAATGATGTAACCCACATGTTCCTATCTTGTGTAATAGGTGAGCTATGTGGAGATATAAACATGTTTTGTGAAGGAGGTGGAATGATGAGACTGTCTTACCAACCATTCTGCACTGTACGGGAGGATGAGAGCCGATTTTCTCAAATGAATGGACTAGGTAAATACACTCTCTCTCTTTCTCTCTGTTTTCTTTGTGTATGTATTGATTTAATGAAAATTATTTATTCCTGTATTTTTTTTTACTTATACACTTTATATACACATTCCTAAGCAAGTTTCAATTGAATAAAAGAATATTTATATATTCATATTTTGTCCTTGCATGTTAATTGATATATATATATATATATATATATATATATATATATATATATATATATATATATATATATAGAGAGAGAGAGAGAGAGAGAGAGAGAGAGAGAGAGAGAGAGAGAGAGAGAGAGAGAGAGAGAGAGAGCCGGGACTGTCAGACAATATTTTTGGGGGATGTTGTGCCTGATGTGCAAGGCTTAGTTAGCTACACTACAATCATGCCAAATCTTTACTTCAACTTACCAAAAACTCTTTCATTCATAGAAAATGTCAAAATCTTTCTGAATCAAATTCCTCTCGTGACTTCTGGCATCTAGCTAATAACATCTCTAACAATTTTTCTTCTTCATCTTTCCCTCCTATGCTTCACCCAGATGGCTCCACAGCTGTCTCATCTATTTCTAAAGCTGAACTCTTCGCTCAAACCTTTGCTGAAAATTCCACTCTGGATGATGAAGGGCTTGTTATTCCTTCTCCTCCACCCTCTGACTATATTATGCCTGTCATTAAGATCCTTCGTAATGATGTTTTCTTTGCCCTATCTGGCCTAGATCCTCGGAAGGCTTACGGTCCTGACGGAGTCCCTCCTATTGTTCTCAAAAACTGTGCTTCTGTGCTTGCACACTGCCTGGTGCTACCTGGTTACATCGTGCCTGGTCAAACTTTTCCATCTTTGTCTATCTACTTCCACCTTTCCTTCTTGCTGGAAGTTTGCTCACATCCAACCTGTTCCTAAGAAGGGTGACCGTTCTAATCAGGGCTTGGAAACGGTTTAAGGGAACGAAAACGAAAACCGAAACGAACGAAATTATGCTCGGAACAAAAACGGAAACGAAAACGTTATCATATTTACTGTTCCTGAGCAAAAACGCTACTTTGAAATCCCTGTAACCGGTTAATAACGTAATTTTTTTGTTCCCTGCCATATTTGGTCACTCATCCATTTTCACTTCCAGTAGCCAAAAGATTTAAGTCAATGCATCTGTATTACATACATACATTAATTAAGTGACGCCTACTGTATTTGTTCACTTGGCAATTGACGATGTGGTTTTGTTTCAAATAGTATCTATCCTATGCACCACTTTTCATTTAAATTTGTGAAGAATAACTATTTTTTACCTTACATAATTATGAATTTATGTCTTCATGATATGCATCACGTTCCCGTATTTTATTACACCTTCCAATCGTGCAATCGTTAAACTATTATACTGCAGTTTGGTTTAAGAATATGCTTAGATTAATATCCAGTATTCGAAAAGGGATTATATATCGTGAGTATGTGCTTAAACTTTTAACTGTGTTCATAGCCTAATGCTTGGTGTGCCGAATTTCGGTGTGAGTGTCCTAAGTTTGAGTCCTTGGAGTACCACATGTAGTCATTGACTTCATTGATTAGGTTTATTTAATTAGTGGGCTGGTGATATTACGAATTCATATAGTTTTACCATATATAATATTAATAAATAATTAGTGATTCATATCTTTACGACGATTGAGATTGCATACTCCTGCACTATGCTTCCTGTGTTGTATATGTAAATGTGTTGCCTTATTTAAGTCTTATAATAATATAGTTCTTACGACATCTAAGGGTTTGATTTTGTTGGATACTGTGCACCATGAAATGCATGGCTTTATTACCATCTATAAGAATGTAGTCATGTATAGGCATTATTATTTATTAGGGCTAATAACATATTCATTACATGGTTTGAGAATAATGTTCTAACCGGTTCAGGAACGTTATGTTTGGAGGAGGAACGAAAAACGAAACGTTAATAATGCTGTTTCTGATCGGAACGAACCGTTTGAGAAATTATTTAGTTTTCAAGCCCTGGTTCTAATCCTTCAAACTACCGTCCTATAGCTTTGACTTCCTGCCTTTCTAAAGCTTTTGAATCTATACTTAATAAGAAAATTCTTAAGCATCTATCTGCTCACAATCTTCTATCTGATTGTTAGTACGGTTTCCGTAAAGGGCGATCTACTGGCGATCTTCTAGCTTTCCTAACTGAATCTTGGTCATCCTCCTTTAGGGTTTTTGGTGAAACTTTTGCTGTTGCCCTTGACATATCAAAAGCTTTTGATAGAGTGGCACAAATCTTTAATTTCCAAACTACCCTCATTCGGTTTCTATCCTTCTCTCTGTACCTTCATCTTAAGTTTCCTTTCAAACCGTTCTATTGCAGCTCTGTAGACGGACATTGTTCGTCTCCTAAATCTATCAATAGTGGTGTTCCCCAGGGTTCTATCCTATCACCCACTCTCTTTCTATTATTCATTAATGATCTTCTAAGTCTAACTCAAAGCCCTATCTACTCCTACGCTCGCTGATGATTCTACCCTGCATTTTTCAACGTCTTTTATTAGACGTCCAACTCAACAGGAACTAAGTGATTCACGGAGAGATGCCACCGAGCGCCTAACTTCTGATCTTTCTATAATTTCTGATTGGGGCAAAGCAAACCTTGTTATGTTCAATGCCTCAAAAACCCAATTTCTTCACCTATCTACTCGACAAAACCTGCCAGATAACTGTCCCCTCTTCTTCAATGACACTCAACTATCTCCTTCTTCTACAATGAACATTCTAGGACTATCCTTTACTAAAAATCTGAACTGGAAATCTCACATTTCATCTCTCGTTAAAACAACTTCTAAGAAGTTAGGTGTGCTGTGACGTCTGCGTCTTTTTTTTCTCCCTCCCAGTTGCTTGCTCTGTACAGGGGCCTTATCCGCCCATGTATGGAGTATGTCTCACATGTTTGGGGAGGATCCACTCATACAGCTCACCTAAACAGGGTTGAGTCAAAAGCTTTTCGTCTCATCAACTCCTCTCCTCTGACTGACTGTCTTCAATCTTTAAATCACCCCCGCAATGTTGCTTCTCTTGCTCTCTTCTACCGTTATTTTCATGCTCACTGCTCTTCTGAACTTGCTAACTGCATGCCTCCCCCACTCCCGCGGCCTCGCTGCACAAGACTTTCTACTCATTCTCATCCCTATTCTGTCCATCTTCTTAATGCAAGAGTTAATCAGTATCTTTACTATTTCATCCCTTTCACTGGTAAACTCTTGAACTCTCTTCCTGTTTTTATTTTTCCACTTTCCTACGACTTAAATCTTTTCAAGAGAAGAGTAACAAGATGCCTTCCAAACTAAATTGGCCCACCCCTTTTTTTAATTTTTTTTAATTCTCTTACTGTCTTTATAGGGACTGGCAACTAAGCGGGCCTTGTAATACCTATTTTTGTTGTGCCCTTGGCCAGTCCTTTGTGATGTAAAAAAAAAAAAAAAACTTGCCTGCATTGAAGGTCACTAGCCACTCACCACTCCACTCCTCCACCATGTAGAGTGGTGGCGTGAGGCTCCTGTGCTGGCCTTACTCCTTGGCTGCAAACACTGGCTAGGTGTTAGTTGAAGGGTGAAGTAGGAAGCACCCTTAAAGGAAGCACTTGCCTGCTTGTGTGCTGACGGCCACCAATGTTACAGGTGCTGAGGTGAAGAGTCCAGGTCGGCGCCCACGCCAGGACTCCTCCCGACTTCCCTTGTATGAGGGAAGGCTTGGTTCATCCCTGGGGCAGCCTGGCCGGCCTCCACCAGGGTTCCTGCAGGACCAGCTGACGCCTCCCACCACAGGTGTGCTGGCAGAAGTAGTGCTGCAATGGAGGGCGTGATGACCTACACTTGTGACGACTGTGGGAAAGTGCGCTCCAGCAAGGCTGGCATTAATACACACATCCTCACCCATATACGCAAGACAGGGCTGAGGTGTGACCACTGTGGCAGAGTGTTCATTCTTAAGGCTGCTATCAGGAGACACATGCTCACCCACACTGGAGTGAGAGACTTTGAGTGTCAGGAGTGTGGGAAAACATTTACCCAGAAGAGCGGTCTTAACAAACATATGGTCACCCACACTGGTGTGAGAAACTTTATGTGTCATGAGTGTGGGAAAACATTTACCAAAAAGAGCAGTCTTAACAGGCACATGGTCACCCACACTGGTGAGAGAAACTTTGAGTGTCAGGAGTGTGGGAAAACATTTACCTACAACAGCAATCTTAACAGACACATGGTCACCCACACTGGTGAGAGAAACTTTGAGTGTCAGGAGTGTGGGAAAACATTTACCCAGAAGAAAGGTCTTAACACACATATGGTCACCCACACTGGTGAGAGAAACTTTGAGTGTCAGGAGTGTGGGAAAACATTTACCGACAAGAGCAATCTTAACGCACACATGGTCACCCACACTGGTGAGAGGAACTTTGAGTGTCAGGAGTGTGGGAAAACATTTACCCAGAAGAGCAGTCTTAGCACTCACATGGTCACCCACACTGGTGAGAGAAACTTTGAGTGTCAGGAGTGTGGGAAAACATTTACCAAGAAGAGCAATCTTAACAGACACATGCTCACCCACACTGATGAGAGAAACTAGCCGCCAATTTTTTAAACATGGACTAGGGAGAGTCCACGTTGAGTTTCCATATTAGACTCAAGTAGTTCCAATCCCGAGAATGTGTTTTTCAACACAGACACCGAGAGGTAACATGGGCTTAGGTTAATCCTCGGCTAATACCACTCTGCCTGGGTTGGCAGCCCTGAACCAGGGAGGTATTTTGTTGTGGGGACAATGGGGAAGGAGGCATTTGTCTCTGCGCTCTGCTACCAAGAACAGCAAAACATCACACCATAGCTCGCCACCCGGGAAGAAGTGTAGACAAATGACAGCCATTGCGTGGACAAGGCAGCCAATACATGCCTTTGCTTGGCAGGATATTATGAAAGCTGTAGTAAATAAACTAACTATTGCCAATAACTTTGTATGTCCTCTGTTCTTTCCTTTTCCATCTACAACTTTGTCAAGTAACAGCCAGTCACAGAACACTAGTAGCCACCAAGTTCACTGATAGGAAAGCAAACACAATATTTGCTAATTCATTGTTTAATGTGTATATATTACTATAGTAATATTAACTATCTTATATTATGATAGTTAATCAGCTTGTACCCGTGTTTTTGCATTAAAGGGACTAAATACCAGCAATAGGTGAAAAAGTTTGGTTACCGTAAATGGCGGCATACAAGTCTACTCTGAGCCTGAAAAAATTTCTCCATAACTAGGGGTCGACTTATACGGCAAGGATAAAATGTGAACCTTTACCACTGAGTGCCAAACAAGTGGATCAGCACTACTAACAATCGCTGTACACCACTTACCGTAACTCCAGTAAAACAATTACAATATACGCCACTTCCAGAGCAACAGCGACAACTGGAGAAGACATTTAGCGGCAGTTCCACCTACAACGATTGTAAACACTGGCGAATGCAAATGGCGGAGCCTCGGAGGGCACCGGTAAGTGCAGTCCAGTCATAGGTACTACCGTGTTTTATTATAATATACAGTATATAGCGGTACTATCAGGGGACTATGGTGTTTTTCAAGTGAAAACAAGAGGTGGACCTATAGTAAAGATTCATATCTTCATAAAAGTGGTGTGGTGCTGTGTGTTTTTGCGACAGGTTACCGTTTACCGTACCGTAGCCTATCCACATTCAAGCTTTGGCCTACCAGTAGCCTACCGTATTTTTGGGGCCGACTTATACGGCAAGTATAGGCCTGACCCGTAATCTTGAGCTAATAATCTTGGGGTCGACTTATACGCCGCCATTTACGGTAGGTTAGTAACCAATGTCCAGGTTTGGTCCGTTTACGTCACCAATGTTCATGTATTGTATTAGCTGGAGTTTTAGTGTTTTGGGACAAGCAAGAAATTTTTTGTCCATAATGAAACTACCTTTATTCTTCCTTCTCATCTATTACAAGTAGAACTCGCCGGAAATTTCCACGTCGGTGAATGTTCCACTGTCGGAGAGAGCTCTCGGTTGGTGTTTCGTCGAGAATTCAAGTCTGAACAGTTCCATGAATCAAAATGTAAGCTGAGTGTTTATAATATAAAGATGATGAGTTTGAGCAACAACTAGAATGTCACAGGATGAAGTCTGAAGAGATGCAAGATGAGTTCTCTGACATGGATGATATTTTGCTGTTGCCCTTGACATATCAAAAGTCTGTCACAAATCTTCAGGGTTGTTTGATTTAAATCAAGTTGATTTTAATCACTGATTTAAATTATGATTTAAATCAAATTTTTTTTCTTCAAAGAATCACTGATTTAAATCAAATAACATAAATTTATTTGAAAACGAGAGGGGAGAAAAGGAAAATTAAGCAAATGGGCTTTATGAACACCAATTGTATTATTGCAGTATAATTATATCATTATGAGACACAATGAGTGGTGCGGGGAATCCACTGTGGCACTTTTAGATAGCAAATTGCCATGTGGCTGTTTTTACAGCAGAAATATATTATTTTTAATGATATATATATTTTTTTGTTGTACTGTACAAAAAGGCACACTACTATAACCAAAAGTTGAATGTGAATGTTACTTTTGTTTATAAAAAGCCAAAGTGATATTAACCAAAGTTTAATGTGCATTATGATTATCAAACAAAAAAATATTATTCACTTGTTCAACCGGCAAAGTAATTATTACTACAACAAAAATTATATAACATTTTTATTTAAATCGATGTATAGTGTATAGTGGAATTAGCATTATTAAGAAAAAGTATAGATACATTTAAAATTACCCATAATAGTACAAATTCCTTTTTCATGTTTATTATCCAGAGTTAGCTCAAAGAGAGTACCTTGTAACTGCATATAATAAACAAATTCCACTTTAATTTAATGGGTTAGACCCAACAAAGAATTTAAGCATCATCATCATCATGAGGAGGAGTGTGTTTATTCATGGACTTCAAAAGGAAAACTATTTTTGCTCCTTCTCTGTACCGAGGCGATGCCTCAGTTTTGAGTGTACTGTTATATGCATTGTAGGTTATATTCATGTTATATGCATTTTTAATTCACTTATTCTATCTCTCTTTAGTTATAAATATGCGAAACTATATCCTGTAGTAGTTAGATTTCATGTAGATTGTAGAACATCAAATTAATAGCAAGAAAAAAAATCTATTTAAATAAAATAAATCCGATTTAAATCAAATCAATCGGATTTTTAAAATTTGTTTTAAAATAAATAAAATCAACAACCCTGCAAATCTTTGATTTCTAAACTACCCTCTTTCAGTTTCTATCCTTCTTTCTGCACCTCCATCTTAAGTTTCCTTTCAAACCGTTCTATTGCAGCTATTGTAGACGGACATTGTTCTTCTCCTAAATCTATCAATAGTGGTGTTCCCCAGGGTTCTGTCCCATCACCCACTTTCTTTCTATTACACACAACTCTCGTTTTCCCAGACCTCCATTTCCCGGATATCGGATTTGCCGGTCAAAATCTGAGGTCCGGGGATATGTCAGAGTCCCGGACAAATGCCTGGTCCAGTCCGTAGAGCGACAAAGTTGTCCGGCGGTCTGAGCGTCTTCTGTCACCCCTGGTCAGTGTCCGCGCCTCCCGCCAGGTGGCAGCATGCTCAGCGGTCGCATTGTTTACATTTGGGCACACGACACTCACGGTTCACCTGCACCGCCTCCGTCAGTCCCCTGACCCCCACTGCCCTGTCCGCGCCTCCCGCCGGGTGGCAGCATGCTCAGCGGTCGTATTGTTTACATTTGGTTCACACGACACTCGCGGTTCACCTGCACCGCCTCCGTCAGTCCCCTAACCCCCACTGCCCTGTCCGTGCCTCCCGCCAGTTGGCGGCATGCTCAGCTTAGCGGTCGTATTGTTTACATTTGGGCACACGACACTCGCAGTTCACCTGCACCGCCTCCGTCAGTCCCCTGACCCTCACTGCCCCTGGTGCAGGAACGTCTCTGAGATTATTGTACACTTTCTGCTGCAGTGTCCGTGCTTCCACTCCCACCATGTAGTGCTACACTCTCAACTCCTCACCCTGAACGTTACCACCTGTGACCTGCCCACCCTGTTGGAGGCGGCTGGCGACACCCCCTGCTAGCAACACGCTGTCATCCGCCTCACCTGTGCCTTCCTGAGGAAGACAGGTCAACTACTACAGCGCCTGTGATAGCATCATAGGATATCACGAGGGCTCATAGTGTTCCCCAAGGGATCCTCGCAGCCCTAAAAACAACAACAAAGTGACGTAAAAGTCCGCGTCGGGGTAGTTGATATTGGCGGTTGCCGGACAGTAAATACTAGAGTAGGATAAACGTCCGAGGGTGGGTAATGGCCTCGCACTGTTGTGATTCCCGGACGTTTGTGGTTTCCGGCCCGGTGCTCCCCCCTATTAGTCTGGGAAAACGAGGGTTGTGTATATTCATTAATGATCTAAGTCTAACTCAAAGCCCTATCCACTCCTACGCTGATGATTCTATCCTGCATTTTTCAACGTCGTTTATTGGACGTCCAACTCAACAGGAACCAAGTGATTCACGGAGAGATGCCACCGAGCGCCTAACTTCTGATCTTTCTATAATTTCTGATTGGGGCAAAGCAAACCTTATTTTGTTCAATGCCTCAAAAACCCAATTGACCAGTAAGTACCGGGAATCAAGTCATTCTTGGCGTCCCCCATCCTCCCACTAGGACTGTCTCAATAAAAACATAACTTAATTATAATATGGGTTGTGATTAAGAAAAATAAACAGTTGTTATACTTTTTTTCCAACTCCAAATATTTAATCTGATCTGAATGCAGCAAACCCCTGTGTCAGGCTCAGCGTCTCATCGGAGTCAGCGGGCGTGAGCGTCACATTGGATGGCTGGGTTTACCGTGCACTGACCACCTTATTTCTGAAGGTAAATTCTCATTTCTCTTTTAGTTTTTAATTGTATCTTAAGCAGTCGCATGCATTTGATATTTTGCTTCATATTATGACTATCATACTGTCACATAACTAACTAGGCTAAGGAAAAAAACACTAGTGACAAAATAGGGGAGCTTGGATTAAAGGCTATAGCATGTTTACATCACTACATGGACAGCTTATCTGTTTATCTTACGCCCATGTTTATCTTTACGCATTCGTTTTATTAAAAAAAAAAAATCAAGTAGGGTTCAAGGATTGAAAAGTAGTTCAATATCAATTACATTCGCTGCCTTACTTTAAAACAGTAATTATTGTATAAAACATCCAATTGTCAAATGTAGGTAACAAATTTCTGTGTTGTTTTCATTATATCTATTTTATTTGGGTGTAAATGATGTGTAATTTTATTGTTAATTTACAGAATAATACAAGGAATGCTCTATATGTTGGTGTGACTTCAAACTTGTGCATGACAGGCATGTAGAACACCAAGATTCAGGTAAAATATCACTCAGCATAGGCTTCAAAATGCACCCTAAAAACACCCCCCAGCTGTACGCTATCGCTTCGCTCGCGCATTAGGGCATTAGAGCCTCGCCCCAGTGCCCAGGGCCCCGTGACATCTAAATCCGGCACTGGCCTTATCCGCCCATGTATGGATAAGATAAGATACTTGGATCCTATCTAGACACTGCAAGTACCAACGACAAGGTTATTGACTATACAAAGCATTACCACGCCAGGACGAACCTGGTGGGCTCGAACCGCTGACCGAATGCAGGGACGCTGCATGCGAGCCCACAGCACTACCAACCGAGCCACCCTGATGGTTCGCCCATGTATGGAGTACAGTAAAACCCTTATAACTCGGCACGATAGCGGCTCTGGCCCTTGCCGAGTTATTCAATATGCCGAATTATGCAAATGCCCTCCTCTGATATGGGTTAAAAAAAAAGAAAAAAAGAAAAGAAATGTAAATACAGTACTTACTACAACACTTACCAGTGAACGGGTAGCAGCAGGCATGTAATCCAAGGAGAGGGCAGCCTTGTTGTAACGTGTAGAAGATGTTAGAGGGACTCTGTCGCATTTTAACACTGGTACCACTTATGCAATCACTTTAATCACTTTATAATCACCACACTGTACTGTATTGTTTTGTATACAGTACTGTACCTGTACCACTTAATTTTGCATCACTTGAGCACTTAATTACTGCAACACTATACTTGTACCTTAAAGTGTGAAACTGGCCTTAATCACTAATGTACATAATTTTTTTTTATGTCACTCGGGGTCACTGCTGCTGCCGAAAATGTGAGCTGGCAGATCAGGGGAGATACAGCTCAGGAAGCTGCAACCAGACTCACGAATCACAAATGGATTATGAATCCCAATCCAATAACACTTGCTGAAATGTGTGTTATACAACTTTGTGATATGAGGCGCCGCGGCAGAAGGATACTAACCGCCACCGCGGCCAAAAATGAGATTTTTACATCGACAGAGATCTGAATTCCCGCTCTACAGGATGGTGAAGTTAGCATCCTTCTTCCGACATTTCCATAAGGTCGAAAGTCCTATTGTTTACAAAGTGATTTTCTGCTTCGATTACTTGGAACACGTGAAGGCAGGGAGCGCCGTGGCAGAAGGGACCTAACTCCACACGCGCTTAACCAGCCAATGGGAGACGAGATGCACTCCGTGACGTCAGAGCGTTGAACCAATGAGAGCGTCGGATCCCCACCACTGCCGCCTTCCTTTCCTCCCTCCCTCCCTTCCCTCCCTCCCAACGCAGAGAAAGCAACGAGTGCTTTCTCTGGATTTACGCATTACTTTCGCCATTATCATGGATTATTCCAGCAGTGACAATAGTGCCAGTGAAAATCCTCCTGCGTTTGGCGTTCCGTGAGGGCTACCTACTGAAGTCAGACTACGAGGCTGACGGCGAGAACATCACCGCGGTCAGACTGCAGAAGGGACGGATAGCCTGGTCCAGTAAGGTGTTTGACCTCTCTTCCCCCCGCCTCCCCAAGCACTACAGCCGCCCCTTAGCCCTCAAAAAGGAAAAAGTGCGTGACCTTCAGTACCTCCTCGACATCATGCCTGTCAACAAACAAACCTTCTACAACTACATAATCGCACATAATCTACATAATCTACATAAAACACACAGTTGGCCTAACCGAAGACGTCCCACCTGACGAGGAGCCCGATGACCTGGACCAGCTGTTGGAGTACGAGTAAAGGCCTGGAGGGTGGGGTGGAAGGGTTGAGGGAAGGGAGAGGGGCGGGGGAAATGAAAGTGGAAGTCAAGACTCGGCTGTCTAGGCAGGCATGGATGGCTGAATAGAAAGACTCGGCTGTCTAGGCAGGCATGGATGGCTGAATAGAAAGACTCGGCTGTCTAGGCAGGCATGGATGGCTGAATAGAAAGACTGGCTGTCTAGGCAGGCATGGATGGCTGAATAGAAAGACTCGGCTGTCTAGGCAGGCATGGATGGCTGAATAGAAAGACTCGGCTGTCTAGGCAGGCATGGATGGCTGAATAGAAAGACTCGGCTGTCTAGGCAGGCATGGATGGCTGAATAGAAAGACTCGGCTGTCTAGGCAGGCATGGATGGCTGAATAGAAAGACTCGGCTGTCTAGGCAGGCATGGATGGCTGAATAGAAAGACTCGGCTGTCTAGGCAGGCATGGATGGCTGAATAGAAAGACTCGGCTGTCTAGGGCAGGCATGGATGGCTGAATAGAAAGACTCGGCTGTCTAGGCAGGCATGGATGGCTGAATAGAAAGACTCGGCTGTCTAGGCAGGCATGGATGGCTGAATAGAAAAAAAGAAAATTAATACCAATAATAATTTGTGATTAGATTTTTTTCTAAATCAAATGAAAGCTGAGTTCCTCAACTTTTATTTGATATACAACACTTTATTCTAACTCAAACAGTTCTTGAGCTAATCATTCCCAAACATTCCCAAACTTTACCTGCGTTTTCTGACTAATATTGATTTTGTTGCATAGTACCCTTCTGCCGCGGCGCGCCTCATATTGTTTGCAATGTTTTGCATTGATTATTATTTTGGCTCCTACCAAGCTTGTTGTGTTTTTGAAGCAGAAACCAATCCTTTTTCAATTGCGACAAAAAACTGGATTCATAATCCAAGACGGTGCTTGGACGACAAAAACACGGCTCAGCCTACGCGCTGGTGCTTTGCCACTTATTATACGTGTTTTGGGATTACATCATACAGTACTGTATTTCAAGATGTCAGCTCCATCACGCAAGGGTGTCTCCAGCAGGAAGGGAATGAAATTGAAGAGCCTGAGCCTGCAGGAAAATGTCAAAAGGACAAAAACACGACTTTATGCGACTGAGGATATGCCGAGTGTAAGCAAAGAGATGCAGTTATAACTGCAATCTGCCAAGATACATTATTTTTTGCCGACTTTCTGTTTACATGTTCACACAAGAGGTTGTGAGGGCATGATATGCTGAGTGAAAACCAAGAGAAGCAGTTTAGGGGAGATGGTAGCAGAGTGGTTAGCGTCACCGGGTGGCGTTCTCGAAGACCCGAGTTCGATCCCGAGTGAGACCCATAAATCCACTTGAAATCTTTCTGCACCGTCGAGTGGCCTAAGAAAACCCACATGCCCTGTCCATTAACTCTACCTTGGATTGCGAGTGCATCGCAGGACACAGGGGGCGGCATGAGGCTCTAATCACAGGCGTCACTATAAAAATCCTGCCTGCGCCACCACGGGCGAGGGTCAACCATCACAGCCCTTAAGTGAGCCTCTGGAGCCTACCATCTGAGCCCTGGAGGTCACTGCCTACAGGCGCTATAGGCATAGATGTAAAAAAAAAAAAAAAAAAGAACTTTGTCTTTGCCTTGCCGAGTCAACTGTTGTTAAAAAAAAATTCACAGAAAAATCAGAAATGTTTGAGTTTCATCAAGAATCTGATGTGTTTCACCGTCATCAGTTCCTTGGCGCCTGGTGAGCTCCTGGTGGCGCCCAACACCACGAGCGCCGGACACCCTCAGGAGACCCGACACAGAAATGTTTTCAGAGTTGGAGCCAGCAGTCACCACCTACCGGAGCTCCTGGCGGGGATAACAAGCCAACCCCCCTGGCAGCGGGCCGGGCAGCCCCCCCATGGCCACTCTTATCCCTCATCCCCAACGTGTAGCAGCCTGCTGCGCTCCCCCCACACGGAGAGTGTATCCTGCTGAGTGCCCCGCACTCCTCGTCAGGATGGACAAGCCAGTTCTCGTGCCGCACGCCAGCAGCACGAACACTCTCCTCTCTTCCGGGAACGGCGAGTGTGGCCGTGCCCCTCGCCTCCCGTCTTTTTTGCCCACAGCCTAGCGCCGCCGCACTGGGCTGCCACCGATCAGCGCACTCCACCTCTGCGACATCAAAGCATCTCTCTGACGGGCTCAAGATAGCCCGTGGTCCTCCTTTGCTGGAGGCCCGATAGACACAAACAAACGGTTGTTTATTTTTATTTTTTTGCCGAGTTATATCAAATTCCGAGTTATAAGTGTTTTACTGTATGTCTCACATGTTTGGGGAGGATCCACTCATACAGCTCTCCTAAACAGGGTTGAGTCAAAAGCTTTTCGTTTCATCAAATTTACTCCTCTGACCGACTCTTCAATCTAGAAATCACCGCTGCAATGTTGCTTCTCTTGCTATCTTCTTTTTATTTTCATGCTCACTGCTCTTCTGAACTCGCTAACTGCATGCCTCCACCCTTCCCGCGACCTCGCTGCACAAAACTTTCTACTCATTCTCATCAGTGGCGGGACAAGGAGTGTAAAAACTTGGGGCCACCATAGTTTTCATGTATATGTATATACAGGGAGGTCCCGTTATATGAGCATTCGGTATACGAGAATCCGATGATACGAGATGTGTAAATTAGGGTCTATTTTCAATATACGAGATCGAAAATCCAATGATACGACATTCAAACTGGGGTGAGTAAAATTATCAAGTTCAGAATGCGTGCCCTACCACTCCCAGGCTGGACAAAGGGGGATTTGGTTGACCCCAGTGAGGTCACCTCTAGCAAGCCGTGACCTGAAGGGTAATTAAGCATATGGCGCGGCCTGACATTTAGGGGTAGTTAGCAGGTGTGCGGCCCCAACCTTGGGACCGCAGTCAGGTCACCCCTAGCAAGGCATGACCTGAAGGGTAATTAAGCATATGGCAGGGCCTGACCTTTAGGGGTAATTAGCAGGTGTGGGGCCCCAACCTCGGGACCGCTACACTACCTTCTCTTGTATCACGCGGCGTCCCCTACATTACAACGTCTTTTTTGCTTGTTATGCATGTTTTATGTTTAATTAATGTGCAGTTATGTTATTTTGTGTGCTATTTTCTCTTTCAGAATGTTTTTTCTACAGAATAGGTAGTACAGTGTGGGTAATATAGACGCTGTGTGTTTGTTGTGTTTGCTATAGTTTATTTTAGCTTGAAAAACAAGGTTTTTTTTTCTTTCTTTTTTTATTTGATGGTCCTGGAACCAAACCTATATTTTACCATTAGTTATGTGTTTCGTTATACCAGATTTCGCTTTACGAGTATGCCAGGTGGAACCTAACTGCTCATATCTTCGGGACCTCCCTGTATATATATATATATATATATATAAAATATATATATATATATATATATATATATATATATATATATATATATATATATATATACATATATATATATACATATATATATATACATATATATATATATATATATATATATATATATATATATATATATATATATATACATACATACATACATACATACATACATACAGTACCCTCCCGAGTTTTGCGCTTGCTTTCTTCCCAAGGCACAGCTCGAAACTAGCTGTAACACTGAAAAAATGCTTATTTAGTCCGGTGTGAGGTGTACCTACCGTATTTTACAGCTTATAAGACTCACTTTTTCCCCAAAAAATATCCTGAAAATGCCCCAAGCCCCTGTCCACCCAACAGTGAATGGGTACCGGGTGTTAGCCAAGGGTTTGTGACCCGCTTCCTGGGGTGGTGGCTTCGGCCAACACTAGGGGAGAGGAGGAGAGGAGCTTGAGCTTGAGTTGGGAGTCACCCAGCGGATGCTGTCGGTGAAGCCTTTAGTCCGGCGTTCTCCCACACACTTGGGAGATTCAAGGGAAAGAAATGGCTACAGAGTGGCAAAGAAGGAAGATATGTGTTAAGTTCGAGCTCAAGCTTGAATGACGACCTACAAAGCGATACTAAGCAGAAAAGGTCACAAGAAGAAGAAGAAGAAGACGTATTATGTCTTATGAACGATACTTGATCTTGATATTACAGGTGGCCTATTCTTCACAGGCCAGGCCTTTGAGCCGTGTCTCATAAAATAAGTAACACCTCGGAATAAGTAGCACCTGACCTCACAGCCCCGCCGTTCCTTACTTATTTACCACAAAATACTCCTTTATAAGTGATTAACCATGACGTGTGTGGTACTGTGGTTGCTGGAGGTACTGGAGGAGACAGGAGAGAAGAGAGGAAGGCATTGGAGGTATCGTAGAAGCGGAATTTAATTAGCTTTCCATTGATATATTTTGTTTAGTCATAAATGAATTAGCAGTATGCATAAATTAGCGTTAACTAAATATTAAAAATCATGAAATCGGGTAATTTCCTACCTAATATATGTTTATCAGTATAAAAGATATACTGTTATCTTTGGAAATGTTTGTTCTATAATATTATCAAATAAAAAAACATAAAACACACAAAAGAAATGCCATTATGAGACTTTCAAGAAATATTAATTTATTTAAACTCTTTCGCCATTTAATATTTTGCGTAAAAACTTTTTACATGGAGAACACCAATAGAAGCGGAATTTAATTAGCTTTCCATTGATATATTTCCTTTTCTGATAAATTAATTAGAACCAGACATAAATTAGCGTTAACTAAATAAATAACCTCATCAATTGGGAAAAATTACCCGATTTCATGATGTTATTTACTTAGTTAACGCTAATTTACGCATGCTGCTAATTCATTTATCAGAAAAGGAAATATATCAATGGAAAGCTAATTAAATTCCGCTTCTATTGATGTTCTCCATGTAAAAAGTTAGTTATATTGGTGGTATGACCTGTTTAACCCCTATAGGCCCAGAGCGTAATTTCCATTGTAATTTGGGTACCATTAGACAATTTTTAGTGAATATAAGCATTATTTTATATATATTACCTGTTTAGTATCCGTGTCCACTAACTAATTTGGTATATTCAGTTGCTTTTCGTAATTATTTGGCTCAGAAACACACAATTTTGTATGGCAGAGATCTGGGCGTGAAGGGGTTAAAAAAAGCACACTTGAGACTTCATTTTACGCACAAGTTATGTTCCTGAATAATCATGCGTCACACTAATCCTACGTTCCTAGTGACTTAAATTTTTGAACAGATTTGATTAGTAAATTTTGATTAAAAATTGATAAAAAAAATTGTGAGTAACTGAATTTTTCATATCTTGTCTCACCCACCCTGGCCGCCCCCCTCCTGCCCCCCAGATGGACTGCGGCACAGACCCCATAGAGCTCGGGGGCAGCGCCGTGCGGCACATGACGGAGGAACGGCGAGGCGGCGGCAGCAGGAGCAGCGGCAGCTAGACACTCAAGGTGAGGCATGGGGTGTGTCTTCATCTAGTTGTATTTTACAGGGCCTGAGCAACGCTCGTGTGGCCCCGTCTCCATATCAACATTTTTATCATTCATCCTTAGTGCTTAGTGTTGGGGGAAGCCACCACCCCGGGAGGCGGGTCACAAACCCCCGGCTAACACCCGGTACCCATTCACTGCTGGGTGTAAAGGAAACGGCCCATCTATTTCCACTCCGCCCGGGGATCGAACCCGGGACTTCTCGGTTGTGAGCCGAGCGTGCTACCCCTACACTACGGAGTACCCGTGTGTGTGTGTATGTGTGTAGATAGCACTGCTCTAACACACCAACCCTCTAACCCTCAACCGTCTAACACTAACCCTCACTAACACTAACCCTCAACCCTCTAACTGTCTAACACTACCCCTCTACCACCCCAGGACCCATCACCTGCCGACGCCCCTCAGCAATGTGGGGCGGGGGCGGGGTGGCCACCGGGGAGCCTGACGGGGCCGGGGTGGAAGAGCGGGTGGAGGTCCCTAGTGGATGGCCTCGCCCCACCCCAACGCTTGGAGTCTCGGATCTAAGTGCGGCCGGGTCTATGCGAGTGTCAACGGTCCCTGTGACATTGATAGTAAGCGACGATAGCGCCTCGTCCTCCAGCCTCGACTCCTCCTCCTCAGCAACTAGTGGAGCGAGCCGTACCTCCGAGCGCAACACCCGCCTCTCCTTACTCTGGACCTCACGCCTCCACCGCCTTGGCTTAGACCCCGACACAGACCAGTCCAACCAACCCAACCAGACCAATCCATGGGAGCCGCGACCTGACCCCGCAGCCCCGTCCCCTAGCGATTCCAGACCCCAGGACCGAGAGGGTCCTGGAGAGGAGAAAAAAAATGTTATAATAAAAAATGTTATATAATATTACATTGCATTTACAGGCATTTTTATGCATGAAGTGCAGCTAAAAAGGTAAAAAAAGGTCTTTATTTTCGGGGTCAGGAACGGATTAATCCATTTTATATTGTTTTTTATGGAAAAATGTGTTTCGGTTTTAGAACATCTTTTGGGAATGAATTATGTTAGAAAACTGAGGGCATGTCTGAATGTATATATATATATATATATATATATATATATATATATATATATATATATATATATATATATATATATATAATATATATATATATATATATATATATATATATATATATATATATATATATATATATATATATATATATATATATATATATATATTATATAATATATATATATATATATATATATATATATATATATATATATATATATATATATATATATATATATATATATATATATATATATATATATATATATATATATATATATATATATATATATATATATATATATATATATATATATATATATATATATATATATATATATACAGTAAAACCCTTATAACTCGGCACTGTATAACTCGGAATTTGATATAACTCGGCAAGGCAACGACAGTTTATTTTTTATTTTTTTTTTATAAACATCTGTACCTATAGCGCGTGTAGGCAGTGAGCTCCAGGGGTGGGATGGTAGGCCCTGGAGGCTCACTCGAGGGCTGTGATGGTTGGCCCTCGCCAGTGGTGGCGCAGGCAGGATTCTTATAGTGACGCCTGTAATTAGAGGCTCATGCCGCCCCCCTGTGTCCTCCCATGCACTCGCAGTGGAATGTAGAGTTAATGGACAGGGCATGTGGGTGTTCTTAGGCCACTCGACGGTGCAGAAAGATTTCAAGTGGATTTATGGGTCTCACTCGGGATCGAACTCGGGTTTTCTAGAACGCCACTCGGTGACGCTAACCACTCTGCTACCGCCTCCCCTAGATTGCATCGCTTGGTTTTCACTCGGTATATCATGCCCTCACAACCTCTTGTGTGAACATGTAAACAGAAAGTTGGCAAAAAATAATGTATCTCGGCATATTGCTGTTATAACTGCATCTCTTTGCTTACACTCGGCAAAGCCTTAGTCGCATAAAGTAGTGTTTTTGTCCTTTTGACCTTTCCTGCAGGCTCAGGCTCTTCAATTTCATTCCCTTCCTCCTGGAGACACCCTTGCGTGATGGAGCTGACATCTTGAAATACAGTACTGTATGATGTAATCCCAAAAGACGTAAAATAGGTGGCAAAGTAAAGCAAAGGTCAGGAACCAGCGTGTAGGCTGTCAGCTGCTGAGCCGTGTTTATGTCGTCCAAGCACTGTCTTGGATATGAATTTAGTTTTTTGTCGAAATTAAAAAAGGATTGGTTTCTGCTTAAAAAACACAACAAGCTTGGTAGGAGCCGAAATAATAATCAATGCAAAACATTGCAAACAATATCACAAAGTAGTATAACACACATTTCAGCAAGTGTTATTGGATTGGGATTCGTAATCCAAGACGGTGCTTGGACGACAAAAACACGGTTCAGCCTACGCACTGGTACCCGACCTTTGCTTTACTTTGCCACCTATTTTACGTGTTTTGGGATTACATCATACAGTACTGTATATCAAGATGTCAGCTCCATCATGCAAGGGTGTCTCCAGCAGGAAGGGAATGAAATTGAAGAGCCTGAGCCTGCAGGAAAAGGTGAAAGTACTGGCAAGGATGGATGCAGGTGCGTCCATGCATGCTATTTGTGCTGAGTTTGATATCAAATCCAGCACATTCTATTCTACCCGTTCACTGGTAAGTGTAGTTTTTATGCTTTGACAGTATTATTATTATATATTTTTTTTTTTTTTTTTTTTTTTTACCCATATCAGAGGAGGACATTGCATAACTCGGCACATTGAATAACTCGGCAAGGGCCAGAGCCCCTATCGTGCCGAGTTATAAGGTTTTACTGTATATATATTATATATATATATATATATATATATATATATATATATATATATATATATATATATATATATATATATATATATATATATATATATATATATATATATATATATAAAATATATATATATATATATATATATATATATATATATATATATATATATATATATATATATATATATAATAATATATATATATATATATATATTATATATATATATATATATATATTTTATATATATATATATATATATATATATATATATATAAAATATATATATATATATATATATATATATATATGCTCATTTTTCTCAGCATGTTCATTTATCTTTTTATTCAAATGAGGGCATCCCCTGAAATGGGGGGCACCCAGGGGGCCACCGCCCTAAAAGGGGGGGCACGTGCCCCCCGCAGTTCTGCCACCGATTCTCATCCCTATTCTATCCATCTTCCTAATGCAAGAGTTAATCAGTATTTTTACTCTTTCATCCCTTTCATTGGTAAAATATGTAACACTCTCCCTGTTTCTATTTTCCCACCTTCCTACGACTTAAATCTTTTCAAGAGGAGTGACAAGACACCTCCCGATCTAAGTTGGCCCACCCACCCTTTCTTTATTCTCTTACTGTTTTCCTCTGACCCCTTCCCAAAGCGCCTCATCCTCCCCACCTTTCTCAACCCTCAAAGTCTCAGCTGAGATCCATCCTCTTCCCTACCACCTTCCGCCTACCCCTCTTCCTCCTCCTGCCTCCCAGCTTCCCCCCTGCCCCTCCTCTTCCCCACCTTCTCCCCGCTGCACCCTTCCCCCCTTCCCTCTGATCACCCTATGTCCTCTCCCTCATCTTCTACTTCCTCTGACCGTCCCGCTGTTAAGTGTCTTCTTAACTTACCCCTCCCTCCTGGCTGTACTCGGGACTCCCTTTTGTCTCAACCATCCCCATCCCTGACCCCTCGCCCCCCTGATCCTACTGACTGTCCTCACCTACTACACTTGATACCCCGGATCCTGCCAACCCCTTTACTCTGGACGCTACCATTCCAACTATCCTCACCCGCTGACCTCTACACACTGTCTGTTCTTCAATGGAACACTCTAGGCTTCCGCTCCCACAGATAAGACTTTTGTCTCCTGATTTCTTACTATAAGCCTAAAGTTATCTGCCTTCAAGAAACTTTCTTTCCTCACCCCCTTGTCCCAATTCCCAACTTATGATCTCCTTCCCCCAACAATTACACATCCTTCATCTGCTCTAACCCTACTGCTGTAATAATCCGTTCCTCTCCCCTTCCCTCACTGTTTCACTCTTTCTCTCTAACCTCTCCCTTTTTTATGCTTTGCCATAGTGCCATATGACCTCTGATGTCTGGCATATTTCCCCCTTTTTTGGCATTAATTCAATTCAAATCCTTCATTTGATTTAACTGTCCTGCTGTAACATCCCGTTCCTTTCCCCTTCCCTCACCGTTTCATCTTCCCCTTTCTGACCCCTTCATTATTTCCATAGTGCCATATGACCTTTGATGTCTGGCACATCCCAACACCCTCCTTTTTTGGCATTCCAATCAATCATTACCAATAAACCCACTTACCCAACACAATGACAACTCAACACAGGAGCAATTGATCCCCTTCACAGAAATAACTACAATATTACCCGCAGTTGAATTCAGGCGGATAGTTAAGAAAGGAACACTATGGAAATACACAGCTGCTCTTAACACCCCTAAACAAAACCCTGATTATTCCAGAGGCTGACTGTCTAACACCTTGAATAGCAGTACAAAAAAAGCTACATTATCACTGATGTTAATTCTACTACGTACCTTCATATAATATTCTTCGGCCTACATTGCCGAACTTCCTCACGCCAAACACAACAGACTGACCCTTAATCCCACACCACAAACAACCATCACACAACACCTACAATAATTTATATGGGGAAAAAGAAAAGGAAATGAATGAAACAAGTGGAGAAATAGATGAAATAAATAAAAAAAAGTACATACATAAAATATGTTGTAAATTCTGGATACCTCCTAGTGAACATGACAAACAATTCTGGAAACATTCATGGGCAATACAGTAAACTTGCTATAACGGACCCGAATGTAATGGATATCGGATATAACGGATGGCCAATGGCTACCCGATTTCTCCCAAATATAACGGATTTAATCAGTTATATTCGCCAGAAATCCGGTCGGCTGGCTGTCACGTAGGCTGGATCGTGTTTGCCCGCCCGCCCGACCTGCCTCACCCTCTTTTTCAGTTTGAATTCAGCGCTTATACCGTTCAGTTTTCCCTCGTAGCTCTCTCACTCGTGTTACCTCTCGTTCCACACCCGCTGTAGGAGTACCACATTATGCTTTATTATTATTATATGTACTGTATTTGAATTGTGTGTACAACTTCTTACAGCATTGTTTTTAAAGGTACAACTACATAAGCCATTAATTTTTCCATGTAAAACCTCATAGACATAACTTAGTTTATGTTTGTGCCTGAAATCTAGAGTTAATGGGTGGGACTGCTCGGATATAACGATAATACCCGTCCGTTATAGTGATGGTTTACTGTATTGCAAAATCATAAATTTCAGAACATCAACAAACACGTGGCAACACAACTATTGTCCTGAAATATGGCAACTCGTGCCAAGAATACAGTTCATCAGTGCACCTGGGTATATCAATTTAGCAGTCTGTAGAATCAGACTGTAGTGATTATTGCAAGGCCTGACATCACTGACCTATTGCTTGGAACTTATCCACTATTTTGCGCCCTCAGCTCTTGAAGCAACTATACCTTCTATAAACAGAGACCCAAAGGAAATCTTTGACTAGCTAACATAAATCACATTAAATGAAATAAAAAAATATAAAGTTCTAAAAATGAGCATCAAAAGAACATTTTGTTTTATGAACATGAAAGTTCAGAAGCTTAATGAATCAGAGTTATCACATATTCAGAGAAAAGTTATCACATATTCATGTGATAACTTTTTCTCTGACACCCATGGCATTATCACTAATAGGACAACCTCACAACTGTTTGAAGTTGTTTAAAGAATAGACATTCATTACTTACATATTTCCTAATGTCATCACAGCTCAAGGCAGTCTCCACCTTAAGACAGTTACTGCATTCTTCACATAATTAATACCTCATACCACAAAACTGAACCTTAATATACCAAAACTGAACCTCAAATTCATTATGCCTCATTTCTTGCATCCATATGAGTGTATATATATATATACAGTAGGGTGTCCCAAAATGCAAAAGTTTTGAAATGTTGCACGCTCGTGTGTTATTCCGGTTCTCTCATAGTAAAACAGTATTGCGTTGAAATTTTGGGCGAATTGAGTAATATTTAGGGGTCCCGACAAAGTGAACATTTAGGTGACGTGACTCGAATTTCAGGATTTTTCTAAATTTCCACTTTTTTTCTCCCTCAGGTTATCAACATGGCAACAAGAGCCGCTAGTAATCTTTGGCTGATCGACAAGGCTCCAATCGATGAAATCACCGGAGCCTGGCTACCATCGAAGGAGCAGGTCCTCCTCCGCTACTACCACCACCACCGGGAGATGGGGAAGACGGCGAGCGGGAGCAGGAAGGCGGTGGTGGAGGAGGTTCTCCCCTTCTGGTCGCGCGCCGGGATTCCGACAACTACAGTAATACACGCCGGCACGAAGCTGTCAAAGCTGGTAAAGGCGTACAATGACCTCAAGAAGAACAAGAACAAAGACAGGCCGAAACATCGTAAGGATGAGGAGATTTTCAAAGGAGACCTCCAAGAAATCTTCGACCTCGCACACTCCTCCTCTCTCCAACGGGCAGACATGAAGGACGAGGACAAGAAGTTCCTACGGAGTCAGAGAGAAGACAGAGGGGAATCATCCATGGCGGGAATTGACCTCATGACAGCGAAGAAGGTGGAGAAGCAGGTCAAGCGCGGAACTCGACTCAAGCGGCTCCGGGAACGTGAAGACAGCGACATTGCCAGGCTGACTGCAAGGGCGGAAATCCCAAGCCAAAGCAGTAGCAGCAGCAGCAGTCCTGTGTCGACGACGTCATCACCGGCTCGTGGATCCCGAAGCCAGAGGAAAAAAGTCAAACAGTCGCCATCGACCTCCGTGAAGGATCTTAACCTCATTTCAACTTGGGATCGAGAGAAGTTGTCGGTGCGGCAAGCAACGTCAACGTTCGCAGCTACCGCTCAAGTTCTTGGAATGGACATTGGGAGTATGGCGGTCTCGAAGAGCACGGTTCATCGAGCACGAATTGCGGGGAGAGAGCAAGCCGCCGAGAAGATCGTGGCAACTGCGGAACCAGGAGATACCTGAGAGGTTGGTCCTGCATTGGGACGGAAAACTCCTCCCGTCCCTCTCTGGCGATACGGAGGACCGCATCGCCGTCCTCCTCACAGGGGAAGATGACGCAGAGTTCCTTCTTGGGGTCCCGGCAAGCTCAGATTCGACTGGCAGAAACGTGGCTGCAGTGGTCTTGAAGGAGGTGGACGAAGCGGGCGTCAGGGACAAGATCATCGCCTTCTGTTTCGACACCACGGCTTCGAACACTGGCATGGTGCAAGGTGCTTGCATTCGGATTGAGCAAGAACTCGGACGAAGCTTGCTTTGGTTGGCCTGCCGCCATCATGTCCACGAGGTGATCCTCAAGGATGTTTTCGAAGCCAGCCTCGGCTCTTCCTCTGGTCCTGACATTGGAATCTTCAAACGACTCCGTGATCGATGGTCCTTCGTGGATTCCTCGCAGAGAGAGACGGTGGAAACATCGGAGGACCTCGTAGAGTTCTTCGCCACCAATGACACTGCCAGCAAGCTGAAGGACGACGCATTGGCCTTCCTGAAGGAGGCTCTGATGTCGAAGAACCATCCCAGGGAGGACTATGAAGAACTTCTCCGTCTCTCCTACCTGTTCCTCGGTGGTGAAGATCCAGCCAAACCATTCCGCTGTCCTGGAGCTCTCCATCAAGCCCGGTGGATGGCCAAGGCCATCTACTGCCTCAAGCTTCAGATGCTGAAATCCCAGCTGTCGCTGACTGGTCGAGAGAAGGCCGGAGTGGAACGAGTGGCCCTCTTCGTTGCTCTGGTGTACTGCAAGCAATGGCATGAGGCACCGATCTCTGTGAAAGCTCCGTTGAACGACGTGCTCTTCCTCGAGATCCTCAAGACATACCCTGACCAAACCGTTGCCAAGGCAGCAGAACAAGCCCTGCGACGCCACCTGTGGTACGTTTCCGAGGAAAACGCGGGACTGGCCTTCTTCGACTCAAGGATTGATGTGGAGGAGAAGAAGCAGATGGTCAAGGCATTGGACAAGCCCGCCTCGAAGAAGGAACTCAAGCGATTGGAGGGAAAAAAGATGACGATGTCTTCCTCCCTCTCGTCCTTCGTCACTTCAAAGACACGGTCCTTCTTTCAGAGACTCGACACGGACGAGGGCTTCCTGGCAAAGGACCCGGCATTGTGGGAGGAGGACGACCGATTCAAGGACGCTCGGAAACGGGCACTTGGCCTCCGAGTGGTCAACGATGCCGCGGAGCGGGGCATCGCCCTAGTCCAGTGCTACCTGGGGTCCACGAAGTCGGCCGCACAGGAGAAGTATCTCCTCCAGTTAGTCCACCACCATCGGAAACTTGTGGGCGGGAAAAGAAGGAGGACCTTCAAAAGAAGGCTTTCTGAATGGAAACAATGAAAACTGTCTGTTTTGGTTTCCTTATAAGTTTCTTTCTAAAAATGTGGGATGTTTTTGAGTTTTTTCTTTGTTTTTGAAGGTTATTAGAAAATTGTTCAGTTTGTTGCGACCCCTAAATATTCTCCGAATTTCATCTAATTTCACAGGAACTCTTCTTATGCATGTGTGAACAGAAGTAAAATACGAGCAAGTGAAAAAAACATGTTTCATTTTTTCCCTCTATGATCTTGGGCCACCCTAATATATATATATATTATATATATATATATATATATATATATATATATATATATATATATATAATATATATTATATATATATATATATATATATATATATATAATATATATACAGGGAGGTCCCGAAGATATGAGCAGTTAGGTTCCACCTGGCATACTCATAAAGCGAAATCTGGTATAACGAAACACATAACTAATGGTAAAATATAGGTTTGGTTCCAGGACCATCAATAAAAAAAAAAAAAAAAAAAAAAAAAAAAAAGACGTGTTTTTCAAGCTAAAATAAACTATAGCAAACACAACTAACACACAGCGTCTATATTACCCACACTGTACTACCTATTCTGTAGAAAAAGCATTCTGAAAGAATGTCCCGTCCCCTCCATTGTCACGAGCCGTAAGTGTGTGACAAAGTTGAGGGTGGTGGATGACCCCCCCCCCCCCGTTTCGTTACATTGGTGTCAGATAGTGGGGTCTGGGCTTTGAAGAGACGGCGAGGCTGTGGGGGAAGGGACTCTGTGACTGTGACGTCAGGCAAGGATGGCTGACCCCCGCCGTAGTAAGGCAGCCCGCCAACCTGGGTGACTTGGTGGTAACTGCTAAAGGCAGCATTTTCCAGGTTCAGGCCCAGCAGTTGGGGGCTCAAACGCGACAGCTCGGGCTGAGGGCCAGCAAGCTCAGGCTCAAGCCATTAGTGAGCTCAAAGAGCATACCAGACTGGCCTGGGTGACCTCAGGGAGGAGGCCAGGCATTTCACGAGAACGCTGTCTGAAGTTTAAAAATGAGGTAATGGGGCAGGTGGTTTCCCGCTGAAAAAGGACATTAAAGACCAGGTGATGAGCCAGCTAGACAATGTGGTTGCTGGACTCAGTGGTGAAGTGTCTAGGTTGGAAGGAGTATGACGATGTGCAGCAGCAGTGGCGCCTGACACAGGATCGGGCTGGTTCTGTGCGAGCAGCTCTCCTTGTGCTGACGACCGCAAAGACGAGGGTGAGGCAGAGGGGTGGACGCCCTGCTCCCACAGAGGAGTATTTGCGGGAAAGGGAGTTGGAAGGGCAACCCGGACGTGCCCCGTTCTCCCTCACGTACCCTTCCCTCTACTCCTCCATGCACTCCCCCCATGTCTCCCTCCACGGTTCCGCACCGGGAGAGTGCAGGTCGACGCAAGCCCCAGGACTTCGACGGACGAGTGTCCTTGGAGGCTTACCTCGCCCAGTTTGAGCTGCTGGCTGAGGCTCAAGGCTGGAGTTCGTGGGTGAGGGCTGTACAGCTCGCATCAAGCCTGAAGGGTCCCGCCGTGGAAGTGTTGAGCCTACTTACACCTGTCCAGCGCTCTTCCTACACTAGCATCGTGGCAGTGCTGGAGCGACGTTACGGCCATAAACACCAAGCGGAGGCATTTCGGGTCTGGTTCCGGGCCAGGATCAGGGCCCGGGGCGAGACACTGCAGCAGCTAGCCCAGGATGTGGAGCACCTAGCCAGGAAGGCCTACCCGGGGGCCACTGAGGACCTTACCGTTTTGTTACGGGACCAGTTTGTGGACGCACTGGACGACCAACAGCTGAAAGTGTACGTGATGCAAGCTCACGTGGGCGACCTTCAGGAGGCGTTGGCTCGGGCCCTAGAGTTCGAGTCTTTTGTCCAATCAAGCTCTGCGAGGCCCAGGCTCGACCAAGTGAGGAGGGACTTCCGGTCCCGGAGGAGCCAGGTGAGGTCCCGAGTGGAGGAGGGCGCCACAGGGAGCTTCCCCGGGGAGTGCTGGAGTTCCCGTCGTATGGGACACATGCGGAGAAACTGCCCCGATGCCAACAGCTCGTTGTCTGGTGAGCGACGGAGGGCTGGCGAGCACCAGAGTGGATGTAGGGAGTGTGGCCAGATGGGCCACCTCGCCAGCGCTTGCCCACGGGACGAACATGAAGACGCCTCTTCTTTACCGGGAAACACGGGACGGCTGGGCGGCAGGGGCTGGCGCCAGCCATCCCCATTCAGGTCCCACTCTCGCTAAGATGCCGCACCACAGCCTCCCACACCGTGCAGGTCGAAGGAGCTGTTAATGGTGTGCCCTGACGGTGGATACGGGGGCGGAGCGCACGTTCGTCCGGTCGGACGTGGTAGCGGCACCGAACCCCCCTGTGGCGGTACAGCGCCTGTGTGGCGTTACCGGCCACTGTGCCGAGCTGCGAGGACCAGTGGAGGCCCGGATCACCGTCGGAGAGGAGGTGGAGCAGCTGCCCGTATACGTGGCGAGCATTCAGGACTCCTGTCTCCTGGGCCTGGATTACCTCAAAAGGAGCCGAGCCCTGGTCGACTTTGGGAACATGACCATGAGGGTCAGGGACGTCGTAGTGCCCCTGCTCGAGTTGAGCGGTCCCGCCCAGGTGGTGGTGGCGAGGGCAGTGAGCATCCCGCCGAGGTCGGAGACTCGTGTGAGGTGCAGGCTGAGTCGGAGGATGGCGAGCGAGCTTGGCTTGGTAGAGCCGTCGCCTGCTGGACAGCTGCAGGACGGTCTGGTGGTCGGCAGGACGTTGGTGCAGCAAGATAAGGACGAGGTTAATGTGCTGGTGGCTAACGTCTCGGATAGGGAATACCGTATCCCTAACGGGATACGGTATTCAGGATACGGACGGTCCGGCCGTCCTCCGCAGGTGATAGCATCTCTCCATCAGCCTCAGCATCACAGTCCATCCCCGGTGTTTGATCCCCTGAATCCACAGCTTCAGGGTCGGGGTCGTTGTCATCCCCGGACACTGACGGGGTGTCGTCAGCCTCCTGCTCCGGGCCCCAAGTGTATTGCCCTGGGCCATGGTACCGCCACAATCGGTCCACGTGCACCACCTTGGGCCGGCCACGCGTCCCATGACGAATCCGGTAAGTCACCTCGGAGACACGCTCGACGACGGTGTATGGGCCCTCCCACGGACTTTGGAGCTTGGGCGAGAGACCTTTCCTCCTCCTAGGGTTGTGCAGCCACACCTGGTCATCCTCTTCGTAAACAGTGACTCGGACACCGCGGTCATAGTGACGCCTCATCGCCTCCGCGGCGAAGCGCAGGTTGTCTCTCACCTGGTGGTGCGTTTCCGCTAGTCGTTCCTGCAAGGCCGCGGCGTACCGAGTTCCCACAGTGGGTAACTCCTCGTCCGGCGGACGGCCAGTGACCAGGTCCACAGGGAGGCGTATCTCTCGCCCCAGCATCAGGCGGGCAGGCGTGTAATCGGTGGCCTCGTGCTCTGCTGAGCGGTAGGCCATCAGCAGCAGTGGCAACTTACTGTCCCACTCAGTCTGGCCATCTCTGCAGTACTTTGCAAGCTCTTGAGCGAGGGTGCGGTTGAACCGCTCTACCATACCGTCCGATTGCGGCCGCATAGGTGTGGTTCTAGTTTTTCTTGTTCCCAAAAGCTTGCAGCACTCTTGGAACACCTTCCCCTCAAACTCGCGGCCCTGGTCAGAATGGAGCTCACCCGGGACGCCGAACCTCGCGAAGAACTGCTCGACCAGCACCTGGGCAACGGTGGTGGCTTCGTGGTTGGGCAGGGCGTACGCTTCAGGCCACTTCGTAAAGTAGTCCATAGCCACGCAGATATAACGGTTGCCCGCAGCTGTGGCCGGGAGTGGTCCAGCGATGTCGACGGCCACTCGCTCCATGGGAGCCCCCACCTGGTACAGTTGCAGCGGGGCCCTTGCTCTGCGTCCGGGACCCTTCTTGGCGCTGCAGGTGTCGCAAGCCCGACACCACTCCTCAACGTCCTCGCGTAACCCTACCCAATAAAACTGCTGCCGCAGCCTGCCGAGCGTCTTCTTCACGCCCAGGTGTCCGCTCGTGATGTTATCGTGGGCCTCCCGCATCAGCCTCGCCCTCATGACCTTCGGGACGAGAGTCTGCCAGAACTGTACTCGCCCGTCAGGCAGCAGCCAACGCTTAAGCAGCACCCCTCCTCTGCCCAGAGCGAGGGTGTCCCACTGCTCCCAGTAGTGCTTCGTGGCGGGGCTCCGTGCTTCTACCTCCTCCCGTTGTGGTCTGGCCGCGCTTGTCTCTAGCATCCTCACGACTGGGCCAATATCCGGGTCTGCTCGTTGGGCTTCCTGCCACTGCCCATCACTGTCAGATGGGGTCAACAGCACTGCTGTCCTCCGGCATTCCACTGGCTCCTTACTGCTACAGTGACGGCAGGCTGGCTCGCACGGGCGTCGGCTGAGGCTGTCAGCGTTGTTATGTACCTTCCCCGGGCGGTGTACCACGTGGTAGTTGTGTTGCTCCAGCTTCCCGAGCCACCGCGCCAGCTGACCCTCCGGATACCTCAGCGTTTTCAACCACTGCAGGGCTGCGTGGTCCGTTCTCACGGTGAACAAAGCACCATAGAGGTAGGGGTGAAAGTGGTCCAAGCTCCTCACTACAGCCAGCAGCTCCTTCCTTGTGATGCAGTAGTTGCGCTCGGGTGAGCTGAATTTCTGGCTGTAGTACGCCACCACTTGCTCTCGTCCCTCCTTCTCCTGGTGAAGGAAGTACGGAGTTTTCTGGGGCTCTGCACGTACTACAGGCGCTTCGTGCAGGGTTTTGCCAGTACTGCCACGCCCCTGCACCAGCTTACGCGAAAGGGGACTGTGTTCCGCTGGACCCCCAAGTGTCAGACCGCCTTCGAGGGACTAAAAGCGGCCCTGACGGACGCTCCCGTGCCTTCCCTACGTTTTGGACTGCGACGCTAGCGCCGAGGGGATTGGTGCTGTGCTCTCCCGAGTTCGAATCCTGCCGGGGGCAGCTCTTTCAAGAGCCTGGTAGGGGAGTAAAAGGTCCCGAGTTAAAGTCCCACGAAGGAGCAACTGGCAAATCCATTGTCGAGTGGCTGTAGAAACCCGCATGCAACTATAACCCGTTTTCCGATTGTGAGTGGGACACAGTTACTCCAGGGGCAGCTTGAGCCTAACTGAAGATCCGAACATCACAGAAAACGGGATCTTCACCCGAGACCACAGGTGTCACTATTAAAATCCAGCCTGCGCCACTAACGGGCGAGATCGACCAACATCATGACTCTCCATATGCCTACAGGCACTATAGACTACTACGTAAAAAAAAGAAGAAGAAAAAAGTAAGCAACACGTCCTGCTAAACTGTTTAGCCAAATTCTGTTTGTTTTTATTGAAGTTGGGTTGAAGTTGCCGTACTCGAATAACTTTATTATATTCTATATATATATATAATTTATATATGTATATATATATTTCTTTTAAATCAGTATTTTATAAATACAGCTTTAAAAAGGAATGACAAAAATAAATGTTCATTCTGTATACTAATCATTTTAAACAAAATGTGATTTCCAGTACACCACAAATTTTGTTCTGGTTCAATACTGTCCCATATCAAAGACCGAGTTTAATTTCTGGCTTCCCCTAACACTATAAGCACTAGCAGACAGCTCTCTAGGGGTAGTCTGAGAGAGAGCTGTCTGATTACAGTGGAGATCCATCTCAGCTGCGTCGATAACTGACAAAATTTTTCAAACATCAAACATCACATCAGGGAGTGCCGATAAAAAAGGCCAGACTACCTACAACTGAACTGAACACTGTCATCATCAGCAACAACCCATAACAGCTGACTGAGGCCGCGACACACGTGTAGCCGCTGCCAGGGTTACATCACACCCCTATTCCTCCCCGCCGCCACCACCACCATGGCTAGGCCTATGGCTGAGCCCAGAAGGAGGAAGTGGATCGCTGTGGGCCAACGGTGAGGGTGTGTTAGGGTGTGTTGTGTTGGGGTGGCTGGCACAAAGCTATGCCTCGCACCACGGCCAGATTGTCCACCACACCAGCTGGCTCCAGTGCTCCTCCCTGTGTTTTAGGGTGATGGGGTTGGCACTGCTTAAATGTTCACTATTGTGTGTGGTCTGGTGGTGGCTTGAGGAAGGTGAGGTGTGCACGCAGCGCTCAGCCCACCAGTGTGTGGCTACCGTGGTCCGTAGATAACACTAGTCGCCAGTCACTCGCCACTGCACTAATGTCGCCAGGCGCCATATATTGCGAATTTTAGCATCACTACAGACTTTTATGTGCCACTGAAGAGGCATGCACAGTAGTTTTTATGAAAAATACTTTTCGTATTTTAAAATTATATTTAATTACCTGTATTTATTATTATTTATCCCAAGGGTTGAAAACCCGCGAGTAATCAAATCCGCGAGCCTGAAACCCGCGAGCATGAAGGGTTTATTGTATATGCGATATGTGTGTGTGTGTATGTGAACACTGCATATATGTTGCCTAATTGTACAGACTAGTTTCTTATAAGCTACCTGTCTTCCCACACTTTAATGAGTAGATTTAATGGGGGAAAAACAAAGTATGAACACAACAACCGTCCCAGAAATATGATCTTTTCCTGTTAACCGAGCAAGAGCCTCCACCAGCAGGCCCGGCGGTGTGAGGGACAACCACACCTGACCCTGTCCAGCACCACCAAGCCTCCCTTCTTGCACAAGTCAGATCCACAAAAAAAATAAGTCAGTACTACATCTAGATCCCGTTTCACTGAAAATTTATATAAAAAAAACATGGTTACAGTCAGTGACAACAAAAACACTGAGACACAAGTTCCAGTCACAAAAAAATCACAATAACATGTAGTACATAAAAAAAAAAAACTGCAAAAATTGTTGACTTAATTGCTTGTCTGCAGACTCGTTTCTCTGCCAAGATGGTGGAATGATGGTCTGTGACTTACAACACACTGTGACTTAATGTTAGTGAAGTGTGAAAACTTACCCCAATAATGATGATGGGCAGCAATGAATTATTTCTCGCCTTAAAATATCAGATATTTACCGCATAAAAACTTTCTTAAAATGTTATCATCAGATGAAGCTTTGGAATGATGAATCTTCAAGGAATGAATGTTGAGTCACATCTGTCATTTTTTCACTGAATGGCTTTACTTGATATTAATTACTGCACACTTCAGTGTTGTAGTACTGAACATATTATATGATATTATGCCTATTTGTTTTCTGTTTACAAGATCTTGAGCAAGCCCGATGTTGCTTCTGCTCTCCGTCCTGCCAGACAAAGGGCCGGCACACGCACAGTCTGGCTACTTCCAGAGGGTCTGTCGTGCCTGGTTGGTGGAGGCTCGGGGATGTCATGACATGGGGGTTGCAAGGTTCCCCAGATTTTCCTTCTTAACCTGAAAAATAAGTCAGATGACAGAGGATGACTTAGGCCATGCAAATTAACACATTCAGTGCGGTGCAGACCTCTAGTGGTTCATAGGTTTTTCATTCCTGGTGTGATATGTCCCACCGGAGTGTCGCAAAAAAATATACAGTGGTCCCTCACGTTTGGCAAGTCTCAGTTTTGCAAAACACAGTATTGGCGATAGGTTGGATATGGTACCAGAATCCAAATTTGGCGCTTCAAATTCCCTTTTGGTGCGACGCGCACTGACGTCGGCCCAGAATGCACCGCCCGCAAGCGTCCATGTTGGTGTTTGTTATCTTCCCGGCAGCGATCTTGACGACTGCACAGTTTTTTGCTCCAAGTGACGGTACCTTTGGCGTTTCGCGCTAAGACTATGGCATCTACAAGTACTGGTGGTGGTTCGAGGTTCGAGGAAGCCAGGTGACGATAAGGACAAGGGCAAAAAATTGGAGAAACGAGAGTGGATTAAAGGTAAACACACAGCCACAACCACCACCGCCTGCACCACCACCACACTCACTCGTCTCACCAGGCCTAACTCTAAATAGTTCATGGTAAATAACATCTGTTATCTATTATCTAGTGTCTTTTGTATTGCTGTTAATGTTTCAAGTGTAATGTCTTTGCTTTTAAGCAGTTAAAGCACAAAAATGGAGGTCAAAAGGGTGAACTCGGGCATCCTCAAAGACTAATGGATAATTTTTCCACTGAAAGCACTATTCGCGTTTGGCATAATTAACTTTGGGCGATGGTTTGGCAAGACTAATTAAATCGCCAAACCTGAGGGACCACTGCACATATATTTTTCAATAATATGAAAGAGTAATCAATAATTTGTCATTGCAGTAATGCAATTAGGGAAAAAAGCTATGAAAGCTTACAAATTTAGCAATTCTACTTTTTCTTTACTATTGGTTCAAATTCTATTAAATTTTAGAAGTTATTTTTACCAAAGCATCATAACTATAGTAGGTAATCCCTTATATCATAGGTAATACAAATGTTTGCAATATATGACAAACACTATCCTGAGACGATGCTGAAGAACTCATATTATTGGTAGTCTGCATGACCCCCATGGCTCTGCTACCAGGAACATTAACAACTCTCATTCTAAATTTTGCAAGGTCCAGAAGGTTAAGAATTGCAGGTTCTTGGTATCAGAGACCAGAGCTGCACCGCTGGACATGGTATAGTAATGCCGGAGGGGTAGCTAAGGAGATCGACCACGTCCTCGTTAGTACTCGTTGGAGGATCCTCCAGAACTGCAGAGTTTACCAGAGTGCTGAGTTCTATGGAACAGATCACAGACTTGTTGTTGCTACACTTAAGATTCATGTCAAGTCCAGAAGAATCTCAAGAGGTAACCATACTGTGTTTCATCTTGAGAAGCTGAAGGACTTGACATGTGCCCATGAGTATGCAGTGGCAGTTTCAAATCATTTCGATGTGCTCGGTGCTCTCGAGTACCCTGTAGAACTGTGGGATACCTTCAAACGTGAAACTCTCCAGGCTGCCAAGGAGTGTATTGGGGAGCGCCCGAGGTCAAGGCGTGGTTTTGTCTCGGCGGAGACGCTGGAGAATATTGAGGAGAGTCGCGCTGCCAGGCTGGCTGGGAACCAGGACCAGCACAGGGCTCTGTCACGCAGGACTAGAACTCTCCTGGGGAGAGACAAGGAGAGGTATGTCAGAAGTCTCGCTGAGGATGTCGAGAGCCATTTGAACGCTAATGACCTCCGACCCGCCTATCGAGCCCTGAAGATTTTGAGGGGTGAAGATTTTGAGCCCTGAAGGTTTGCCTGTAGCAAAGTTGAGGGGTGGAAAGGCAGCTGGTGTTTGTAATATCATTGCGGAGCTCCTCAAAGCTGTGGGTGAGGCCATGATCCGCGGGTTGCATGCTGTCCTGACTGCTGTGTGGCAATTAGTATCCACTCCTACGTTGATGATTCTACCCTGCATTTTTCAACGTCATTCATTAGACATCCAACTCAACAGGAACTAAGTGACTCACAGAGAGATGCCACCGAGCGCCTAACTTCTGATCTTTCTAGAATTTCTGATTGAGGCAAAACAAACCTTGTTTTGTTCAATGCCTTAAAAACCCAATTTCTTCACCTATCTACTCGACAAAATCTACTAGATAACTATCCCCTCTTTTTCAATGACACTCAACTGTCTCCCTCTTCTACAATGAACATTCTAGGACTATCCTTTACTAAAAATCTGAACTGGAAATCTCACATATCATCTCTTGCTAAAACAGCTTCTATGAAGTTATGTGTGCTGTGGCACCTGCATCCATTTTTTTCTCCCTCCCAGTTGCTTGCTCTGTACAGGGGCCTTATCCGCCCATGTATGGAGTATGATGTCTCACATGTTCGGGGAGGATCCACTCATACAGCTCTCCTAAACAGGGTTGTGTCAAAAGCTTTTCGTCTTATCAACTCCCCTCCTCTGACTGACTGCAATCTTTAAATCACCGCCGCAATGTTGCTTCCAGCGTCCATACTGTTTGATGGACCAAAGTACTCTGTACTCCTTTGAAACATCACTCACCCACTCTCACACTGAGAGCTTGAGGAACGCTGGAGTGCCGAAACCTTTCCCATCCGCAATAGGGCGGAGTTTGCTGCGCTGTCTGCCCCACTTAATGTGCTAATATCCAAAATTCATAAAGGAGGCAACAGTTTGTTTGTTTTTCTCCTTAAAGCATACACATTCCCTCACTCAGTCTCTCTCTTGACTCACCCTGACGGGAGCACAGGAGAGCCAGGAGCGGCCTGTCAGCATCTCCCCGACGTGTGTCCAGGCGTTGGTGTCCGGGCTGTAGCACTCGATGGTGTCGTGGAAGTGCTCCCAGCCGTCCTCCCCGCCCAGCACGTAGATCTTACTGTCCACAACAGCCACACCTGGAAAGCAGAGCAGTCCAATCTCTCAGTCCAATCCAAAAAAGGTCTGAGCTTTTGCATTCATTCTTTATTTTGCAGCTCAGCTTTTATATTTTATAAAACACATTTCAAGCCTAAAGCCTTCTCCCAAACGTATCGGGTGGCACAAAACCCAAAGCAGTTTGTTCACAAAAATGAGACCAATAGACATCTCAGCTGTTCTGCTAATACAATTCTGATAGAAAAATTGCAATACAGCAAACTTTATGCTTGATGGATCCTGGAACTGTTTCACCCCGACAGAGCTGGGCAGTATTTAGATACATTTGTATTTAAATACATTTGTGTATTTATAAATTTATTTATAAATATTGGTTGTCATGATTTTAAATACAGTATTTAAATACTTTTATGAGTATTTAAATACATTGTATTTCAATACTCAAAATATAAAAATGTAAATACTTTTTTATCAGTTAATTTGGCCATAAACCCGCCCCACTATCTGGCAACCCTGATGTTACAGTGAACCAGTGTTTCCACTTGCAAGGAAATTTCCTTATCTTTAGGAAATTTAGGCCTGAGAAGGAAACCCAAAATCTAAGAAATCCTCAGGAACAATCCAATTTTTTCGGACATGTTAAAATTTGAGTGTATTTAAAAATGTTAAAATTTGAGTGTATTTAAAAATGTTAAAATTTGAGTGTATTTAAAAATGTTAAAATTTGAGTGTATTTAAAAATGTTAAAATTTGAGTGTATTTAAAAATGTTAAAATTTGAGTGTATTTAAAATGCATTTACAAATGTATTTAAATACAATTGATGTATTTAGTATTTAAATACATTCGTAAAATGTATTTAGTATTTAAATACATTTCTCCCATGTATTTAGTATTTAAATACATTCAATGTATTTAGTGGCCAGCCGTGCACCCAGATCAGCTGCAGACAAGATCCTTAAATAAAAATATAAACAAATGGGATCAAGATCCTGAAGCATTTCTTCAAAGAATTGTAACAGGAGATGAAACATGGTCTTATCAGCAGGATTCTGAAGACAAAGGGCAGTAACCTCGCCATCATACCAGCAGCTACATTCCATGGAGCCTGCCACTGTGTCGTAGGTATAAATGCACGGGCTGAATGGGGATTTGTTCCTTGAGCGCTGATAAGCTAATTCGTGACCACTCGTGTGTTCACTTTCCAATAGGTAAACAAACAAACAACAGTTGAAAGATAATGCTGTATGTAGTGATGTGTGATGTAACAGTTACATTCGCACAAAAAAGAGAAAAAAAGAACGAACAAAAATCTAATTACAATGAAACGTGCGTCACAAGACACTGTACCGTATCTGCTCACCAATGACGCTATGCACAGCTGTACATATAAACATCAAACTTAATGTAGGAATTAGCACAGAACAGTAACTCTGTATTTAATTGATCTAACACTCGACCCTCACACGACGGGCACTGCACGTGTCAGGTCCCTCAGTCCAAGGTATTTGAAGCGTTGAAAAAGTGGAAGTAATACAGTAAACCCTCTCGTATCCGGAATAATTGGGTCAAGGAGTGGTCCGAGTAATGCAAGGATCCGAATAATGGGGGGGATTATATCCCCCCATAAAAAATAATATAATAAAAAAAAAAGTTAGGTGAATATAGAAAATTTCAAAGTCATGCAAATATCAATAACCATTAGCTAAATCATGTCAATAGATAAATCTACAGTAAAAATACACAATACTGTACTCTACAGGTGTAGTGTACAGCACTGTCAGTCCTACGTCTGGCAGCGGCAGCCGGCAGCAGTATCATGATGGCGGAGATTTCCTCCTCTTTCTTAGTGTTGTTTGTAGGGCTGCGAGGACCCCTTGAGGAGCCCTATGATCCCTGGTGATATCCTATGATGCTATCACAGGCGTGGTAGCTGACCTGTCTTCTTCAGGAAGGCACAGGTGAGGCGAATGACAGCGTGTTATCCTGAGAGGTAGGCAGGGCGCCAGGCGGGGCAGGTCGCTCGCCAGCAGGGAGGGCAGGGTTTTACGTTATTACTGGTTATTATACATCGTAGTGATTATGGTGAGCTGTTATATACACGTATCATTATTTAGGTCAGTGTAGTACTGTGTGTCACCTTAAATAAGGGTTATTTAAAGGTGTTGAGGTGGCGGGGTAGCCAGTGAAGGGGAAACATTCTTGCCGCGGCCACCCCGTAACACTAATGGAAAAAGTGTCCGTGTGACACGACCTTTAAAGGCTGTGTCAAACGTCTTGTTGACTTGCGATTCATCGAGAAGTTTAGCAACAGTTTGACATTGGCTGGTGACTGATGACAAGTTTGATGACGTCATTACTTGCCCAAGCCAGTCAGGGCCTTCCTACCCGTTTACTACCTACCGAGGGAGGCTTGCTGGATACGGTAGTAAGGGCAGGTAGTATCTAGGTTGTGGGAGAGCGGGTGGTAGCTGGAGATACCACCTCCGTTGCTGGATCTGGATCCAAGGCTCAATGGCCACAGATCACTCACCAATACAATATTTGGACACAACAAAGAAACCACAATTACAATATACAAAGAAAATGCTCAGTGATGGAGCATAAATGCTCTGCCTGGCTGCCTGGGCCTCTAACCTCACTGACTCACATAATGACATCCAACTTACCCCCTAAAAAAAAAAAGGGGAGGAGGTCCGAATAATGTCGAAGTCCGAATAATCATGGTCCGAATACGAGAGGGTTTACTGTACAGGAGAACCTCGTTTATCCGGCACCCTCGGGGGGGAGCGCATGCCGGATAACTCATTTTGCCGTTGTTTTGAGAGTTACTCTTATGGAATCGCCCCAATTTTTTTTTTTTTTTTTTCCCCATCACAAGGAACCGGCCAAGGGCACAACAAAAATGGGTAACACAAAGCCCGCTTAGTTGCCAGTCCCTATAAAGAAGACAGTAAGAGAATAAAATAAAAAAGAGGGGTGAGCCAATTTAGTTCGGGAGGTGTCTTGTTACTCTTATTTTGAAAAGATGTAAGTCATAGGAAAGTGGAAAAATAGAAACAGGAAGAGAGTTCCAGAGTTTATCAGTGACAAAAAAAAAAAAAATAATAATAAAAAAAGCCTGGGTCGATTAGTGCCGTTGTTTTGAGGCTGCCGTTGTTTTAAATGCCGGTTAAACGAGGTTCTCCTGTATATCTAAATTTTTTTATCATAAGATTTTGACTCTTCATAAATATAATGCTATACATTCACAGTTTCTGCCAATAATAATGTAGCTATGGTGTCAGGTAGATTCCTAGCTGGAGGCATCTGATGAGTGTGATCTGAGACTCATCACGTCTGTTTTTTTCTTTTCTCTCTCTTGTTCATGCACAATAACATATCAAACCTATTTAGAGACAGAGAGAGAGAAAAAAGAGAGAGGGAGGGGGAGGTCAGGCACTGGACAGTCTCAGAGCCTATATGTGAGCATTTCTGACGCTGTAACTATCTTACAATTATGAGAAATATAAAGGTTATGTGGCACAAAATAAATGCAAACAAAAAGGTAAGTACAGCATCACACACATTAGAGTTAGAGGAATGTACTGTGTAGCTTAGATAGGCAGTGCGGAGAATATAGGAGGAAGAGGACGAGGAAGGTGCCTCAATTCTCTGGTTGCCTGGGACACAGTGGTCCGTGATCAAGGCAGTGTGTGGCACAAGGTGAGGTGGTGCACAGATGCTAGTTTTCATCCTTCATAAAGGTGTCGCCTCCAGAGACTTAGTAGATGATATTAACACACTAGCAATGCGTCACTGACCCTCGCTTGTGCCTATTCGAGTACTCTTACATCTACACCACTTTCTTTTCTTTTCTACAGTGTCCGCAAAAAGTATTGGCCGGAAAACGCAAAAAAAAGTTATTTGGGTGGGTCGGCTTTGCGTGGTGATTCCCTCCACAGCTCGCGTTTGATCGTACGTTTGGGACCGTCACAGGCTGCGAGAAGTGTATGGGGGATGACATGGCGGCATAAATGTCACACAAGTTCTCTCTGAGCTTCCATAGACGGAGGAATGTTACACCCAGTTTCTCGTGGTGAATCCTCTATTTTCGCCGACAACTTTCTAGCCGCAGTATTTTTCAACCCAGCTGAACGGACGATGCAACACAGATTGCAGAAGGACCTCAACATAGGGGGCTAGGGGAGCGGCCAATACTTTTTGCGGACACTGTAGCATGGATAAGTAAGTGTACAAGTGAATAACTTATAATATAAAAATATAATCTTATACGTATTTAATAATTAAAAGGTTGAATAGACATATAATTAGAGAAATATGAACAGGAAGGTATCGGTGTGCCAAAGACTCATTTTATCGAACTGAAATTGCTCGAATTGCACAGAAGGGTGTTAATTTGTGAGTCTTGTATCATCAAATTCTTGTATAACAGGAGTATACTGCAAACCCAAGCACTGGCTACCAAGAGGTGGAGGTCCAAAGGAAAAACGTACCATTAAAAACTGAAGGTCATGGCAGCAATTAATTTCTTCCCGGGCAGTTGTTTGTTGACTTTCTGGAAAGCTAAAGAACTATAACAGCTGCTTGTCATGAGCGATTTGAAAAAGTTAGGCAAAGCTAAAGCAAAAATATGCATAGGAAAGTTTTAGCGCAGTTATCTAACACAAAAATGCTCGGTCCTCTCATCAAACAGATAAGATAAGATATTTTGATCCTATCTAGACACTTTGCAAGTACCAACTACAAGGTTATCGACTATACAAAGCGCCACCACGCCAGGACGAACTTGGTGGGCTCGAACCGCTGACCGAATGCAGGGACGCTACACGCGAGCCCGCAGCTCTACCAACCAAGCCACCCTAACGGGTTCTCATCAAACAAAGGCAGTTTTGCAACAAGAGTATCAATGGGAAGCTATTAGGCATTCACCGTGTAGTCCTCACTTGGCTTTTCCTGACTTCTTTTTGCTTCTCAATCATAATAAACCGTTTAAGGGTACCATTTTGTTTGGCAGGCGATGCATTGCTATGGCATGAGTCCCAGGAGCCTCAGTTCTTAAAGAATGGATTGCATGGCTAGTATCATAACTTAGATAAGTATCTTGTGCTTAATAGAGCTTATGTCGGGAAATAAAGTCTGTATCTTGCACTTATTTTTCAATGCCAGTTTCTACGAACTTTTTGAAGCTCCATCGTGAATAGAATATCTAGTACACACAAACCTCGATTTCCCGGACCTCGATTTCCCGGATATCGGATTTGCCGGACAAAATCCGAGGTCCGGTGATATGTCAGTCTCGGACAATTTTTTTTTTTTTTTTTTTTTTTTTACGTTGAAATGCCTGGTCCTGTTCGTAAATTGACCAAGTTGTCCGGCGGTCCGAGCGTCTCCTGTCACCCCTGGTCAGTGTCCGCGCCTCCCGCCAGGTGGCAGCATGCTCAGCGTTCGTATTGTTTACATTTGGGCACACAACATTCACGGTTCACCTGCACAGCCTCCGTCAGTCACCTGACTCCCACTGCCCCTGGTGCAGGAACGTCTCTTGAGACTATTGAACACTTTCTGCTGCCTCCCGCCAGGTGGCAGCATGCTCAGCGGTCGTATTGTTTACATTTGGGCACACAACATTCACGGTTCACCTGCACAGCCTCCGTCAGTCACCTGACTCCCACTGCCCCTGGTGCAGGAACGTCTCTTGAGACTATTGAACACTTTCTGCTGCCTCCCGCCAAGTGGCAGCATGCTCAGCGATCGTATTGTTTACATTTGGGCACACGACACTCACGGTTCACCTGCACAGCCTCCGTTAGTCCCCTGATCCCCACTGCCCCTGGTGCAGGAACGTCTCTTGAGACTATTGAACACTTTCTGCTGCCTCCCGCCAGGTGGCTGCATGCTCAGCGGACGTAAAAGTCCGCGGCGGGGTAGTTGATATTGGCGGTTGCCGGACAGTAAATACTAGAGTAGGATAAACGTCCGGGGGTGGGTAATGGCATCGTATTTTTTTTTTTTTTTTTTTTTTTAATTTGCGATTCCCGGACTTTTGCGGTTCCCGGACCAGTGCTCCCCCCTATTAGTCCGGGAAATCGAGGTTTGTGTGTACTATATATATAGAATGTTGAAGATCTTAAGGGTAGCTTTCCACCATGAATAAACATATAATGAAGAAAATTATGAACCTGTAGGATTATTTGGCAGCACTGTAGCGAGCTGGCAACATTGTAGTAGCGAGCTGGCAACATTGTAGTAGCGAGCTGGCAACATTGTAGTAGCGAGCTGGCAACATTGTAGTAGCGAGCTGGCAACATTGTAGTAGCGAGCTGGGGCAACATTGTAGTAGCGAGCTGGCAACATTGTAGTAGCGAGCTGGCAACATTGTAGTAGCGAGCTGGCAACATTGTAGTAGCGAGCTGGCAACATTGTAGTAGCGAGCTGGCAACATTGTAGTAGCGAGCTGGCAACATTGTAGTAGCGAGCTGGCAACATTGTAGTAGCGAGCTGGCAACATTGTAGTAGCGAGCTGGCAACATTGTAGTAGCGAGCTGGCAACATTGTAGTAGCGAGCTGGCAACATTGTAGTAGCGAGCTGGCAACATTGTAGTAGCGAGCTGGCAACATTGTAGTAGCGAGCTGGCAACATTGTAGTAGCGAGCTGGCAACATTGTAGTAGCGAGCTGGCAACATTGTAGTAGCGAGCTGGCAACATTGTAGTAGCGAGCTGGCAACATTGTAGTAGCGAGCTGGCAACATTGTAGTAGCGAGCTGGCAACATTGTAGTAGCGAGCTGGCAACATTGTAGTAGCGAGCTGGCAACATTGTAGTAGCGAGCTGGCAACATTGTAGTAGCGAGCTGGCAACATTGTAGTAGCGAGCTGGCAACATTGTAGTAGCGAGCTGGCAACATTGTAGTAGCGAGCTGGCAACATTGTAGTAGCGAGCTGGCAACATTGTAGTAGCGAGCTGGCAACATTGTAGTAGCGAGCTGGCAACATTGTAGTAGCGAGCTGGCAACATTGTAGTAGCGAGCTGGCAACATTGTAGTAGCGAGCTGGCAACATTGTAGTAGCGAGCTGGCAACATTGTAGTAGCGAGCTGGCAACATTGTAGTAGCGAGCTGGCAACATTGTAGTAGCGAGCTGGCAACATTGTAGTAGCGAGCTGGCAACATTGTAGTAGCGAGCTGGCAACATTGTAGTAGCGAGCTGGCAACATTGTAGTAGCGAGCTGGCAACATTGTAGTAGCGAGCTGGCAACATTGTAGTAGCGAGCTGGCAACATTGTAGTAGCGAGCTGGCAACATTGTAGTAGCGAGCTGGCAACATTGTAGTAGCGAGCTGGCAACATTGTAGTAGCGAGCTGGCAACATTGTAGTAGCGAGCTGGCAACATTGTAGTAGCGAGCTGGCAACATTGTAGTAGCGAGCTGGCAACATTGTAGTAGCGAGCTGGCAACATTGTAGTAGCGAGCTGGCAACATTGTAGTAGCGAGCTGGCAACATTGTAGTAGCGAGCTGGCAACATTGTAGTAGCGAGCTGGCAACATTGTAGTAGCGAGCTGGCAACATTGTAGTAGCGAGCTGGCAACATTGTAGTAGCGAGCTGGCAACATTGTAGTAGCGAGCTGGCAACATTGTAGTAGCGAGCTGGCAACATTGTAGTAGCGAGCTGGCAACATTGTAGTAGCGAGCTGGCAACATTGTAGTAGCGAGCTGGCAACATTGTAGTAGCGAGCTGGCAACATTGTAGTAGCGAGCTGGCAACATTGTAGTAGCGAGCTGGCAACATTGTAGTAGCGAGCTGGCAACATTGTAGTAGCGAGCTGGCAACATTGTAGTAGCGAGCTGGCAACATTGTAGTAGCGAGCTGGCAACATTGTAGTAGCGAGCTGGCAACATTGTAGTAGCGAGCTGGCAACATTGTAGTAGCGAGCTGGCAACATTGTAGTAGCGAGCTGGCAACATTGTAGTAGCGAGCTGGCAACATTGTAGTAGCGAGCTGGCAACATTGTAGTAGCGAGCTGGCAACATTGTAGTAGCGAGCTGGCAACATTGTAGTAGCGAGCTGGCAACATTGTAGTAGCGAGCTGGCAACATTGTAGTAGCGAGCTGGCAACATTGTAGTAGCGAGCTGGCAACATTGTAGTAGCGAGCTGGCAACATTGTAGTAGCGAGCTGGCAACATTGTAGTAGCGAGCTGGCAACATTGTAGTAGCGAGCTGGCAACATTGTAGTAGCGAGCTGGCAACATTGTAGTAGCGAGCTGGCAACATTGTAGTAGCGAGCTGGCAACATTGTAGTAGCGAGCTGGCAACATTGTAGTAGCGAGCTGGCAACATTGTAGTAGCGAGCTGGCAACATTGTAGTAGCGAGCTGGCAACATTGTAGTAGCGAGCTGGCAACATTGTAGTAGCGAGCTGGCAACATTGTAGTAGCGAGCTGGAACATTGTAGTAGCGAGCTGGCAACATTGTAGTAGCGAGCTGGCAACATTGTAGTAGCGAGCTGGCAACATTGTAGTAGCGAGCTGGCAACATTGTAGTAGCGAGCTGGCAACATTGTAGTAGCGAGCTGGCAACATTGTAGGAGCGAGCTGGCAACATTGTAGTAGCGAGCTGGCAACATTGTAGTAGCGAGCTGGCAACATTGTAGGAGCGAGCTGGCAACATTGTAGGAGCGAGCTGGCAACATTGTAGTAGCGAGCTGGCAACATTGTAGTAGCGAGCTGGCAACATTGTAGTAGCGAGCTGGCAACATTGTAGTAGCGAGCTGGCAACATTGTAGTAGCGAGCTGGCAACATTGTAGTAGCGAGCTGGCAACATTGTAGTAGCGAGCTGGCAACATTGTAGTAGCGAGCTGGCAACATTGTAGTAGCGAGCTGGCAACATTGTAGTAGCGAGCTGGCAACATTGTAGTAGCGAGCTGGCAACATTGTAGTAGCGAGCTGGCAACATTGTAGTAGCGAGCTGGCAACATTGTAGTAGCGAGCTGGCAACATTGTAGTAGCGAGCTGGCAACATTGTAGTAGCGAGCTGGCAACATTGTAGTAGCGAGCTGGCAACATTGTAGTAGCGAGCTGGCAACATTGTAGTAGCGAGCTGGCAACATTGTAGTAGCGAGCTGGCAACATTGTAGTAGCGAGCTGGCAACATTGTAGTAGCGAGCTGGCAACATTGTAGTAGCGAGCTGGCAACATTGTAGTAGCGAGCTGGCAACATTGTAGTAGCGAGCTGGCAACATTGTAGTAGCGAGCTGGCAACATTGTAGTAGCGAGCTGGCAACATTGTAGTAGCGAGCTGGCAACATTGTAGTAGCGAGCTGGCAACATTGTAGTAGCGAGCTGGCAACATTGTAGTAGCGAGCTGGCAACATTGTAGTAGCGAGCTGGCAACATTGTAGTAGCGAGCTGGCAACATTTGTAGTAGCGAGCTGGCAACATTGTAGTAGCGAGCTGGCAACATTGTAGTAGCGAGCTGGCAACATTGTAGTAGCGAGCTGGCAACATTGTAGTAGCGAGCTGGCAACATTGTAGTAGCGAGCTGGCAACATTGTAGTAGCGAGCTGGCAACATGTGTAGTAGCGAGCTGGCAACATTGTAGTAGCGAGCTGGCAACATTGTAGTAGCGAGCTGGCAACATTGTAGTAGCGAGCTGGCAACATTGTAGTAGCGAGCTGGCAACATTGTAGTAGCGAGCTGGCAACATTGTAGTAGCGAGCTGGCAACATTGTAGTAGCGAGCTGGCAACATTGTAGTAGCGAGCTGGCAACATTGTAGTAGCGAGCTGGCAACATTGTAGTAGCGAGCTGGCAACATTGTAGTAGCGAGCTGGCAACATTGTAGTAGCGAGCTGGCAACATTGTAGTAGCGAGCTGGCAAAAAACATTGTAGTAGCGAGCTGGCAACATTGTAGTAGCGAGCTGGCAACATTGTAGTAGCGAGCTGGCAACATTGTAGTAGCGAGCTGGCAAAAAACATTGTAGTAGCGAGCTGGCAACATTGTAGTAGCGAGCTGGCAACATTGTAGTAGCGAGCTGGCAACATTGTAGTAGGAGCTGGCAACATGTAGTAGCGAGCTGGCAACATTGTAGTAGCGAGCTGGCAACATTGTAGTAGCGACTGGCAATTGATCGAGCTGGCAACATTGTAGTAGCGAGCTGGCAACATTGTAGTAGCGAGCTGGCAACATTGTAGTAGCGAGCTGGCAACATTGTAGTAGCGAGCTGGCAACATTGTAGTAGCGAGCTGGCAACATTGTAGTAGCGAGCTGGCAACATTGTAGTAGCGAGCTGGCAACATTGTAGTAGCGAGCTGGCAACATTGTAGTAGGGAGGCGCACTTCCCCTCGATAGGCGGGAAGCACGGCAGTGCCTTGTAGCCAACACAAGCGTGAGGATGTACCGCTCTGTTATTAAACTCAAAAGAGAGACTGTGTTTCCTTGGAACCTCTGTTATGGCGCATAGTGATTAGGATATCCTACCTCGACATACACAGAGCGGTACACACAACGGCTACTCAACCACAATGGCAAGCCAGAGGCCCAGACTCTCCACTCCACACCGGCGACGCCAGCCGGCCCGCCATCATACCTCGCCTACGCAGCGGGCATTGCAAGACGTGTTGGCCGGGATGGCCAGCTTGGTTCACGGCACCCGGGCTCCTACTGTTACAAGGACGCCTGCCCCTGTCACTCTTGAGAAGTGTGAGATGGAAATAACTGCAGCAGAGTTTCGCACGTGGAGGCGGTCTGTATCCTGGGTGGCCCTCACCGGATGGTCAGACAATGCAGCGACGCTGCATATTCGTCTGAACTGCATCTCCCCGCTCCAGCGTGCCATCAATGCAAGATATTCAGCAGATCGGCGGGAACAACTCTCGCCCAGAGAAGCATTAGACGCCATTGCCGGGATAGTGCTACAGATAAAGCGGCTCCCCAACGTCAGTCTCAGCCGTGGCTGACACTGGCGCCATGGTGTGTGTAGCCGGGCCCTCCCTGCTCCAGGCCCTCAAGGTCACACAGGAAACTCTACAGCCAGTAAACGGTTTGAGGGACGTTGCTAACAAGCAACTCAGGTGCATGGGGTCTGCTGTCTGTTGCTTCAGCACAAAAAACTATGCAGTTCCGGTTCACCATTAAGTACCTGCCAGGGAAAGAAAAACTGCGCAGCGGACGCTCTCTCCTGCTTCCCGTCCATCAGAGCAAGGCCGGAAGAGGAGGACTGTGAACAGGAGGAGGACTTGTGCGTGGCTATGTGCGCTGCCACCTTCACCGCTTTGAGCCGTGACGACTGCATCACACTGGACGAAGGGGACGTGAGAGATGCAGCCAGGGACAATCCCGTATACCAACGGCTACTGACGAAGGTACGAGCAGCCAACTGGCACGCCCACAAGGCACAAGAGGCCCCCTGCATGCGTCCGTTCTACACAGTGCGGGATAGGCTGGCTGTAGTAGGTGATCTTGTTACCTATACATTCAACCAGGGCTGCGTGCGCCTGGTCGTGCTGGAGTCCCTCCATCATCGAGTGGCTGCCAACTTACATGCTGGACATCAAGGGCTTGATTCCATGCTGAGGCGGGCCAGACAGTCTGTCTACTGGCCGGGCATGGAAGGGGACATACAATATCACAGGTCACTTTGTATCGGTTGTGAGACGCACGCCCCTTCGCTCCCCCCGGAATCGCTGGTCCTGACGCCTCCTCCTGAATACCCATTCCAGTCGGTGGTGGCAGATTTGTTCCAACTGGGCGGCCACACATACTTGGCGTACGCTGATCGCCTTACTGGTTGGCTCGAAATGGCTCACTTCCCAGCTGACACTACCTCCAGTAAAGTTATCATCCATCTCAGGAGGTTTTTTACAAGATGGGGGGCCCCAGAACAACTCTCCACTGATGGGGGCACCAACTTGGCCAGCAGCGAGGTGTCTGAATTCCTCAGGAAGTGGGGAGTGGATGCGAGGGTGTCCTCGGCTTACTACCCACAATACAACGGAAGAGCGGAAGCGGCAGTTAAGGTCGCGAAAAGGATGCTGAGAGACAACACAGGAGGTGGTGGCAGCCTTGACTGCGACAGGACATCGCAAGCCATTCTCCAGTACCTAAACACACCTTTCCGAGGCATCAACAAGTCTCCAGCACAGTTGGCCACGGGGCGACAGCTACGGGACGGAATACCTGTTGCCCACCAACACTACAAGGTGGACATACACTGGCGGCGCACCCTCAGGCAGCGAGAGGTACACATGGCCCAGTCACAGGCGGAGGTGGGAAGATCACGTGGAGGGGTGCCTCGACGGCTGTCACCGCTGGCCGTGGGCGACGAGGTGCTTATCCAAGATACGATGACTGGTGCGTGGGACAGGGCTGGTGTGGTCGTGGAAACGAGGCCATACAGACAGTATTTGGTCAAGCTGGCAGGCAGCGGCAGGCTGTCATTACGTAACCTACGTCATCTCAAGGTCAACGGTACTCACTGTCCAGCGACGCCAGACACTCAGACAGACAGACAGTCCTATTCACGGCCGGGCTCACCACAGCCCCCACCATCTTCTGCAGCGCCTCCGGTGACTACCAGGAGACCTGTGCGTCAACGAAGACTACCGGCGCGGCTGACTGATTATGTGTAGTGGTCTACTGTAGTCGTGTTCACATATTTTTGTTATATGTACACACCCACGCACACTCACACACACATACACATACATACATACACACACACTCAAGGACCCTGCCAGCTCCAAGTGCTGTTTTTAGTTTACGGGTCTGGTGCACCCAAATAATTAATATTGTTTACTTTTAAGTTCTTGGATATTAAACCCCAATCACTTAGGGGGGAGCTGTAGGATTATTTGGCACTACTGTAGCGAGCTGGCAACATTGTAGTAGGGAGGCGCACTTCCCCCTCGATAGGCGGGAAGCACGGCAGTGCCTTGTAGCCAACACAAGCGTGAGGATGTATGTTATTTCACTCAATATCTCTGTTATTAAACTCAAAGGAAAGACTGTGTTTCCTTGGAACCTCTGTGAACCAAAACTGGAATATGACAAAAATTAAGTGGTCCCTTCACAAAATATAGGAAGAATACAAATTAAGAACATAAGAAAATAAGGAAGCTACAAGAGGCTGTGAGACCTACACGTGGTAGTTTCTGTTACTTAACACTACCTACATCCACCTTTCATCCCCATCCATGAATTTATCCAGCCTCCTTTTAAATCTCCCTATTAACTCCGCACTAATCCCCTAACGACTTGAGTCCATAAATTATAAGGCAACTAAGATGGTGGCTGTGTTGGAAGACCTTCCTTACAAAGAAATGGAAATGCAAACACTATAATAAAGAATAGAAGAACAAGACTCACTAGTTACGGCCTATAAGTTGATAAGACTTGGAGGATGTTGACAAAAGACCTACTACTGAGGGGATAAAAAGAGGCTGGATATTTGAGGGACCGCAAGGAAACATTGAGAAATAATAGATGCTTGAACACCACAAATACATATGTACAACTTTCCCCATTGAAGTCAAGGTGCCTGGAATAGAAGTGGTAATAGTAGCAAAAAGTGTGCATCAATTTCACAAAAAACTGGATTAGTATAGATATGGAGATGGGACCATATGGGTATAACCGAAGACTACTGTATACTGGACTTGCTACTCAGTTTGGGCTAGTTCCAGTAGAGGCCAATGCCACGATTCCTGACATTTTTGAACATGTAGACATTGTCTACAACACCACTAAGACAGAGTGCATGGTAGTATCACTGGCACACGCTCAGGTGAATTACCTGAAAACAGCATGACTCGGTGGGTCTGCCCTCACTTTTGTGGATAGATTCGCATACTTAGGCCATGTTATATTCCACGACATGACTGATGATGATGATATCATCAATCAGACCACCAAGCTTATTGTCGTGGGAAATACTCTACAGAAGAAATTCTACTGTAGCAGAGAGGTGAAGATGGAGTTATTCAGGAGTCACTGCTACTCTATATACTGCAACTCGCTGTGGTCGCGGTACAAGGTGGCCATTATGAACCGCCTTAAGGTCTGTCACAATGACATCCTTAAGAGGCTTCTGGGGCTGCCCAGGTGGTGCAGCTCGTCCCTGGCTTTCGCTAGGAACGGGGTGAACAATCTGGATGTGATCCGTCGACACTCCGTGATCAGTTTAAGGAGTAGGGTGGAGCTCTCTACGAACTCTATCATCACCTCTGTCAGGCAGAGCTCAGCCTATGTATGTGGACCTATACAACAGCGGTGGCTGGGTCTGCTGTTTGTGCAGAATGTGGGGTAGCACAGGTGTCCATGTATGCTTTTCTATGTATTTTGATACTATGTCCCCTAATGGGCCTGTACTTTGTTCATGTTTTTTGTTTTTTGCTCTAGTACTTAAGTTTACTCCTTGGCTTGTTCTTGTTGCTTTGTTTTTTGTCTGTATGCCTCCGGGCGAGAATAAAATTATTATTATTATTATTTCCCTTCCTATGGTTTATCAGTATAAATGATATACCGTTATCTTCGTAAATGTTTGTTCTATAATATCAAATAAAAAATAGTAAAACACACTAAAGAAATGCCATTATGAGAGTCTGAAGAAATATGCATGAACTTAATATTCACTTAAACTCTTCGCCATTTAATATTTTGCGAGACAACATGGAGCATATCAATATAAACAGGATTTTATTAGCTTTCCATTGATATATTTAGTTTTCTGATAAAAAGAATTAGCACCATGCATAAATTAGCGTTAAATAAATAAGTAACATCAATTGGAAAAATTACCCGATTGAAGATGTTAGTCATTTAATTAATGCTAATTTATGCATGGTGCTAATTCATTTACCAGAAAACGAAATACATCAATGGAAAGCTAATAAAATTCCGCTTCTATTGATATGCTCCATGTTAAAAGTTGTCTCGCAAAATATTAAATGGCGAAGAGATTAAGTGAATATTAAATTCATGCATATTTCTTCAGTCTTATAATGGCATTTCTTTAGTGTGTTTTACTGTTTTTTATTTGATAATATTATAGAACAAACATTTACGAAGATAACAGTTTATCATTTATACTGATAAACCATCGTCTACTGTATTCATGGAACACTTTGTTACTTTGCCGATCAGCCTCCACTAGTCATGGGCAGGTTGGCGCGGAGTGCCAATAACAAGTCCAGTGTACTGTAGGCTTTGGTATAACTCAGGCCCCATATGATACAATTAGGTTAACACACACACAAACACACACACAAATGCATATATATAAGCACATACACATATACATCCACACAGAACGGAGTACCTGGTCTGTAGCGACGTTCTCCCATGCTAGCCACTGTCTCCCATATTTGGTTCTTGGGTCAAACTTCTCCACTTTGTTGGTGTTCTCCGTGGAGGCGTGCCATCCCCCTGTGCAGACAAGGAGGAAAACTTTTATTATCTACTTATTTTGGCTAGGTAATGATTTTGGAGGAAAGGAATTATCATAATTTGAAGTAGTTTGTTACTGTATATTGCATACGAACAACATAGTGTATTGCCTTTTTTATGTATATCAGGTTTATGAAGGCGTGTATCATTGATCACACACACACACGCACAAGAAAAACTTAAGAGAAGAGGAAGAAAAGAAAGTGTCAAAAGAAATATTTGAAGTAGTAGAAGAAAATGTGGAGATAGAAGAAATAGAAGAGATACAGAGGTTAGGCAAATATGAGGAGGGAGGGGCCGCCCCTTAAAAGTTAAGTTTAGGTCACAAAATACAGCACAAGATATATTGTCTAAGGCATGGAAATTGGCAAAGACAGAAGAATATAAGAAAATATGGATAAGAAAAGATATGAATGAGGAAGAAAGAGCCAGTTTGAATGTACTGTTTAAAGAAGCCAAAGAAAAAAACGAATTGAGAACGGAAGAGGAAAAACAGAAATTCTATTGGAGAGTTTTAGACCAAAAACTGAAGAAGTGGTATCTAAAAGAGAAAGAGTAAGAGAAGACAGTCCAAAGGAAAATTAAAAAGGATGGCGGGTATCGTACACAAATATAAATGGGCTAGAGTCAACATTACCAGAAGTAAACGATTACCTGAGAGCCAAGAAACCAGACATATTGGGTTTAGTAGAAACGAAGCTGAGTGATTCTGAGGATGTGCCAGTTGGGGAGGGTCAATATAATGTATGGAGAAGAAACAGAAACCAGAAAAAGGGAGGTGGTGTAATGGTGTTAACAAGGAAGGATGTGGTAGTAGGAAATGTGGAGAAAGGAGAAGGAATGGCCGAGGTGTTGAAGGTAGAGTTGGTGATGAAAAAAGGAAGAATAAGAGACTTAGTAATCGTATACGTTCCACCTAAGACAAATTCCTGGGGGAGAGAGGAGTACGGAGACATGATAAGAGACACAAGCAAATGTTTAAAGAATACGATGGAAAATTGTGAGAACATAATTTTGATGGGAGATTTTAACTGCAAAGAAGTTTGCTGGGAAGAATGGTATACTGAAGGAGGAGAAAACTCATGGGGTGGTACATTGTTGGATTTGGTAATGAATAACATCATGACTCAGTGGATTAAAGAGAACACAAGATTCAGAGGTAGCGAAGAACCATCAAGACTAGACCTACTAGCTATTGACGAAAGAACTGGAAGTAATTAACTGGAAGTAATTATAAAGTAAATTATCAGTGCCCACTTGGAAAGAGCGACCATGTACTTATTGAATTTGAAATAAATGATAGCAAAAAAGAGGGGAGAAGAGAACATAAGAAAGGAAGATACAATTATGGAAAAGCAGACTTTGACGAATTAAGAAAATTTTTCGGAGAGACAGACTGGAGTAATTTCCATGCAACAAGGAGTACCCAGAAAAAATGGGATGAGTTCATCCGAATTTACACCGAAGGAATAAATAGTTATGTTCCAAGGATAGTTATCAGAGAAAAAAAAAAGAATGAATGGTTTAACAGAAAATGTGAATTAGCAAGACTAGAAAGAGAAAAAACATGGAATAGTTGGAGGAAAAAAGGTGGCAGCAGCCTTTGGGAGAAGTACAAAACAACTAGAAATTAATATGTAAGAATCCGAAGAGAAGAAAAAAGTAACTATGAGAGAAATATAATAACGAACCGAAACTTTTCTATAGATATATAAATGGAAAAATGAAAAACAAGGAAGGAATAGATAAGCTGAAGGTAGAAGGCATAGTGTATAAGATGCATTACAACAGGCCTAGGTGATGAATAAGTGCTTACAGACTGTATTTACTAGAGAAAGTTAATTTAAAACGCAAAATATAATAGCAAAAGAAAATATAATGGAAGACATAAAAGTAGACGAAATAGAAGTAAAAAGGCTAATGGAAAGTCAAGATGTGAGAAAAGCCCCGGGTCCAGATGGAGTGTCAACTGGATAATGAAAGAGTGCAGTAACCAACTAGCAGGAAAGTTACATAGTGTAATTGAGAGTTCACTCAAGGAGAGCAGAGTCCCACTTGATTGGAAAAGAGCAAATATTGTGCCAATTCACAAAGGAGGAAACAAAGAAGAACCATTAAATTACAGGCCAGTATCATTAACAAGTGTAGTGGCAAAAATGTGTGAAAAAATTGTGAAGGACAGATGGGTGAAATATTTGGAAGAGACAAACACACTCGCAGGTGACCAGTTTGGATTTAGAGGAGGAATGTCATGTACAACGAATTTATTAAGCTTTTACTCGAGTGATCGATGTGACACAGGAAAGAAAGGGGTGGGTCGATTGCATTTACTTGGACCTAAAGAAGGCATTTGACAAGGTACCTCATAAGAGACTGCTCTGGAAGCTAGAACATGTAGGAGGATTGAAGGGTGGTCTGTTGAAGTGGATGGAAGACTTTTTGAGCAACAGAGAGATGAGAACAGTAATAAAAGATCAAAAGTCAGAATGGTGCAGTGTGATAAGTGGAGTTCCTCAAGGATCAGTATTGGCCCCAGTGATGTTCTTGGTCTATGTAAATGATATGACAGAAGGAGTAAATAGTTATATGAGTTTATTCGCTGATGATGCTAAATTACTAAGAAAAGTAGCAAGTAAAGAGGACTGTGAGGATTTACAAAAGGATCTAGATAAGATTTTCAGATGGAGTCAACTATGGGAAATGGAGTTTAATGCTAACAAGTGTAAAGTGATGGAAATGGGCAGTAGCAAAAAGAGACAGAGAGGAGAGTATTCGATGGGAAATGAATGGATAATCAAAACAAAGGTCGAAAAAGATCTGGGAGTATGGATTATGGATAATTTGTCACCTGAGAAGCATATAAACAAGATCACAGAAAATACATACCAGTTGCTGAGGAATATAAGAATGGCATTCAAATATCTGGATGAAGAGATGATTAAGAAATTGATAACATCTTTGATTCGATCAAGGTTGGAATATGCGGCAGTGATTTGGTCACCACATAAAAAGAAGGATATAAGGAAGATTGAGAGAATACAAAGAGCAGCCACAAAAATGGCTCCAAGTCTGAGAGATTTACCATATGAGGAAAAACTTTCAAGACTAAAACTCCCAACTCTTGAGAAAAGAAGAGAAAGGGGAGATTTTATAGCAGTGTATAGAGCATCAATGGGTCTGGAAAAAATTGATAGAGAAGATCTGTTTGTGTGGGACGACAGAAGTACAAGAGGTCATGAGAAGAAATTGAAAAGGACAACATGCAAGAGGAACATAAAAAAATACAGCTTCCCGTATAGAAGCATAGAAGCCTGGAACAAGCTTGATGCAAAAGTGATTAATGCAAGAAGTATTCAGGACTTCAAAGGCAAGCTGGATAATAGTAGATTTGGAGACGGGACAGTACGAGCATAGCTCTTTTCCTGTATGTTACAACTAGGTAAATACACACACACACACACACACGGTCATGATTGGAGGGCTTGAACGTAACACATATGCAAACAAGAAAGCCTACTTGTACGGAGACGATAACAGAATCAAAATCCATCTTGACAAAACTTAGAGGAAGATGCATAGACTTTTCACGTTCCCCATGATGCACTTCTATGTCAGTAGCAACCAACAAACACAACGCTGTACAGCAGTGTCAAGCTGGCAGGAACCCAAGGTAACGTTATCCCCCAAATATCCATATTGCTTCCATGTTTTTTAACAATAAGTAAATTTCCATTCCGTCTTCCTTCATCTCAACTATTTGAACCTGGTTCTGGCCCTGATTTGAATCCAGGCCAGGGCAAGTTGGCGGCCAGCCCAACCAACTGTTCAGCCTTCCTTTCGGGGATGCTCGATAAATGGGTACCTGGGGAAACCTGGGGAAGGTAACTGTGGTAACCCGGATGTCACACTAGCCCTGTGTCCCGGGGTTAATGGGTTCTCACCCACCACAGGCTCAAAGGCTAATGCCACGGAGATGAGCACCGAGGCCACATGCAGCATAGTGTTTACCCCCATTTTCACCTTTACCTTTATCAAACAAATCATCATCATCATCATCATCTTTCTGTTAAACGTCAGATTTTCCCATAATTTCTTATGAGGTTTGACGGTCAAGGATACGCTTCCATCTATCTCTATCCATTGCCTCAACTTCTTCAATATCTAATGCTGCCAGATCCTCTTCAACACATTGCCTCCATGTCTTCCTTGGCCTGCCCGGTGGACGGTGACCTGGCACTTCCACTCTAATAGCTCTCCCCAATGCCTCACCACCTTCTCTCCTCTTCACGTGCCCAAACCAACTCAATCGCCTTACTCTCAGCACTGTACTCACCTCCTTCAATCCACATCTTCTTGCCACCTCTTCACTGGACACTTCATCTCTCCTTGTGGTCCCAGTCATATATCTCAACATTCTCGATTACACCCAACCAACACATCCTCCAACTTCTTCGTCAAAGCCCCATGTCTCAGAACCATACACCAATACTGTATGGTTCTGTACGGTAACCCAAACAAATGTGGGAAGGTCAAAATATATTGTGGCAATGAGGATTCAAGCTTCTCGCCAGACACTTAATGGAGGTGGGAAAAGCATGGCCTTAGGGGTACACTGTTAATGCTGTAAGGGTTAAGGTCACAGATCTCAGCAATGCATCGACCCTGATGACCCCATTGCACCATCTCACTCAGTCCCATACACACCCTTCCTAATATTACCCCTAGTATTAACCCTTTCACGCCCAGATCTTTCCTTTGCTATATAAAATCATCTCTTATTAGCCATAAAATTACGAAAAGTAACTGAATATACCTAATTAGTTAGTCGACAAGGATACTAAACAGGTCATGTCTATAAAATATTGCTTATATTCACTAAAAATTGTCTTATGGTACCCAAATTACAATGGAAAATACGTTCTGAGCCTCAAGGGGTTAATAATCTGTTTCCTCTGCAGCACTCTTTTCCTGCCCTATTCCTTCTTCCTATCTCTGCAGAGAAGGGCCCATGCACGGCCACAACCTCTGGGTCCCTCACGCCTCCCTCCCCTCCCTCCCTCCCAGGCCTCACCAATGATGTAGATCAGTCCGTGGAGCACTGCTGCCGCCGAGCCGCTGCGAGGGATGATCATGTGGGGCAGCTGTTCCCAGGTGTTTGTGTGGGGGTCATACATCTGCAGGACAAAGATATGTCTCTGTATAAACAATCTATCATCTGTCTCTTTAGGATGTTCATTTTATGCTTAATTTCAAAGATACATATATTACGTCATATAATGAACATCAGCAAATAATATGTAGGCCTACCTTGGATTCTATGGGAGGGGGGATTAATAAACAAATATGCTCAGTTTCTGTTTCACTTCATAATCTTTCCGTTATAAATATTTATACAAAAGGATAACAAGCTTCCTGTGTCATGTGTACTATTACAGAAAGCTGTTATTTGGAGTAACACTGAGTTTCTACCGTAGATAACACTTTAGTCGCCACCTGCAATAAAGTCGCCAGCGCCATATATTACAAATTATAGCATCACTACTGATTTGTATGTGCCACTGAAGATGATACACAGTAGTTTATATCATGACTGTATAATCTACCCTGTTCCAGCGTTGTTTTATGCTTTGTATTTGCAAGTATATACGGTTTCAAATTTCCCTACTAGTTTTTTTTGCGTGCGACGACGACGGCGGGTGGACACTAAGAACATAAACACTAGCTGGCGACGTTACTGCAGGTCGCCACTTTGGTGATATTTTTGTAATTTGTTCATTTATAGCAGGGGTTCCCAAACTCTTCAGCTCATCGACCCCCTAATAAAGTTTCAAATTTTTCAAGCGATCCCCCACACATTTAAATGAAAATAGTATAAGTTATGAAGAAGAAAAAATTAATACATACATGTTATGATTAAATGAATATGGGGAATTATAGTAGTAGTACTTATAGGTATTATTATTATTATTATTATTATTATTAGTATTAGTAGTAGTAGTAGTAGTAGTAGTAGTAGTAGTAGTAGTAGTAGTAGTAGTAGTAGTAGTAGTAGTAGAAGTAGTAGTAGTAGAAGTAGTAGTAGTAGTAGTAGTAGTAGTAGTAGTAGAAGTAGTAGTAGTAGCGTGCTGAGAATGTACTGGACTACTGGCTGCCCACTCATCAACGAGAGGAGGGAATACGCTCGCTCATTCAGTACGGGAAGCGGACAGGAATATTTCACGAACGGTACTTGTCATCTTGGGACAGAGGAGGGGAGAGAGAGGGGTGTGTGTGTGGAGGGTGTGTGGGGCGGGGTACAAATCCGACGTGACGTCACAGACTAGCACCGAGCCAAGTGAAAGCCGTCTCTATGTCAGGGTGACGCAGAGGCGGCTTTGGTACCACTCGCATAACGGTTGTTGGCAGCTGTTGCGTGCTAAAACTTTCCTCACCCAGCCATTCATCTACGGTATTATTTATTGACCCCCTTTCAACCCCCTGGCGATTCATCGACCCCTTGGATGGTCCCATCGACCCCTGGGGGTCGATATCGACCCTGGGGGTCGATATCGACCCTTGGAACCCATGATTTATAGCCATAATATGACACAGATGAAGACACAAAATGACACAGACTCTTCAGATAGCCCCTTCTAACTTTCCTGAAATCATGGATGTAAAAATGTAAGTATTAAAGCCACCAGACGTCTGTACAGGGAGGTCCCGAAGATACGAGCAGTTAGGTTCCACCTGGCATACTCGTAAAGCGAAATCTCGTATAACGAAACACATAACTAATGGTAAAATATAGGTTTGGTTCCAGGACCCCATCAATTAAAAAAACAAACAAGAAAACAAACAAGAAAAAAAAACATGTTTTTCAAGCTAAAATAAACTATAGTAAACACAACAAACACACAGCGTCTATATTACCCACACTGTACTACCTATTCTGTAGAAAAAGCATTCTGAAAGAGAAAATAGCATAACTGCAGATTAATTAAACATAAAACATGCATAACAAGCAAAAAAGACGTTGTAATGTAGGGGACCCCGCGTGATACAAGAGAAGGTAGTGTAGCAGTCCCAAGGTTGGGGCCCCACACCTGCTAATTACCCCTAAAGGTCAGGCCGCGCCATATGCTTAATTACCCTTCAGGTCACGCCTTGCTAGGGGTGACCTGACTGCAGTCCCAAGGTTGGGGCCGCACACCTGCTAATTACCCCTAAAGGTCAGGCCGCGCCATATGCTTAATTACCCTTCAGGTCACGCCTTGCTATGGGTGACCTGACTGCGGTTCCAAGGTTGGGGCCCCACACCTGGCTAATTACCCCTAAAGGTCAGGCCGCGCCATATGCTTAATTACCCTTCAGGTCACGCCTTGCTATGGGTGACCTGACTGCGGTTCCAAGGTTGGGGCCCCACACCTGGCTAATTACCCCTAAAGGTCAGGCCGCGCCATATGCTTAATTACCCTTCAGGTCACGCCTTGCTAGGGGTGACCTGACTGCGGTCCCAAGGTTAAGGCTGCACACCTGCTAATTACCCCTAAATGTCAGGCAGCGCCATATGCTTAATTACCCTTCAGGTCAGGGCTTGCTAGGGGTGACCTCACTGGGGTCAACCAAATCCCCCTTTGTCCAGCCAGGGAGTGGTAGGGCGCGCATTTTGAACTTGATAATTTTACTCACCCCAGTTTGAATGTCGTATCATTGGATTTTCGATCTCGTATATTGAAAATAGACCCTAATTTACACATCTCGTATCATCGGATTCTCGTATACCGAATGCTCGTATAACGGGACTTCCCTGTACATCGAAAAAAAAGTTGTCCTGGCGACTTCAGTGTTATGTACGGTAGGTGGGATATATTAAAAATCATGTTAGAAATCAATCAGGTATCATCACGTAAGAATCAATGGACATAATTACATAATCAGTAATGGCATTGTCAAGTGGACAATGCAGCAAACATGGACCAGTCACCTCAACCCGCAGGGCTATCCTAAACTATTACCTACAAAGTATAGTACACAAGAGTACATTTTTATGCAAAGTTTTAGGACAGAGAATAAATGATATGAATAAACCTAAATAAAATGTTAACAAAAACACGTGGTAGTTCCTGTTACCTAACACTACCTACATCCACCTTTCATCCCCATCCATGAAGTATCTAGCCTCATTTTAAAGCTCCCTAATGACTCCGCACTAACCACCTGTCTACTGAGTCCATTCCAATCATTGACCAACGAGTTGATAAATTGATTACAATGATCTAGTGGTTATAATTTTTGCACTCACCAAAAAAATATAACATTAATCTAATTCAAAACCAAAATAACTCTAGTCACTTCTATGACTATTATTATCATTATTGTAATTATTATTATTATTATTATTATTATTATTATTATTATTATTATTATTACAGGGAGGTCCCGAAGATACGAGCAGTTAGGTTCCACCTGGCATACTCGTAAAGCGAAATCTCGTATAACGAAACACATAACTAATGGTAAAATATAGGTTTGGTTCCAGGACCATCAATTAAAAAAAAGAAAAGAAAAAAAAAACATGTTTTTCAAGCTAAAATAAACTATAGCAAACACAACAAACACACAGCGTCTATATTACCCACACTGTACTACCTATTCTGTAGAAAAAGCATTCTGAAAGAGAAAATAGCACACAAAATAACATAACTGCACATTAATTAAACATAAAACATGCATAACAAGCAAAAAAAGACGTTGTAATGTAGGGGACGCCGCGTGATACAAGAGAAGGTAGTGTAGCGGTCCCAAGGTTGGGGCTGCACACCTGCTAATTACCCCTAAAGGTCAGGCCCTGCCATATGCTTAATTACCCTTCAGGTCATGCCTTGCTAGGGGTGACCTGACTGCAGTCCCAAGGTTGGGGCCGCACACCTGCTAATTACCAGTGGTGGGCGCCGTTAATCAAAAAGTTAACTTCGTTAACCGTTAATCCGTTATCCAAAAAATTAACTTCGATAACCGTTAATCAGTTAATTCTTTAAAAATGTAACGGAAGTTATCGATAAACCGTTAACGTTAATTTTTATTATAGAAAAAAAAAAAAAGTTTTTGCTCTAAAACCACCTAAAAACACCTTTGAAAAGTGCCAAAACTATAAAATCAGCCTTTATGGGGTTTTTTAAGGGCTTTAGAACCCAAAAACTAGTTTTTTTTTGCTTTAGAATTAAAAAAAGGCAGATTTTATAGTTTTAAATTAAAAAAAAAACTAAAGTAGGCTAATTTCATAGTTTTGGCCCCGTTTTAGGTTTTTAAAGGCTTTTAGAGCCAGAAAAGGGTGAAAAACTTAAATGAAACACAATATTAGTATTATTTTTATGAAATTTTTGGGTTAGTAGCGGACTTGAGTTAACGGAATTAAATGTAACGGAAGTTAATTAGTCCGATAATGATTTCCAAAGTTAACTTAAAAGTTAAATCGTTAACGAAAATGTTAGCTTCGTTAATTAACGATTAACGGATTAATGGTTTGGTGCCCACCTTTGCTAATTACCCCTAAATGTCAGGCCGCGCCATATGCTTAATTAGCCTTCAGGTCACGGCTTGCTAGGGGTGACGTCACTGGGGTCAACCAAATCCCCCTTTGTCCAGCCCGGGAGTGGGAGGGCTCGCATTTTGAACTTGATCATTTTACTCACCCCAGTTTGAATGTCGTATCATTGGATTTTCGATCTCATATATTGAAAATAGACCCTAATTTACACATCTCGTATCATCAGATTCTCGTATACCGAATGCTGGTATAACGGGACCTCCCTGAATTACTATTATGACAGTTTCCACGCAGTGAATAAATTTGATAAATCTTCACACACACACAACTCAAGGCAATACTCTCAGAAGGGTCGCAGCAAAGGTCCCATGTGACGGCCTTAAGATAGCTTAGACTAAATCATCATCTTACATGTATAGTTTAATGCTTTGGCTGAGGAAGACAAGTAAAAAAAAAGAGAGAGAGAGAGAGAGAGAGAGAGAGAGAGAGAGAGAGAGAGAGAGAGAGAGAGAGAGAGAGAGAGAGAGAGAGAGAGAGAGAGGCGAGAGAGAGAGAGAGAGAGAGAGAGGAAGAGAGGAGGGAGAGAGAGAGAGAGAGAGAGAAGGAAGAGAGGAGAGGAGAGGAGAGAGCAGAGAGAGATGAGAGAGAGAGAGAGAGAGAGAGAGAGAGAGAGAGAGAGAGAGAGAATCTGACCAAATAACATGACCATTGGAGATAAGGTCAGGATGGAAACACAATAACATTCACACTAACGATACATTTGAGCATCACTGAGCCACCACTATTTTCCTTCTCCATGGTGGTCACAATAAATCACATCCCTTTCATTATAAGAATATAAGAACATAAGAAAATAAGGAAGCTACAAAAGGCCGCAAGACCTACACGTGGTAGTTCCTGTTACTTAACACTACCTACATCCACCTTTCATCCCCATCCATGAGATTATCTAGCCTCCTTTTAAAGCTCCCTATTGACTCCGCACTAACTACACTACCCTCCCGAGTTTCGCTCTTGCTTTCTTACCAAGGCATAGCGCGAAACTCGCGGATCGCGAAACTCTGGTATTGAAAACACTGTAAAAATGCTTATTTAGTCCGGTGTGAGGTGTACCTACCGTATTTTACAGCTTATAAGACTCACTTTTTCCCCAAAAAAATATCCTGAAAATGCCCCAAGCCCCTGTCCACCCAGCAGTGAATGGGTACCGGGTGTTAGCCAAGGGTTTGTTACCCGCCTCCCGGGGTGGTGGCCAACACTACGTAGAGGAGAAGAGGAGGAGAGGATCTTGTATTTGAGCTTGAGTTGGGAGTCACCCAGCGGATGCTGTCGGTGAAGCCTTTAGTCCGGCGTTCTCCCACACACGTATTCTGTCCTACGAACGATACTCCATCTTGATCTTGATATTACAGGTGGCCTATTCTTCACAGGCCAGGCCTTTGAGCCGGTGTTACATAAAATAAGTAACACCTCGGAATAAGTAGCACCTGACCTCACCCCCCCGCCGATCCTTACTTATTTACCACAAAATACTCCTTTGTAAGTGATTAACCATGACGTGTGTGGTACTGTGGTTTCTGGAGAGACAGGAGAGAAGAGCGGAAGGCATTGGAGGCACCGTAAGAAGGGCGGACAGCATTAGTGTAGTGATTAGTTAGTAAGAGCAAGGCATGATTGATCTAGATCTGTACACTCTTATGTCTATGTTTATTGTGCTTATATGTATGACAAGGCAGGTGAGGGATTATCTTGTTAAAAACTTCCATCCTGTCTCTCTCGTTCGTCTTCTTCTTGTGACCTTGAGCTTTAGTATCGCTTCATAGGTTCTCTTCAAACTTTGTCCTGCTTCGTTAACCAGATTTGTCACTCTTCCCTTGTCTATTTCACCTGGGATACTAAAACTTTTCATTTTGTTTTGGTCTGAAAAGTGAGTTGAGGGCGTCACTGATGGTTGTGTGACCAGTGTTATTGGCAATAACATGTCACAATGCCTTCCTCTCTTCTCGTCCTGTCTCCCATCCAGTAACCTCCACAAACCACAGTACCACAAACGTCCATGTTAATCACTTATAAGGAGTATTTTGTGATAATATAAGTAGGAACGGCGGGGTGTAAGTTTAAAGGTTGCTACTCTTTCGAGGTGTTACCTATCTTATTTAATATCCTTGATGAGGCTTGTAAAATCCACTTAATCTTTCTCTGCACCGTCCGAGTGGCCTAAGAACCCCCAACACGCTTGCCCATTAACTTCACATTGCGATTGCGAGGGCATCAGAGACACAGGGGTGGGCATAGCCTCTAATCACAGGCGTCCACTATAGAAATTTATATGGTCTGTGTCACCAACGGCGAGGGCTAACCATCACAACAGCCCTCAGTGAACCCTCCAGGGCCCTACCTCCCATCCCCCTGGGATGTCACTGCCTAACTGCGCTGTAGGCCACACACACACACACACACACACACACACACACACACACACACACAAAAAAAAAAAACCTTGTACGAAGAAAGCGCAAAACTCGGGGATATAATGCGCGAAGTCGGGATGGTAAGAATTTAGACTCAGCGCGAACTCCGCATAAGCGGGAAACTCCGGGAGGAAGTACTGTACCTGACGCCTGAGTTCATTCCAATCATTTACCACCTTATTTGTGACCCAGTTTTTCCCTATTTCTTTTTCAAATCTCTACGCTATACAACTCTAACCCCTTCACACCTAGATCTTTCCTTTTCTACATCAAAGTGTCATGTTGTTAGCCATTAGAATTAACGAAAAGTAACTTGAATATAACAAATTAGTTAGTCAACAAGGATACTAACAGGTCATATTATAAAAATATGCTTAAATTAACTAAAATTGTCTACTGGTACCCAAAGTAAGTGGACATAACGTTTCTGGGTCTCAAGGGGTTTAAAATCTACGCTTACTACACTCTTAAGCTTTCAAAATCATCAAGCACTTAAGCCTTGACATAACCCACCTGGCACACTCGATGTCCGTCTCCGTCCTCCAGAATGGCGCCGCCACACAACGTACAGATTCCCTGGCAGGCGGCGACGGCAGGGCGTTGGAGGCCCACGCCATGGTGGGGGCCACGGGGCTCCAGTTTGTTGGTGCGGGGGTCGTAGCGCTCCACCGTCGTTGAGGCGGCTGGAGCCATCCCAGCCCCCCACGACATTACCACGTAGCCATCCAGGGTTGCCAGTCCTGCACAATCATGATAGGCCTCAAAGACCTATGTAAAAAAGCACATTACCCCGTCGTCCTTAAGATCTTTCCTTTGCTATATAAAAAATTGTATGTTGTTTAACCATGAAATTACGAAAAGATAATTTAAACATACCAAATTAGTTAGTCCGACAAGGATACTAACAGGTCATATCTATAAAATATTGTTTATATTACTTTAACATGTCCTATTGGTACCCAAATTACCATGGAAATTACGTTTTCTGGGTTTTTCAAGGGGTCAATGGATATGCCTCAGAACTATAAAAACACCCAATCATGAAGGCCTCGAACGATAAAAACACACAATCTTGATAGGCCTCAGAACTATAAAAACAACACAATCTTTGATAGGCCTCGAACTATAAAAAACACACAATCATGATAGGCCTCAGAACTATAAAAAACACACAATCATGATAGGCCTCAGAACTATAAAAAACACACAATCATGATAGGCCTTAGAACTATAAAAAACACACAATCATGATAGGCCTCAGAACTATAAAAAACACACAATCATGATAGGCCTCAGAACTATAAAAAACACACAATCATGATAGGCCTCAGAACTATAAAAAAACGACACAATCATGATAGGCCTCAGAGCTATAACAACACAACCATCATGATAGGCTCAGAACTATAAAAACACACAATCTTGATCGGCCTCAGAACATATAAAAAAACCACATCATGATAGGCCCAGAACTATAAAAAACACACACTCATGATAGGCCTCAGAAACTATAAAAACACACAATCATTATAGGCCTCGAACTATAAAACACCCCACAATCATGATAGGCCTCAGACTATAAAAAACACACAATCATGATAGGCCTCAGAACTAATAAAAAAACACACAATCTGGATATGGCCTTAGAACTATAAAAAACCCACAAGCATGAATAGGCCTCAGACCTAAAAAAAACACAATCTTGATAGTCTCAGAACTATAAAGAAAACCCCAAAATCTTGATAGGCCTCAGAACTATAAAAAAACAGACCAATCATGATAGCCTCAGAACTATAAAAACACACAATCATGATAGGCCTCAGAACTATCAAAAACCACACAATCATGATAGGGCCTCAAAAACTAGAAACAACACACAATTCAAAAAAATGATAGGCCTCAGAACTATAAAAAACACACAATCATGATAGGCCTCAGAACTATAAAAAACACACAATCTTGATAGGCCTTAGAACTATAAAAAACACACAATCATGATAGGCCTCAGAACTATAAAAAAAACACAATCTTGATAGGCCTCAGAACTATAAAAAACACACAATCTTGATAGGCCTCAGAACTAATAAAAAACACACAATCATAGAGGCCTCATGAACTATAAAAAACCACCAATCTTGATAGGCCTCAGAACTATAAAAAAACACACAATCTGATAGGCACTCAAGAACTATAAAAACACATACAATCATGATAGGCCTCAGAACTATAAAAAACACACAATCTTGATAGGCCTCAGAACTATAAAAAACACACAATCTTGATAGGCCTCAGAACTATAAAAAACACACAATCATGATAGGCCTTAGAACTATAAAAAACACACAATCTTGATAGGCCTTAGAACTATAAAAAACACACAATCTTGATAGGCCTCAGAACTATAAAAAAAAAAAACACAATCTTGATGAGGCCTCAGAACTTATAAAACACCCACAACTTGATAGGCCCTCAGAACTATAAAAGGAGGAAAAACAATCTTGATAGGCCTCAGAACTCTAAAAAAAAAAAAAAAGTCCTGCACAATCATGATAGGCCTCAGAACTAAAAAAAACTATCATTATCACTGACATGGTTTCAAGTGCCAGTCTTCTATCATTGCTTCACACACTTGACAGCAGATACAGTTCTCCGTTGACATTCGCGGGGGTTAGGTTTAAGCAACAGAGATGGTGCAAAAGTAAAGACTCTGTGAAAAATTGCTCTGCCATCCTAACACTGCCCCTGCCGCCCTTGGACCCACCCTCACTTCATTACAGTCCTACTGCCACCCTGTAACACTACCCCTGGACCCCTCACTTCATTACGTACTACTGCACCCTGTAACACTGACCCGGGACCCATCACTTCATTACAGTACTACTGCACCCTGTAACACTAGCCCCGGGACCCTCACTTTTTACAGTATCTGCCCCCTTTAAAACCCGCCCTGGGACCCCCCTTTATTACAGTACTACTGCCACCCTGTAAACCCCCGCCCGGGACCCCCCACCATTACTTACTCCCCCTTTCACCCCCGGGCCCCCCTTTCATTTTCACTGCCACCCTGCCTGCCCGGGGGCCCCCCTTTTTTTCCCCCCCCCCCCCCGGGGGCCCCCCCCCTTCCCCACCGTCATCCCCACCCCCCCCCATTAAATTCCCCCCCCCCCCCACCCCCCCTTACCCAAAGCCCCCCGCCCCCCTCCTTTTAAAATACTTCTACCCTTTAAAACTCCCCCCACCCCTCCTATTCATTTCTACCCCCCTGTCACTGCCCCGGGGGGCCCCACTTATTACTACTACTCCACCCTTAACAATGCCCCGCCCCCAAAAACCCCTTTATTACAGTATACTTCCCCCTTAACCTGCCCGGGACCCCTTTCCATAATCCCACCTTCCCCCCCCCCGGGCCCCCCACTTCAACGTACCTGCCCCCAAAAAAATTTCCCACCCTTTCCCCCTTTTAATCCGACCCTAACCCCTCCCCAAAACCCCCCTTTTAAACTTTGCCCCCACCCTCCCTGCCCCCCACTTCAACGTAATGGCCCCTTAAAAAATCCCTCCCTGGGGGCCCCCCCCCCATTACAGCTCTGCCCCCTTAAATCCCCCCACCCCTTAAACATTTGCCACCTGAAAACCCCCCCCACCCTAATTCTTAAAACCCCCCCACCCCGGGGAAAACCCCCTTCCCCCCTTTTTTTGTAACGCCCCCCAAACCCCCTGGGGCCCCTCATTCATTACTAAATGCCCCCTAAAAAACCCCCCCCCCTTTACCCCACATTTTCCCGCCCTGGGAAAAAAATTCCCGGGCCCCACTTCCCGCACGCCACCCTGAAACCCCCCCCGGGGCCCCCCCTTCGCCCCTCCACCCCTGTAAAACTGCCCCCCGGGCCCCCACTTCCCCGAACTCCCCCCTTACATCCCTGCCCACCCCTTTTTGCGGGGCCCCCCCCCTTAACGCCCCCGACCTAAACCCCCCTCCGGGCCCCCCCACCAAACCCCCCTTCATCCCTACCCCCCAACTTTAATTTCCCCCCCCCCCTCCCCCTGGGACCCCCCCCTTCAGAACCCCACCCCCCCCGCCCCGGGGCCCCCTTAAACCCAAAAGGGGCCCCCCAAAAATCCCTTGCCCCTTTAAAAAAATTACTCCCCGTCCCCCCCACCCCCACCATTTAAAACCCCAAAATGCCCGGGCCCCCCACCATTCATACACTCCCCCCAAACGCCCAAAACCCCCCCCTTTTTTTACTCTACCCGTAAAAACTGCCCCCCCCACCTTTCTCCCGACCCTTAAAATTAAAACCCCCCTTTTAAAAAACCCCGACCCTTAAACACCCCGCCCGGGCCCCCCACTTTATTCATACTACTCCCCCAACCCCCCGCCCCCCCCTCCCTTTATTCACAAACTCCCACCCAACCCCCCCCCCCCCCCCCCCCCCCCCCCCCCCCCCCCCCCCCCCCCCCCCCCCCCCCCCCCCCCCCCCCCCCCCCCCCCCCCCCCCCCCCCCCCCCCCCCCCCCCCCCCCCCCCCCCCCCCCCCCCCCCCCCCCCCCCCCCCCCCCCCCCCCCCCCCCCCCCCCCCCCCCCCCCCCCCCCCCCCCCCCCCCCCCCCCCCCCCCCCCCCCCCCCCCCCCCCCCCCCCCCCCCCCCCCCCCCCCCCCCCCCCCCCCCCCCCCCCCCCCCCCCCCCCCCCCCCCCCCCCCCCCCCCCCCCCCCCCCCCCCCCCCCCCCCCCCCCCCCCCCCCCCCCCCCCCCCCCCCCCCCCCCCCCCCCCCCCCCCCCCCCCCCCCCCCCCCCCCCCCCCCCCCCCCCCCCCCCCCCCCCCCCCCCCCCCCCCCCCCCCCCCCCCCCCCCCCCCCCCCCCCCCCCCCCCCCCCCCCCCCCCCCCCCCCCCCCCCCCCCCCCCCCCCCCCCCCCCCCCCCCCCCCCCCCCCCCCCCCCCCCCCCCCCCCCCCCCCCCCCCCCCCCCCCCCCCCCCCCCCCCCCCCCCCCCCCCCCCCCCCCCCCCCCCCCCCCCCCCCCCCCCCCCCCCCCCCCCCCCCCCCCCCCCCCCCCCCCCCCCCCCCCCCCCCCCCCCCCCCCCCCCCCCCCCCCCCCCCCCCCCCCCCCCCCCCCCCCCCCCCCCCCCCCCCCCCCCCCCCCCCCCCCCCCCCCCCCCCCCCCCCCCCCCCCCCCCCCCCCCCCCCCCCCCCCCCCCCCCCCCCCCCCCCCCCCCCCCCCCCCCCCCCCCCCCCCCCCCCCCCCCCCCCCCCCCCCCCCCCCCCCCCCCCCCCCCCCCCCCCCCCCCCCCCCCCCCCCCCCCCCCCCCCCCCCCCCCCCCCCCCCCCCCCCCCCCCCCCCCCCCCCCCCCCCCCCCCCCCCCCCCCCCCCCCCCCCCCCCCCCCCCCCCCCCCCCCCCCCCCCCCCCCCCCCCCCCCCCCCCCCCCCCCCCCCCCCCCCCCCCCCCCCCCCCCCCCCCCCCCCCCCCCCCCCCCCCCCCCCCCCCCCCCCCCCCCCCCCCCCCCCCCCCCCCCCCCCCCCCCCCCCCCCCCCCCCCCCCCCCCCCCCCCCCCCCCCCCCCCCCCCCCCCCCCCCCCCCCCCCCCCCCCCCCCCCCCCCCCCCCCCCCCCCCCCCCCCCCCCCCCCCCCCCCCCCCCCCCCCCCCCCCCCCCCCCCCCCCCCCCCCCCCCCCCCCCCCCCCCCCCCCCCCCCCCCCCCCCCCCCCCCCCCCCCCCCCCCCCCCCCCCCCCCCCCCCCCCCCCCCCCCCCCCCCCCCCCCCCCCCCCCCCCCCCCCCCCCCCCCCCCCCCCCCCCCCCCCCCCCCCCCCCCCCCCCCCCCCCCCCCCCCCCCCCCCCCCCCCCCCCCCCCCCCCCCCCCCCCCCCCCCCCCCCCCCCCCCCCCCCCCCCCCCCCCCCCCCCCCCCCCCCCCCCCCCCCCCCCCCCCCCCCCCCCCCCCCCCCCCCCCCCCCCCCCCCCCCCCCCCCCCCCCCCCCCCCCCCCCCCCCCCCCCCCCCCCCCCCCCCCCCCCCCCCCCCCCCCCCCCCCCCCCCCCCCCCCCCCCCCCCCCCCCCCCCCCCCCCCCCCCCCCCCCCCCCCCCCCCCCCCCCCCCCCCCCCCCCCCCCCCCCCCCCCCCCCCCCCCCCCCCCCCCCCCCCCCCCCCCCCCCCCCCCCCCCCCCCCCCCCCCCCCCCTTTCTGCCACCCTGTCACTCCCCGGACCCCTCACTTCATTACGTACTACTGCCCCCCTTAACATGCCCGGGACCCTCACTTCTTTCAGTATCTGCCCCCCTTTAACCTGCCCCCCGGGCCCCCCATTCATTACAGTACACGCCACCTGTAACACTGCCCGGGACCCCCCACTTCTTACAGTATCTGCCACCCTTAACCTGCCCCGGGACCCCCATTCATTACAGTATACTGCCACCCTTAACACTGCCCGGGACCCCTCACTTCATTACAGTTACTACTGCCACCCCCTAACCTGCCCTGGGCCCCCCCACTTCATTACAGACTAGCCCCCTGTAACACTGCCCTGGGACCCCCTCACTTCATTACAACTACTGCCCCCTTAAAAACTGCCCGGGGACCCCCACTTCTTAAGTACTACTGCCACCCCCTTTAAACTGCCTGGGACCCCTCACTTCATTACAGTACTACTGCCACCCTGTAACACTGCCCTGCCCTGGGACCCCTCACTTCATTACAGTACTACTGCCACCCTGTAACACCCCTGCCCCCGGGCCCCCCACTTCATTACAGTACACTGCCACCCCGTAAAAACTGCCCGGGACCCCTCACTTCATTACAGTACACTTTTCCCCCTGTAAAACCCTGCCCCCGGGACCCCTCCTTCATTACAGTCTACTGCCCCCTGTAACACTGCCCTGGGACCCCTCACTTCATTACAGTACTACTGCCACCCCGTAACACTGCCCCGGGACCCCTCACTTATTACAGTACACGCCACCCTGTAACACGCCCCCCTGGGCCCCCCCACTTTTATTACAGTACTTTCTGCCACCCTGTAACACGCCCGGGCCCCTCATTCATTACAGTACTACGCCCCCCTGACACTGCCCCCCTGGGCCCCCCCCTTCATAAGTACTACGCCCCCCCCTGTAACACGCCCCCCGGGACCCCCCACTTCATTTCAGTACTACTGCCACCCCGAACACTGCCCCGGGACCCCTCACTTCAAAAATCCCCCAAAAGGGGGTTTCCCTTTCCTAACTGCCCCCCTGTAAAACTGCCCGTGGGGCCCCTCACTTATTACAGACTACTGCCCCCCTTCACTGCCCCGGGACCCCCACTTCCTTTAAATACTACTGCCCCCTGTAACACTGCCCTGCCCTGGGGCCCCCACTTCATTTCAGTACTACGCCCCCCTGTAAAACTTTCCCCCCGGGACCCCCAATTCATTACAGTACTACTGCCACCCTGTAACACTGCCCCGGGACCCCTCACTTCATTAAGTACTATGCCCCCCTGTAAACCTGCCCTGGGGCCCCTACCCCCTTAAATACATACCCTTACCCCGCCCGGGGCCCTTAACATTACTGCCCCCTGCCCCCTGGGACCCCACTTCATTACGTACTACTGCCCCGTAACACCCCCCCCCCCCCCCTTAAACCCCCCCCCTTTTTTTAAAAATCCCCCCCCCCCCGGGGCCCCCCCCCCCCCAAAGCCCCCCCCTTAAAAAACCCCCCCCCCCCCCTTTTTTTTTAAACCCCCCTTTAAAAACCCCCCCCCCAAAACCCCCCCCTTTTTCCCCCCTAAACTGCCCCCCCCCCCCCCCAAAAATTCCCCAAAAAATTCCGGGGGGTTGGGGGCCCCCCCCCTTAAATTTCCTTTTCCCCCGCCCCCCCCCCTGCCCTGGGGCCCCCCCCTTTTTTTCCCCCCCCCCCTTTCCCCCCGGGCCCCCCCTTTATTTCATTTTTTTCCCCCCCCCCCCCCCCCCCCTTTTTTTTCCCCCCCCCCCCCGGGGGGGGGCCCCCCCCCCCCCCCAAAACCCCCCCCCCCCCCCCTTTTAAAAACCCCCCCCCCTGCACCCGGGGGCCCCCCCGGGCCCCCCCAAAATTCCCCCCGGGGGCCCCCCAAAACCCCCCCCCCCCCCCCCCCCTTTTTTTTTTTTCCCCCCCCCCTTACCAATTTTGGTTTTTTCCCCCCCCCCTCTTAAATTTCATTTAAAAAAAACCCCCCCCCCCCGGGCCCCAAACCCCCCCCCCTTAAACCCCCCTGGGGCCCCCCCCCTTTTTACTTCCACCCCCCAAAAGGGCCCCCCCCTCATTCCTTTCCCCACCCAAACCCCCCCCCCGGGGGCCCCCCCCCCTTTTTTTCCCCCCCCCCCTGGGGCCCCCCCCCCCTTTTTTCCCCCCCCCCCCCCCCCCCCCCTTAAAAAAACCCCCCCAAAACCCCCCCCCCCCTTTTAAAAAACCCCCCCCCCCCCCCGGGCCCCCCCTTTTAAAAAAACCCCCCCCCCCGGGCCCCCCCCCCCTTTTTAAAACCCCAACCCTGCCCCCCCGGGCCCCCCCTTAAGATACTCCCCCCAAACCCCCCCCCCCCCCCTTTTTTTTTGGCCCCCCCCCCCCCTGGGCCCCCCCCCAACCCCCCCCTTTTTCGCCCCCCCTTAAAAGGGCCCCCCCCCCCATTCCCCCCTTCCCCCCCAAAACCCCCCCCCCTAAAAAAAACCCCCCCCGGGCCCCCCTTTTTTTTTCCCCCCCCCAAAAAACCCCCCCCCTTTTTTTCCCCCCCCCCAAAACCCCGGCCCCCCCCTTTCCCCCCTTTTTTTTCCCCCCCCCCCCCCCCCTTACCAATTTCCCCCCCCCCCCCGGGGCCCCCCCCCCCCCCCCCGGGCCCCCCCAAATTTCCCCCCTTTTTTTCCCCCCCTTTAAACCCCCCCCCTTTTTTTCCCCCCGAAAACTGGCCCCCCCCCCCCCCCCTTTATTCATTTTTCCCCCCCCCCCCCCCCCCCCCCACTTCCTTCCCTTTCCCCCCCCTTTTTTCCCCCCCCCCCCCCCCCCCCGCCCCCCCCCCCTTTCATTCCCCCCCGGGAACCCCCCCCCCCGGGCCCCCCCTTTTAAAACCCCCCTGGGAAAACCCCCCCCCCCAAATATTTACCCCTTCCCCCCTTCCCCCCCCCCTTACCAAAAACGAAAAAACCCCCCCCCCCCCCCCCATTCCCCCCCCCCCAAAAACCCCCCCCCTTTCCCCCCCCAAAACCCCCAAAACCCCCCCCAACCCCCCCCCCCCTTTTCCCCCCTTTTCCCCCCCCCAAAAACCCCCCCTTGGGGCCCCCTTTTCCCCCCTTTTTTTCCCCCCCCCCGGGCCCCCCCCCCCAAATTCCCCTTCCCCCCCCCCCCCCCCGGGGGGCCCCCCCCCCCAAAACCCCCCCCCGGTTTTTTTTCCCCCCCCAAAAATTTCCCCCCTTAAAGGGCCCCCCAAAATTCCCCCCCCCCTTAAACCCCCCCCGGGCCCCCCCAAAAAAATACTCCCCCCCCCCTGCCCTGGGAACCCCCCAATTTTTTTCCCCCCCCCAAAAAACCCCCCCGGGCCCCCCTTTTTAAATTTCTCCACCCAAAACCCCAAACCCCCCCCCTTTTAAAAACCCCCCCCCAAAATTTTTTGGGCCCCCCAAAAACCCTCCCGGGCCCCCCCCATTTCCCAAAACCCCCCCCTTAAAACAAAAGGGGGGGGCCCCCCCTTCCCTTCCGGGAAACCCCCCTTAAACATCCCCCCCCCCCGCCCCCCCCCCCTTTTTTAAACCCCCTTTCCCCCCCCCGGGCCCCCCCGTAAACTGCCCCCCCCAAACCCCCCCAAAAAACCCCCCTTTCCCCCCAAAAAAGGCCCCCCCCCCTCCCCAAAACCCCCCCCCCCTTTCCCCCCCCCCCCCCCCCTTCCCCCCCCCTTTTTTTCCCCCCCCCCCCTTTTTTCCCCCCCCCCCCCTTTTTAAACCCCCCCCCCCTTTTTTGGGGCCCCCCCTTTTCCCCCCCCCGGGCCCCCCCAAAAACCCCCCTTCCCCCCCCCCCCCACTTCCCTTTGGGCCCCCCCCAACCCCTTTCCCCCCCCCTTAAAACCCCCCCCCCCCAACCCCTAAACTGCCCCCCTTTCCCCCCCCCAAAAAATTTTTAAAATTTTCCCCCCCCCCCCTTTTACCAATTTCGACCCTTTTTCCCCCCCCCCCCCCCCCCAAAAAAAACCCCCCCCCTTTAAAACCCCCCCTTACCAAAACCCCCCCCGCCCCCCCCAAAAACCCCCCCCTTTCCCCCCACCCCCCCCCCCCCCCCCTTTCCCCCCCCTTTTTTTTTCCCCCCCCCCTGGGGCCCCCCCTTAAATACTCCCCCCCCCCCCCCCCCCTTAATTAATTTTTCCCCCCCCCTTTCCCCTTCCCTTTTTCCCCCCCTTTTTTTTTTTTTCCCCCCCAAAACCCCGCCCCGGGGCCCCCCTTTCCCCCCCTTTCCCCAAAAACCCCCCCCTTTCCCCCCCCCCTAAATTCCCCCCTTTTTTCCCCCCCCCCCCCCCCTTACCCCCCCCCCCCGGGCCCCCCCCCATTCTTTAAAAAAACCCTTTCCCCCCCCGGGGCCCCCCTTTTATTACAGTACTCCCCCCCCCCCCTGGGCCCCCCAAAAAACTTCCCAAAAAATTTTTCCCCCCCCCCCCCCCCCCCCCTTTTTTTCCCCCCGGGACCCCTTAAAAACCCCCCAACCCCCCCAAAAAACCCCCCCCCTTTCCCTTCCCCCCCCCCCCCCCCCTGGGCCCCCCCCCCCAAAAAAAACCCCCTTTTCCCCCCTGGGGCCCCCCAAACCCCCTTTTTCGCCCCCCCAACCCCCCCCCCCCCCCCCAAAAAAAAACCCCCCCCCCCCCCTTTCCCCCCCCCCCCCCCCAACCCCCCCCCCCCCCTTTTTTAAAATCCACCCCCCCCTGCCCTGGGCCCCCCCCTTTATTCATTTTAATCCACCCCCCTTCCCCCCCCCCACCCCAAAATTTTTCCCCCCCCCCCCCCCCCTTACCCCCCTTTTTTCGCCCCTGAAAACCCCGCCCCCCTCCCTTTCCCCAAATTCCCCCTTTTTCCCCCCTTTAAAACCCCCCCCTTTAACCCCCCCAAAAACCCCCCCCCCACCCCCAAACCCCCCCCCCCCCCCATTCCCCCCCCCTTAAAAAACCCCCCCCCCCCCAAACCCCCGGGGCCCCCTTTTCCCTTTTTTTTAAAATTTTAAAAAAAAAACAAAACCCCGGGGGGGAAAAAAATTTAAAAATTTTCCCCCCCTTTAAAAAAAGGGGAAACCCCCAATTTGGGTTTAAATTTAAAAAATTTTTTTTAAAAAATTAAAAAAAATTTTTTTTTTTAAAAAAAACCCCAAAAAAAGGTTTTTTTTAATTTTTAAACCCCCCCCCCCCTTTTTTTAAAAAACCCCCTTAAAAAGGCCCCCCCCCAAAATTCATTAAATTTTTCCCCAAATTTTCCGGGGTTTTACTTTTTCAGGGAAAACCCCCCCCCCCCTGGGCCCCCCCCCCCCTTTTTTTTTCCCCCCCCCCCCCCCTGGCCCCCCTTTTTTTAAAAACCCCCCCCGGGGGGCCCCCCCCCAAAAAAGTTTTTTTCCCCCCAAAATCCCCCCCCCCTTTTTAAAAAAAGGGCCCCCTTTTTTTTTTGCCCGGGCCCCCTTTTTAAAAAAAAATTTTTTTAAAAATTTAAATTTTTTTAAAATTTTTTTTTTAAAATTTTTTGGGGCCCCCCTTTTTTCATTTTTTTTTCCCCCCCTTTTAAAAAAACCCCCCAAAAATTTCCCAAATTTTAAACCCCCGGGGGGAAAAAAAAAAATTTTTAAAAAGGGGCCGGGTTTTAAAAACCCCCTTTTTCCCAAACGGCCCCCGGGGGAAAAAAGCCCCCCCACCCTCCCCCCCCTTCCCAAAACCCCCCCCCAAAAAAAAAAAAAAAATTTTTACTACCCACCTTAATCCACTACATTAAAATAACACCTGTAACACTGCCGGGACCCCTCACTTCATTACAGTACTACACACATCCTATTTACATCTTTAAAACATAGAAATTACAAAAACAGTAAGAAGTGAAATTAATATACATGCATATCATCAATACAGTAAGTAAACGCATGAGCGTGGACTCTCTAAATAGTAAACATGAGGTTTGTTACATGCACACATATAAGCATGATTGCAGCATGCTTAGCTTTACAGCATTACTTGCATTTCTATTGACTTACAACCTAATGTTTTCTTTGAATTGAATTCTTTATCTTTTCTTTTTCTCATGCCATTCTGTGTTCAAAGAAAGAAACAGCTATATAAAATTTACTAAACCTGCAAACTCTCACTTGAAATTTTGATGCCATGCAATTGCTTAGAGTAACGACGCCATTCACGTCCTGCAGCGGAACTCTTTACCTAATTCAGACCTGGGCCGGGACATGATGGACAGGTCGTTCCACTCGTCCAGCACGGGGTCGTAGCGACACATGCTGCGCGTCACGGTGCCGTCGGGAAACTCCCCCCCGGCCAGGTACAGGAAGTTCTCCCCCGACACCACCAGTCCGTGTTTGCTGCAGAAAGAGTACACGCATACACCTCGTTAATGGCACAAGTTGAGTTCCTGGAATATCATGTTCAGCGAAAAATGCTTTAAATGTATCCTAGGTTCTAATTGATTTTCACAATTGATTTCTTAACATTTTTGAGCAATTTGTGTGTAACTTCAATCTTTGTGTGTGTGCGTTAAGCATTTTTTTTAGTGTGCGTGTATGTGCACTTTTTGTTAATTGCACCTGCATTAATCCTTAAACGGCGGGCGACGCTACGTAATGTCGTAGACATTTATAGTGTACATAAATGAATGCATAAATGAAGTGTAAAAGTAGTGTTACATAAATGTAGTGTTCAGTGGTGAAGAAAATGTCATTTGGCCTTTCCTGAGACAAGCCTCATGGTGGTAAGCTGCCTCCCCCACACTGCCCCTCACTCCTCCACCTCCACCCAGTAAAGATGCATGATGACATAAGTAATAGCTCGTAATAATATACTAAGTAATAGTGAAGTGTGCGTACAGAAACCTAGCAGGTTTGAATATGATGGTCCACTAGACATGACTGTGGAGTTGGAGTCACTTCCATGATGAAAACTTGAAGAATAAAAAAAACACAAAATCTCAATACCTATGAAAAGACCAACACCAGTATGGGAAATATTTTGCCTAGCATCAACTGAAAACCTAATTGTCTGTTTCAATTTCTTCTCAGTTAGCAGGATAACACTTATGAATGTGTATCATGAATGACAGCCACATAACTAGAAAAAATAACTTAGATCTAAACAATTCGTAAAGCAAGTAGTCGGCTGAAAGACCCACCTGACGGCGAAGGGAAGGCACGAGAGGCTCCTCCAGCTGTGTGCCAGCGGGTCAAAACACTCCACTGACCGAAGGACCAGCTTGTTGTCCTCCCCGCCCACCGCCACAATCACCTACACCTCACAAGACCAAAAGTGGTTAGGAAAACACACACACACACCACTAAATTACGGGCCAGTATCATTAACAGTGTAGTGGCAAAAATGTGTGAAAAAATTGTGAAGGACAGATGGGTGAAATATTTGGAAGAGACAAACACACTCGCAGGTGGCCAGTTTGGATTTAGAGGAGGAATGTCACGTACAACGAATTTATTAAGCTTTTACTCGAGTGATCGATGTGACACAGGAAAGAGAAGGGTGGGTCGATTGCATTTACTTGGACTAAAGAAGGCATTTGACATAGTACCTCACAAGAGACTGCTCTGGAAGCTAGAACATGTAGGAGGATTGAAGGGTGATTTGCTGAAGTGGATGGAAGACTTTTTGAGCAACAGAGAGATGAGAACAGTAATAAAAGATCAAAGTCAGAATGGTGCAGTGTGATAAGTTGAGTTCCTCAAGGATCAGTATTGGCCCCAGTGATGTTCTTGGTCTATGTAAATGAGATGACAGAGGTAGTGAACAGTTATATGAGTTTATTCGCTGAAGATGCTAAATTACTACGAAAAGTAGAAAGTAAAGAGGACTGTGAGGATTTACAAAAGGATCTAGATAAGATTTTCAGATGGAGTCAACTATGGGAAATGGAGTTTAATGCCAAAAAGTGTAAAGTGATGGAAATGGGCAGTAGCAAAAAGAGACAGAGAGAAAAGTATTCGATGGGAAATGAATGGATAATCAAAACAAAGGTCGAAAAAGATCTGGGAGTATGGATTACGGATAATTTGTCACCTGAGAAGCATATAAACAAGATCACAGGAAATACATATCAGTTGCTGAGGAATATAAGAATGGCATTCAAATATCTGGATGAAGAGATGATTGAGAAATTGATAACATCTTTGATTCGACCAAGGTTGGAATATGCGGCAGTGATTGGGTCACCACATAAAAAGAAGGATATAAGGAAGATTGAGAGAATACAAAGAGCAGCCACAAAAATGGCTCCAAGCCTGAAAGATTTACCATATGAGGAAAAACTTTCAAGACTAAAACTCCCAACTCTTGAGAAAAGAAGAGAAAGGGGAGATTTTATAGCAGTGTATAGAGCATCAATGGGTCTGGAAAAAATTGATAGAGAAGATCTGTTTGTGTGGGACGATAGAAGTGCAAGAGGTCATGAGAAGAAATTGAAAAGGACAACATGCAAGAGGGACATAAAAAAATACAGCTTCCTCTATAGAAGCATAGAAGCCTGGAACAACCTTGATGCAAAAGTGATTAATGCAAGAAGTGTTCAGGACTTCAAAGGCAAACTGGATAATAGTAGATTTGGAGACGGGACAGTACGAGCATAGCTCTTTTCCTGTATGTTACAACTAGGTAAATACACACACACACACACACACACACACACGTGAAAAAATTGTGAAGGACAGATGGTGAAATATTTGGAAGAGACAAACACACTGCAGGTGGCCAGTTTGGATTTAGAGGAGGAATGTCATGTACAACAAATCTATTGAGCTTTTACTCAAGAGTGATCGATGTGACACAGGAAAGAGAGGGTGGGTCGATTGCATTTACTTGGACCTAAAGAAGGCATTTGACAAGGTACCTCATAAGAGACTGCTCTGGAAGCTAGAACATGTAGGAGGATTGAAGGGTGATTTGCTGAAGTGGATGGAAGACTTTTTGAGCAACAGAGAGATGAGAACAGTAATAAAAGATCAGAAGTCAGAATGGTGCAGTGTGATAAGTGGAGTTCCTCAAGGATCAGTATTGGCCCCAGTGATGTTCTTGGTCTATGTAAATGATATGACAGAAGGAGTAAACAGTTATATGAGTTTATTCGCTGATGATGCTAAATTACCAAGAAAAGTAGAAAGTAAAGAGGACTGTGAGGATTTACAAAAGGATTTAGATAAGATTTTCAGATGGAGTCAAATATGGGAAATGGAGTTTAATGCCAAAAAGTGTAAAGTGATGGAAATGGGCAGTAGCAAAAAGAGACAGAGAGGAAAGTATTCGATGGGAAACGAATGGATAATCAAAACAAAGGTCGAAAAAGATCTGGGAGTATGGATTATGGATAATTTGTCACCTGAGAAGCATATAAACAAGATCACAGGAGATACATACCAGTTGCTGAGGAATATAAGAATGGCATTCAAATATCTGGATGAAGAGATGATCAAGTAATTGATAACATCTTTGATTCAACCAAGGTTGGAATATGCGGCAGTGATTTGGTCACCACATAAAAAGAAGGATATAAGGAAGATTGAGAGAATACAAAGAGCAGCCACAAAAATGGCTCCAAGTCTGAGAGATTTACCATATGAGGAAAAACTTTCAAGACTAAAACTCCCAACTCTTGAGAAAAGAAGAGAAAGGGGAGATTTTATAGCAGTGTATAGAGCATCAATGGGTCTGGAAAAAATTGATAGAAATTATCTGTTTGTGTGGGACGACAGAAGTACAAGAGGTCATGAGAAGAATGAAAAGGACAACATGCAAGAGGGATATAAAAAAATACAGCTTCCCGTATAGAAGCATAGAAGCCTGGAACAACCTTGATGCAAAAGTGATTAATGCAAGAAGTATTCAGGACTTCAAAGGCAAACTGGATAATAGTAGATTTGGAGACGGGACAGTACGAGCATAGCTCTTTTCCTGTATGTTACAACTAGGTAAATACAACTAGGTAAATACACACACACAAATTATAATTAAAATATTCGAATTTGGTAAGAGTGCGAAAAGGATAAGATGGAATTACAAAATGGGAAGCGAGACAATCAATAAAGCAAGTGAAGAAAAGGATCTTGGAGTAATAATTCAGGACGACTTATCACCGCAGTAACATCAATAGAATTGTTGGTGCTACATATAATCTTCTAACAAACATTAGAATGGTCTTTGTCTATATGGACAAGGACATGATGAAGAAATGTATTGTGGCCATGATAGGCCCTAGCCTGCAGCACACCACAGTAGTTTGGTCTCCGCACAAGAGGAAGGATGTAAAGAAGATAGAAAGAATACAGAGGGCAGCCACAAAGATTGTTCCCAGCCTGTCAGACCTGACTTATGAGGAGAGGCTGAAGAAATTGGGGTTGCCATCATTGGAAGAAAAAAGAAAAAGAGGAAACTTGATAGCAATGTATAGAGCTATGTCAGGAATGGAGAGAAATGACAAAGAGGACATGCATGTACTCCGGACGTAGGAGCCACAAGAGGTCATACAAAGAAACTCAAGAAGACAAGGTGCTTGAAGGACATCAAGAAGTACAGCTTTCCCTATCAGTGCATTGATATGTGGAATAGCCTGGACAGTGAAATTATTTATGCCAAAATTATTCATGTTTTTAAAGATAGGATTGACCAATGGGCCACTACACTGAGTATTAAGATCCCGTTCCAAGTGTCCATAAATCTTGATTAGATAGGCAACTTGCGGACAACTGGGTGCTAGCGACCAATAATTGATGTTATTTTAACCACTGTAAGGTACTCTTAAGTGTTCTTGTGTTGAATATCAGGTTTTTACTAATAAAACCAATGGTTATGATATACTCATGTCCATACCATGAACACTGGTTTGAAGAAATAGTATTTGAAGGGATGCTGTACTACTGCATGGTCGAGAGCCTCCAAGAAAGTACACACAAACCTCGTTTTCCCGGACTAATAGGGGGGAGCACTGGTCCGGGAACCGCAAACGTCCGGGAATCGCAAAAGTCCGAGGCCATTACCCACCCCCGGACGTTTATCCTACTCTAGTATTTACTGTCCGGCAACCACCAATATCAACTACCCCCCGCGGACTTTTACGTCACTTTGTTGTTGTTTTTAGGGCTACGAGGATCCCTTGGGGAACATTTTGAGCCCTGGTGATGTCCTATGATGCTATCACAGGCGCTGTAGTTGACCTGTCTTCCTCAGGAAGGCACAGGTGAGGCGGATGACAGCGTGTTGCCGGGAGGGGTGGATGCCAGCCGCCGCCGACGTTCAGGGTGAGGAGTTGAGAGCGTAGCAGCACTACACGGTGGGAGTGAAAGTGCTGACACTGCAGCAGAAAGTGTTCAATAGTCTCAGAGACGTTCCTGCACCAGGGGCAGTGGGGGTCGGGGGACTAACGAAGGCGGTGCAGGTGAACTGCGAGTGTCTTGTGCCCAAATGTAAACAATACGACCACTGACCATGCTGCCACCTGGCGGGAGGCAGCAGAAAGTGTTCAATAGTCTCAGAGACGTTCCTGCACTAGGGGCAGTGGGGGTCGGGGGACTAACGGAGGCAGTGAAGGTGAACCGTGAGTGTCTTGTGCCCAAATGTAAACAATATACGACCGCTGACCATGCTACCACCTGGGTGGACGCCCGCCGCCGCCAGCAGGGTGGGCTGGTCAAAGTGGCGACGTTCAGGGTGAGGAGTTGAGAGCGTAGCACTACATGGTGGGAGTGGAAGCATGGACACTGCAGCAGAAAGTGTTCAATAGTCTCAGAGACGTTCCTGCACCAGGGGCAGTGGGGGTCAGGGGACTGACGGAGGCGGTGCAGGTGAACCGTGAGTGTTTCTTGTGCCCAAATGTAAACAATACGACCGCTGAGCATGCTGCCACCTGGCGGAAGGCGCGGACACTGACCAGGGGTGACAGGAGATGCTCGGACCGCCGGACAACTTTGTCGATTTACGGACTGGACCAGGCATTTGTCCGGGACTCTGACATATCCCCGGACCTCGGATTTTGTCCGGCAAATCCGATATCCGGGAAATGGAGGTCCGGGAAAACGAGGGTTGTGTGTATTACGTCAAAATGTTTGGGTGAATATATTTCTCCATTGATGCTGAAAGACTATAGATGTTCGCACAAGGGTAGTATGATTTCTTATTCTATAAAAAACAATATTAACGCCATGGTTAATTTCGCCATCCGACATTTTTAAAATAAACCCTGCCCAGTGTTACCAGATCTACAGATTAATATGTGGATCTACAGATATTAGGTCCAGTTTAAGATTTTCAGATTTTACCTCTAAAATTGGCTAAATCTACAGGTTTTTTCTCAGATATATACACAAGTCTACAGATTTCTACAGGTAATTTGCCCAAGTTTCTCAGATTTATATATATTTTGTCTGGCAACACTGATGGCCCCATCTCCAGGCCAGCTGCCACATGTACGAAGTATATAGTCTGGTGATGCAATCCCATAGGCGAGAGCTGTTTAAACTTCGTCAGGAAGGCACTTGTGAGGCGGAGTATCTACCGTTTCCTTCCGAGGCCTGGCAAGGCCTCCAGTGGCTAGACCTTCGGTGTTCCAGGCCTTGGGCCTGGCCAGCCGCCAGTCACATGGTTTGTTTACAAACATCCAATTGTCGTACACTTTTTTGGCAGCAAATATATTAATATGGTAATAGTTGTTCATTAATGGATTAATAAAAATTTATACCATGATATAATGCTATACACACAACCCTCATTTTCCCGGACCTCCATTTCCCGGATATCGGATTTGCCGGTCAAAATCCGAGGACCGGAGATATGTCAGAGTCTCGGACAAATGCCTGGTCCAGTCCGTAAATGACAAAGTTGTCTGGCGATCCGAGCGTCTCAGGTCAGTGTCCGCGCCTCCCGCCAGGTGGCAGCATGCTCAGCGGTCGTATTGTTTACATTTGGGCACAAGACACTCACGGTTCACCTGCACCGCCTCCGTCAGTCCCCTGACCCCCACTGCCCCTGGTGCAGGAACGTCTCTGAGACTATTGAACACTTTCTGCTGCAGTGTCCTCGCTTCCACTCCCACCGTGTAGTGCTACGCTCTCAACTCCTCACCCTGAACGTCGCCACCTTTGACCTGCCCACCCTGCTGGTGGCGGCTTACCTCCCTCCAGGTGGCAGCATGCTCAGCGGTCGTATTGTTTACATTTGGGCACACAACACTCACGGTTCACCAGCACCGCCTCCATCAGTCCACTGCCCCAGGTGCAGGAACATCTCTGAGACTATTGAACACTTTCTGCTGCAGTGTCCGTGCTTCCACTCCCACCGTGTAGTGCTACGCTCTCAACTCCTCACCCTGAACGTCGCCACCTGTGATCTGCCCACCCTGCTGGCGGCGGCTGGCGTCCACCCCTCCCGGCAACACGCTGTCATCCGCCTCACCTGTGCCTTCCTGAGGAAGACAGTTCAACTACAGCGCCTGTGATAGCATTATAGGACATCACCAGGGCTTATAGTGTTCCCTAAGGGATCCTCGCAGGCCTAAAAACAACAACAAAGTGACGTAAAAGTCCACGGCGGGGTAGTTGATATTGGTGGTTGCCGGACAGTAAATACTAGAGTAGGATAAACGTCCGGGGGTGGGTAATGGCCTCGGACTGTTGTGATTCCCGGACGTTTGCGGTTCCCGGACCAGTGCTCTCCCCTATTAGTCCGAGAAAACGAGGGTTGTGTGTATTGATTATATGAGACGTTTACCGAATCTTGAATGGTATGTACGAGTTGATTTTATGGAGAAAATAATTACTATTGATGCATATATTTTCATGTTCTATGCATCCTAGACACCAATGTTACATTTGTTAAATTAATTTGAATAATATTTTTATTTGAAAAAACTATATCGAAGCATATGTACAAAAATTTATCTATGAAGTCCACAAAATATGTATATTTGAGTGAGATTCACAGGCTCTAACGGGATCACAAAACTGAGTGTAGTAGCCCATTGAGACAAGGAGATGGGACCCCACGAGTGTAACTCATTTCCCGTATATCACAACTAGGTAAATACAACTACGTAGTCTATTTCACCTATCGTGAGTACAATATTCTGTTTCCTGTGCTCCGGCGGACATAGTAACGCTGGGCGGGCGATGGTCTGTCTCCTCTCTGATTGGCCGGCGGTTTGATAATTCTAATAAAAACTAGACAGAAAAAAAGGTGGTATAAACATTTGTAGCCCCGACCTTGAGTTTAACTTGTTTAATCTCGTTTATTTCTTTAGATTAGATTTTTTTTTTTAAACAGTCGTAATCCACTATTCTTCTCGTGTCCAGTAAAGAAGTCAAAAAGTTACCATAAGTGAATGAAGTGCATGAGCTATAGTGAAAAGAAGTGAAACATGTAGTGTGAGGACAGCACTAGCAGGACACTATCTGGGATGAGCAGGGAGACAGTCTGCCTGCTGCCGCCGGCCAATCAGAGACTAGATAGACCATCGCCTGCCCAGTGTTACCATGTCTGCCGGAGCAAAGGAAAGAAAATATTGTACTCACGGTAGGTGAAATAGACTAAAGGTACACACACACACACACACAGTTTAAACAGGAATGATAAGGGAGGAGAAGCACAAAGACACAGTGCCTCTTTTTGATATTTAGCATCCTGCAGAATTTTTGTTTTCTAGTGTGCCAGCCCATGTGTTTGGGAGGCCACAGGGTGTGATTATGATTACAAATATCCCTAAATAATGTTTTTGCATTTAGCATGAGACCCTTGCAAGAAGAGTAGTCCAGGCTCCAGATATTAAAAATGGAGAAAAACATTTTAAATGCACAACTTTCAAAATGCTAAAACGTTGAAACCAGAAAATATTATGGGCGAGATTTTTGAGACTATAGCTCATGATGTACACTTTGATGCCTTGGTGCCATTTCTAGCTTGAATTTTGAAGAAAAAAACTTCATTTTAGTTCCAAAGTTCATTGCAGTGGATATCCGAGCCAACATCAGTGAAGAAAAGAATACCTTATTACATCAACAAAAACTTAATATTTATTCTGGGTGCACCCTAATAGTGTCAAAAATATAATCAATGTCCTCGCAATCTTTGGTTGACTGAAAGTTAGCAAACTGCAAGTAAAGATGCCACATGTCACTATAATAGCATCTATAATAATCTATAATCTATAATAGCACTATTATAGCATCTATCAACAAGTGCTGAACTAAATGAATAGGTTTAGGATTTAGAATCACTCAGGATTCTGTAGAGCCATAATAAACATGAATTGGATATCACAAACCATCAGTACAGTATAGCCCTGGCCCCTGGCCAATTGATTGAAGTCTTGCAATAATAACAGACAGTCTGCAGAAAATGAGAGTGTAATGGCTAGACTTATTATAGGCATTCAAGTCCCCGTATCCCTTGCGCGTCGCCTCAGACTTTTGTTTCTGTTATTGTTTTTCTGGTTGAGGGAAAAGGTTGCCAGAAATGGCTAGTTATGTGGGGAGGTGGTTTAGGCTCAAAGTGCCTCCCAACGAATAGCTGGGTGCGTTACCAGAAACACCCGTTGTAAATTGCATGTGGTGGTTGATAGGAAATCAGGCATGCATAATAGAAAAAAGGAGACGTAGAAAACTCTGTTAGGCTGGTGCGAAGTGGCAAAGCCAGCAGCCGCCATCTTGGAGCGGGAGCAGGACGTCCTGCGCCGACACACTCTTCCACAGGTGGCCTCCACGACAACAGCTGCCGGCCAACACATCCCACAGGACCCGCCGCGGCCTCTTCTACTTCCCCACCTGTCCGGAGCTTGTTCCTGCTGGCGGATGCCAGACAAGTCGCAGCGTGAGGACGAGAGGAGGAACGTTGGACGAGGCAAGGATAGCTGGCAGCGTGTGAGAGGCCGTCAGGAGGAACACCTTGGTGCCAGGACTTCCCCAAGTGGCCAAAAAGCGTGAAATACCATAACCCTAATTAACCCCTCAATATCTATTCCCTAGCCAGATACCAGAGACAGTAGGTTATCGTAGTCATATTTAGGGAGTGAATGGGTTGATTAAGGATAACCGGGGTGCTAATTTGCTTATTGTGTAGATTTGTAAATAAATTAGTTAAGGTGCTTTACATATGTTTGTTGTTTACCGTGTGTGTAGTCCTGGACAGATAGCTCGACAGTGAGTCACAAGAACCCGGAGTTTAATGTAATTTAATTTTGGAGTGGTAAGTGAAGTTTTAGCTCACAAAACCCCCATTAAAATTGTAAACCCTACAGAGAACATACTCCAATTGGTTCCACTTCATGCCATGGTATGAGCTACAGTATCTGCCTGGTCAGAGCCACCAAGCCTGAGTGGTGAATGTGCCACTTCTTGGCTCATGGCAACACTGCTCCTTTTGTGCAGGACAATAAGGTAGAGTGACCCATTTCTATTGTTGGGACTTTAAGACTTTATTACATCAAATTTTCGGGTCCTTAAAAGTTCACAAGCATGTAGATGATGACGATGAGAAAATAGCAACACAATGTACTCCCCTTTTTTATACCGGGGTGATGCTTGGGCCAATTTCAACTAAATAACTTTTCCTGTTTCCCATAATCTCCTGAGTTATTGCATGATGCACAACTGACACTCTACTCATCACTCACAGCTGCCATTTGGTGGTGATGGGTTATAAATGTACCGTGGTGGTGTTGGTGTGGTGATGGGTTATAAACGTACCGTGGTGGTGTTGGTGTGGTGATGGGTTATAAACGTACCGTGGTGGTGATGGATTATGAACGTACCGTGGTGGTGTTGGTGATGGGTTATAAATGTACCGTGGTGGTGTTGGTGTGGTGATGGGTTATAAACGTACCGTGGTGGTGTTGGTGATGGGTTATAAACGTACCGTGGTGGTGTTGGTGATGGGTTATAAACGTACCGTAGTGGTGTTGGTGATGGGTTATGAACATACCGTGGTGGTGTTGGTGATGGGTTATAAACGTACCGTGGTGGTGTTGGTGTTGCGTCGGTGGCGTGTCTGTGGCGAGGTGAGCTGGTGGCGGCGGTCTGGAAGGAGGTGGTAGAGTCGGGCTTCCTCCACGATGACCCGGCACTCGGGGGACGACCGCACCGCTGTTTCTCCTTCCACAACATCCACTAAAAAATAGGCACTTACCAGTGCCAGGCGAACGCACTCCAGGATCTGCAAGGACGATGCAAAGGTGGTGTCATTAACCCTGCATTCATTTCCTGACACCTCCTCTACATCAGTATTGAATTTGAAAACAAAGGGTGAGGCCACAATAACATTTAGCCCATCAGACAGGATTGAGTTATATCTAAATTCTACATTCTGTTCTCTTTGCAAACAACCTACAAATTCTGCAACACCTTTGTCTGGTTCTATAGGCATGCTCTTAATTTGCTAAAACATGTATTTTTCCATAATTTTTTGCTAACTTCACATGCGAAAAGGATTCCTAAATGGAAACAAAGTGACAAAATAACAAGCAAGACATAAAAGCATCAATAGATGCAATAAGAATGGGAATTTGAAAAACATTCCTCTTGTTGAAACGAAAAATGATTTACAAAAGGTTTCCCAGCCCTCCAGCCTTGTCTGATGAGTTGCCTTTTTAGTGCATTGGAAATACAAAAAATTGCAAGCCAAAGCCTTGCAGCTTAAGAACAAAACTTATGTACTGATGAGAAATGAGATAAAAGTAACTGTTAATGTCTGTACAGCAAAATTTTCCTAAAACTTCAGACATTTCAGGATTACATAAGAATATAAGAAAATAAGGAAGCTACAAGAGGCTGCGAGACCTACACGTGGTAGTTCCTGTTACTTAACACTACCTACATCCACCTTTCATCCCCATCCATAAAATGATCTAGCCTCCTTTTAAAGCTCCCTTTACGTTGAAGGTAAAGCGTTGTGCTTCCCGGCACAATTAAAGCTTAACTGATCCTGTCTTTTAATGCTTTTTCCAGTTTTTGCTGATGGAACACTTATAAAAAGAACACCACTTATCTTCCCATGCATATTCATCTCTTGACCTGTCTCCACCAGGGAATACAGTTACCTTATGAAAGATGGATGAGCGAGTGGGATTAGAGTGGTGCAGCCAAGTGATGGCGGCATCAAACACATACTCCTCCCTCTCCACCTCCAGCTCATCGGAGGACAGGATCTCCACCACCTTCTCCATCGGCAAACTGAGCCACTCTTCACCCGACATGACTTGGGCGAAGTTCCTGTTGAGGGTGCAAAGGGTCTCTTTCCTGGCACTGGGACACCTCAAGGTTTCTATTTCTATGGCCTGATGATCGTTTGATCACAAATGTTGAGAAAGTGACCTGTGATCATTGACTTGGGTGGCACTTCTATCTCCTCGAGTGCATGCATTTACCGTATGTGGCTGCGTATAAGACGACTCGGTGTATAAGACGACCCCCAAAATTTCTAGTAAAAACGTAGGTTTTGGGCTATACTTGCCTTATAAGACTACCCTCCAAGGTAAACCACTCAGCTTATACAAGGTTAGGTACAAACAGCACATATGGTGGTCTTAAAATTTTATTGACATTTAAAAACACATGAAAAATTTGAATATATTAAAATAATGTGAATTACGGTAAGTGATTTCAGTAGAAAGTATCTGTGTTTTTAGCAAGGCAGGGGTAAGCCTACCATCAATCATTACCCGCGCTAACAACGTCCCGTACACCACAGGATTTAAGGTTCACATTTTATACTGGGCGTATAAGACGACCCCCAATTTTTGTGGCTATTTTTTAAGGTTAAAAGGTCGTCTTATACGCAGCCATATATGGTACTCAATCACAAACAATGATTGCAATGCACTGATTTCCTACACAGTCAGCTGAGGGCTGACAGGAGGCCATTCAAGAGCACTTGGTCAAACAAAGGAGATACACAAAAGGCTATGACAGGAATAGTGAGACAGATATCTACCCTAAAAGAAACAGACCAACAATTAATGTGGAAAATGCAAACCAAATTGTACACAGCAGCATGAAATAAGTGGGGAAAAGTAAAATTGACGCGCTCCCTACAGAAGTGAGGCAAGTGACCCGGAGGTCGAAACCGAGTTATCGGTCTGGCATTGTAGCATAGAGTCTATCTGCGTAAAAAGATGCCTCATTTTTTTTTTTTTTTTGGGGGGGGGGTTACATTTGTGGCTATAGCACCTGTAGGCAGTGACCTCCAGGGGTGGGATGGTAGGCCCTGGAGGTTCACTTGAGGGCTGTGATGGTTGGCCCTCGCCCGTAGTGGCACAGACAGGATTTTTATAGTGAAGCCTGTGATTAGAGGCTCATGCCGCCCCCCTGTGTCCTCCCATGCACTCGCGATCGAAGGTAGAGTTAATTGGCAGCATGTGGGTGAGGCCACTCGACGGTGCAGAAAGATTTAAAGTGGATTTTGGTTCTCATTGGGGATCGAACTCAGGTCACCGAGAACGCCACACGGAGATGCTAACCACTCTGCTACCGCCTCCCCGAATTGGAACCAAAAGGTCTTTAAAGGCTATATTTCTATAGAAATGCATAAAAAATTGGACAGTGTCTTCCTCTCCCTAACCTCCGTGCTGTTCTGAGGCAAGAGCTACGGGAGAGACCTCAGCCAATGCCCAACCAGCATGCCCAAGGCCATCTTTGTTAGCTGGCCAATCAGCACCGTCTGTCACCCACCCGCCTCAGTCTCAGTCTTAGGCAGTAATGAGGCAAGTGTTGCCCAGACTTCGCGATGGTCACAACTTCAACCGCCATTTTCTTGGTTTTTGGTTGGCGCCACTTACCTCACTTCTGAAGGGAGCACATCAATTGCAACAAAGGGTGTGGGCTGAATGCATATTGGTGTTTTTTTGCTGTTAGTTTGTGGCATGTTATTCCCTCACTACCCTGGAACATATTGTCACGAAATCATTCTCGTTCCCAAAGTTGTCTCCCCAAGATGAAAAAAAAGAAGCTGCCTTTTTCCTAATGGGTGGAAGGATCTTCACCTCAGAGTGTAAGCCTTGGCTTTCCTGGTCAGGTCGTCGCAGGCGTGGGCCTCGGCAAAGCAGTGGATGCCCACACAGTTGGTGGCGTCGATGTGGCGCTCCAGGAAGCGGCAGCACGCCTCCCTTACCGCCACCACCTCCAGCAGGTTGGATGCACTCAACAGGGCCTGGGGATCAATAACAAAAAATTTGGATCAATTTATGGTATTATTCTAGTTTGACACCGAATTCACTTTGGTGGACAAAACTATTTTTTCTGGTGAGTTTTTATGTGTTTTGAATGAATCTGCTAACCGTTTCTGTCGCAAATCTTTTTCTTCTTCATTTTTTTAGTTAGGTTAGGTATAGTTTAGATTAGTTTAGGTATAGGTAAGGCTAAGTTAGGTTAGGTTTTGATATAGGTTAGGTTAGGTCTTGGTCTATATAGAATGATCGGCCTACGGGGGAAACCAAAATGAGACGCCTCGGCGCAGTGACGTCAAGTGGGGGTAAACAGCCAGGTTCCGACAAGCAAACACCTGCAGTCCAGGTTTGACCGTGGTGATGAGAGGACAGGGACGGTGCATCCCGCTTCCCGCTCGCCTCCTCCTTCTCATTCTTTTCCTATTCCTCCTCCTCATCCTCCACCAGCACAACCTTCATCTACTTCTCCTCCTGCTCCACCACCTCCATTACTCCTACTCCTCCACCTCCAACTACACTTCCACCTCCCTTTCTTCTTATGTTGCTGCTACTACCACTACTACTACTCTTAATAGTTATCCTTGTGTCACTATCATAATAACATAATCTCCTCTACCACCTCCATTACTCATACTCCCTCCACCACCACTCCTCCACTTCCAACTAAACTTCTACCTCCGCTTTCTCCTGTTGCTGCAACTAGCCGGCCATTACAACTACTCTTAATAGTTATCCTAGTGTCACTATCATAATCACATAATTAATGAACGATAAATAGGAAGGAATGCTGCTAGTAATAGGTGTATAGTAATAAGATATGTAGAGAAACAACACGTACCGATGTACACGAACCACCGACCATCTCTATGTCCACTACCCCCACCCAATTCCTCCTCATTCCTCCTCCTCCTCTCCCAATTCATGCACCACACCCTCCTCCTCCTCATTCACCACACCCTCCTCCTCCTCATTCACCACACCCTCCTCCTCCTCATTCTCCTCCTCCTCATGCACCACACCCTCCTCCTCCTCATTCACCACACCCTCCTCCTCCTCATTCACCACACCCTCCTCATCCTAATCCACCACACCCTCCTCCTCCTCATCCACCACACCCTCCTCCTCCTCATCCACCACACTCTCCTCCTCCTCATCCACCACACTCTCCTCCTCCTCTTCCTCTACCACCTCCACATTATCCTACTCTTCCTTAACCATTATTACTCTCTCATATACTATATATATATATATATATATATATATATATATATATATATATATATATATATATATATATATATATATATTATATATATATATATATATATATATTATACAGGGTGTCCCTAAAGTCTGGACACATATCATTATATTAAAACACGATATTATATATCAACACCACCACGATCACCCCCCTTCACAACCACCACCACACCATCAACACCCACCTCAAACAACCACCCATCAACACCACCACCATCATCACCACCACCACCACTACATACAATCACCACAACCACCTCACCACCACCACACACACCACCACCACTACCACCACCACCATAAACCACCACCACCATCTCATCACCACCACACCACTTCTAACCACAATTACAACCTCAACCCATCACACCTCACCACACACAAACCTCAAACAAACACCACCTCAACCACCACCATACCCTCAACCACAATCACCACCTCACCCCCACACCTCAAACCGGACCATGAGATGAGGTCACCATCGGATGGATGGGGGGTGAAAATAAATAAGTAATGAGATTTCCTATGTGTCAGACTTGGGGACACCTAGGTAAAAATATATATATAAGAGAGGAGAGAGAGAGAGAGAGAGAGAGTACACTTGCTGCAAGAAAAAAACTAGTCCCGTGAAATTGGAGAAAGGGAGAGATGAGGCGGAGTGGAGAGGCGAACGGGAAAAAAAGAGAGAGAGAGAGAGAGAGAGAGAGAGAGACATTCCCCCAAGTGACGTAGTCAAGAGCTGCGCGTAGGCCGACCCTTCTATATAGACCAAGGGTTAGGTAAAGGTTAGGTTAGGTATAGGTTCAGTTAGGTTAAAAAAAAAAAAAGTCATCATTTTTGTTGCAAATCACACAAAAAAAGTTATCTGTGACATAAAAAGTTAGCAGATTCATTCAAAACACATTAAAACTTTCCAGGAAAAAATAGTTTCGTTCACCAAAGGAAGTTCGGTGTTCATCTGGAAATGTACCCAATGTGTTACAACTATTTTCGCCGTGTGGTGCAATCATGCGTGGTAACTCCTCAACCTGTATCTATTATTTGGTTGGAGAGCAGAGGCCTCGGTATTAAACAAGAAAAGTCTGTCAAAAGTTATATTTTCTTGCTTTAGGTTCTTCATAGACCACTTTCTCACCCTGTCGTTTTGTTCCCTCTGTTTTTTTTTCTTCCTCCGTTCTTTCTTCATTTCTTTGCTTTATTTCCTCTTGCATTTCCTTTAACTTTTACCTTCCTTCTCCATTCATCGTTTTTCACATACACTTCCCTGTAATCATCCGTTAGCCTCAGCCTGAAAGCTCTCGCCAGTATTGCTTCGGTTGCAGTCTGTGATTTCAATCTTATTTTTATGGGTTTATCTCTTCATTCTGCATAAAATCTCAATCTTACTACTTCTTCCACTTCATCTGCAAGTCTTGTCTCTTCTTCATCATTTAGTTTTATCAACACATTCTTTAACGTTTCTATTTGTTCTCTATTTTAAATTATTTTCAACATGATATTCTTCTCCTTCAGTCCATAAATAATAACTCTTTTTCTTCTCTGCTGCATCTCTTACTAAATTTTCATTATTCTTCAAAACTTTCACTACCTCTCGTATCTCTTTTGTCCCACAAAAACATTTCTTTTCTATCAAAATTTTCCAGTCCCTTGCAAACCGTGAACACATTCATCAGATCACCTCTTTGCCTTCTTTTCTCCAGGGTTGGAAGATTAAATCTTGAGTCTTTCCCCGTATGATAAATCTCTTAAACTTGGGACCATCTTCATTGCTGCCCTCTGTATTCCTTCAACCTTTTTTATTATGTGGTGATCAAACCACTGCTGCATATTCCAACCTTGGTGGAATCATAGATACAATCAGCTTTTTCATACTCAGCATTCTCTCATACAGCACAGCTGACAAAGAGGAGGACAAGGAGGCCAACTGCCCTGTGCAGCAAATCCTCCTGGTGCCTTGATGGTTCATGGAGCGGCTGGCGGGGCCTGGGGAGTGTTTCCTCCACTACCTGTGAGGCCGCTACTCCGTATACTCCTGGTCTTACTGGATCCAGCACGACGCAAGCTGCACATCACGGCCGGCAAGACAAGACAGTGCTGGAGTGTTTTGCTGCCGTTAAGACTTTCTTGCGGAATGACAGACACGCGAGGCTGCCTTGGAGTGACTGCCTCCGTCCTACATTTTCCCGCACAGTCTCACATACATACATAGCCTTAATATTTTATATTTTATTAGTATTTTTACAGTATAAATCAGTTTAATGCTTTTAGTGCTCGAAGGCCACAAAGAGTCGACCTGCGGGCCACTTATGACCTGCAGGTGGACCATGCTGACGTAGACCGGGCAGCACAAAGTGGTGGACAGGCAACTCATCATGTGTCCTGCAATGCTTTGAAGTAGTTTTAAAAATTCAAAGCCTGATTCAATCGCTGAGAGTAAAAGTAAAAAAAAGTAAAAAATGAGTAAAATCTTTGAGTATTTCATAAACAGTGGCTTTGGCCTTGTCTGGAATGCTATGCTGTGAATAAAAACTGGTCTGTAGTTCGGCCTGCTATCTCCTCATTGAGAATCCCGGTTTGCTGAGTAAAAGTAAGTTGGCAGAACACGGGGAGGCAGAGAGGGAGGCGAGTGTTCTGCCCACCTGCACGTTGGCCTCCGTGATGGTGATGGTGGAGGTGTAGGCGTAGTCCAGCAGCAGCGCCACCATGCCCGCCTCCACGCCGCTCAGGGTGATGTGCTCCTGCTGAGACTCGGCAAGGTTGCTCAGGAACATGGCCTGTGAGGGGGGAAGAGGGCAATGATTTATGCTCCATTATTGACAACTCAGTGAGAGTACAAATCATATTTAGTATTTTTGTGAGTGAACTGCTTTGTGTTAGTGTCATCCTACATGTCTTAGAGAAAGTCTTATATATGGGGAAAAATAGAATAAAAACTGCATACTTGCGATGATACGAGCAGATGCATTCCACGGAGACTACTCATTACTCATATGTCAAATTGTTGTATAACAAAGGTGCACACAGAGCTGGGCACCATTTAAATACATTTGTATTTAAATACGTATTTAAATACATTTGTGTATTTAGAAATGTATTTATAAATACATTGGTTGTCATGTATTTAAATACAGTATTTAAATACTTTTATGAGTATTCAAATACAATGTATTTGAATACTCATAATACAAAAATGTAAATACTGTTTTATCAGTTAATTTGGCCATAAACCTGCCCAACTATCTGGCAACCCGATGTTACAGTGAACCAGTGTTTCCACTTTAAAGGAAATTTCCTTATTTTAAGGAAATTTAGGCCTGAGAAGGAAATTTGTAAGGAAACCCATAATCTAAGGAAATCCATTTTTTCGGACATGTTAAAATTTGTGTTTATTTAAAATGCATTTACAAATGTATTTAAATACAATTGATGTATTTAGTATTTAGCATTTAAATACATTCGTAAAATGTATTTAGTATTTAGTATTTAAATACATTTCTCCCATGTATTTAGTATTTAGTATTTAGTGCCCAGCTCTGGGTACATACAATGAGCAGCATGTGGATACTTTCCTGACCACTGACAAGTCTGATTCATGACCTTGTGTTTGTTCACTTTCAAGTAGGCATAGAAATACAGATGAGCAGCATTGCAAGAATATAATTGTATATAGTGATGTATCATATACACTAAAAGAATGAAGAATAAACACAGAGCAAAAAAGTAAACTACGTGGTTAAAATTAAACAAATGCAGTTCTATGACTTCTTCTTGATTCTTGTGCGTAATAGTAGATAAAATGATCCAATGTTCAATGCAGATACTACAAACATAGTTAGGTAAGACATCCTTGGTCAAATGTACATTAAAACCTTGATAAGTCTGTGTTTGTTAAGTCTGAAATACCGATGACGTAATGGTTGACGTAATGGTTGGTAATAATTAATTCATTAAGATATATTTATTTGTTGTTGTTTTTCCTATAGCGCCTGTAGTCAGTGACCTCCAGGGCTCCAATATGAAAAACTTATCCACCTAATTCGAAAAAGCATCTAAATACGTAGTATCCAATATTTTTCTTCAAAAATGTTGCATGGGAAGTTAATTATATAAAATATGTTATGTTATTAACACCTTAAGATTGGCAGTCAGGGTTCCTGGGCTGCCTGCTCAACCTACCCAGCCTAACAACCTACCCAGCCTAACAACCTACCCAGCCTAACAACCTACCCAGCCTAACAACCTACCCAGCCTAACAACCTACCCAGCCTAACAACCTACTCAACCTCAATAACACATTTCCCAAAGAGGATGAGTTTTCATTCAAAGAATTCTAGAAAACTGACATCCACCAGTATGAAGCCTGGGCACATGCTGCAGGTGCTCAACCCTGAAGTAGGGCTGAAGGAGTCGAGCACAGACCGGTGCACGGGGAAGGTCCGGCCGTCCACACACAGCGTCACATCACAAAAGTGACCACTCTTGCGCAGGTCATTCAGGCCTTTCAGGACCTGCAAACATGCATAGGAATACATAGGAATAACAGATACCAGGACAGCTATGGGTCTATAACGAGGGTATTTGCTGAACTACGAATATCTACTTATAATTTCAAAACTGGAGATTAAAAAATGTTATAGATAACAATACGTTGTTTCAAAACTAATCAAAACTACACTATACATCAAGAGGAATTATCAGATTAGAATGAACCAAGGATGCCATCTAAGTACCCATACTAGAGAGACAGACGGTCAAGGTCGGCACAAGGTAAAAGGTTTCATTCAGATTGCTGCAAATGATAGGACATTAACAGCAGGACGCTATTCATAAGAGTATTGCTGACTACACTACTATACGTAAACACTTTATATCAACTCGAGAGAACGTGAAGGATATTCTAGTAGCAAAATTAGGACATAATATTTAACTCTCAAGGCAATCATCCGAAAAACATTATTAACTTTCACAGATAACCTCTTACAGTACGCGTCTAGTCTGTTTTTAAATGTAGTTATTGTGCTGGCTTCGACAACATTTCCTGGTAATTTGTTCCACCGATTAACAACTCATTGACAACAACATTGAAATAATTCTTTCAGGAGATTTGTGATGAAGCGCTGACTATTCAGTTTTAAACCATTGTTTCTTGATGTCACTTGAGGAGAAAGCTCGAACAGGTTCTCTTGATTAATTATATCAAATCCATTAGGGATCTTAAAAGTTTCTATCAAGTCCCCACAGATCCTACGATCCTTTAAGGAAAACATATTAAGTTTCCGCCAGCCTCTCTTCATAAGATGAATTTCGCAGAGCTGGAATCAGTTTGGTTGCTCTTCTTTGAACTGATTCTATTTTGGCTTCATCTTTTAGAAACAAGGCGACCAGAATTGAACAGCATGTTGGCATGAATAGCATTAATCTTGAGCAGCATATGTAGTGTCTAGATTATACATATCAATACGTTTCTCAATACCCATTAAGGTATTAGGTGGGGAGTCCCGCCTCCCACCACTTTGTGCTTAATGGAAATGCATTTTTTACTGGTTTCCAGTGAAAATAAATTTTACATTTTTGGTTTCTGGAAGTAAATAGTATCTTCACTACATGCTGAAACAGAATTTATAGTCCTTCATAAAGGCCGTGTCACACAGACACGTTTTCCGGCATCTTTTGGTATTTTGCTACCAAAAGATGCCCGTAGTGGTGGCAAAACATGCGCGTTCGTCACATGGCGTTTTGCTACGAGCATCTTTCTGCACGATTCATAAGTCTTGAATTGAAGGATACGATTGAATTGAATACGATTGAAGTCTTCTTGCACGATCCATAATGTTAGTTATGGTTGCGGGTCCCGGAAGATGCCAGTAGAAGATGCTCGTAGCTGAAACGCCGTGTGACGAACGTGCATTTTTTTGCCACCACTACGGGCATCTTTTGGTAGGAAAATACCAAAAGATTCCAGAAAAAGTGTCCGTGTGACAAGGCCTTAAGGCAGTAAACAACATTTAGTAGGGTTGATACAACTAATCTTTACCCAGCTAGCTTTTATTTTCATGGTTTATTCATGTCACAATTTTTTTTAATTTTTAAGTATGGAATGTCAACTTAATATTTGTTGTGCTCAATAAACTACATAATTGGCTCCTCTCTCCTGTCATGTTGCTGGTAATTAAAGGGCAACCCATCAGGGGAATTAAAACTATACTTACAGCTTCTGGATGTGCAGAGTTGACAAACTTGCAGTCCTCATTGGGGGTGGTGGGCTGGGACTCATGGCCCTCGCACCCCAGGGTCCCTCGCTGGCAGCCGGCATCCCGCCGCAGCATCCCGGCGCCGCCGCCCTCACCACACTGCGCCATCACTCATGCCTCCCTGTGGGCAGAATCACTGCAATAAGCTCTGTTTATAGATCTCTCTCTTTACGTCCCTTTTTAAGGGAGGCGTTACATAAGATTAGGGACAAGTGAGCTGTTGTGTGTGTGTGGTGTTCTGCCGAGGTGAGGAGTTGGCACCGAGTGGCTGTCCAGGGCTGTTGCAGTAAATTGTAGGCATGCAAATCACTGCAAAAGCAATGGATGGACATTCATTGACAGCTGGGATCGTTTCTTCAGCAAGGACGCTCTGTACACCAGGGATGGAGTGAACCTTTCATGCCAGGGTGTGCAGGTTTTTTTTGCCCACACACTGGAGCGGGAAGTGGGAGCACTCCAGTGCCCTTCATTAGGCAGGAAACTCAAGGGGAAGTGGGAACACTCCAGTGCCCTTCATTAGGCAGGAAACTCAAGGGGAAGTGGGAACACTCCAGTGCCCTTCATTAGGCAGGAAACTCAAGGGGAAGTGGGAACACTCCAGTGCCCTTCATTAGGCAGGAAACTCAAGGGGAAGTGGGAACACTCCAGTGCCCTTCATTAGGCAGGAAACTCAAGGGGAAGTGGGAACACTCCAGTGCCCTTCATTAGGCAGGAAACTCAAGGGGGTTGTACCAGGAAAGAAGGGAATGGCTTAGGTGCAGCTTGAGAAAATTAGAATGATGGAGAAGAATAACTAGACCTATTATACAAACTTTAAGAGTATTTTAAATAAGATATAGTCCACTCAAATTATGCCATATAATCACCGATGCCGGAAAAATTGCAAACAAAATGGTTTCCCATGCATGATGTTGAGATACATCCCAATAATACCAGAAAAAAAGTTACACCTTATTATACTTGGTGGAAATGCCTCAAAATTACATTATTATGCAAATTAGGTTCCGTCATTAAGGAAAAGCACATTTTTAGCTGTAATTCCTTATTACTCCTCCAAATCACTTCGTTCAAGTTCCTAACCTAAGGAATATTATTAGGGCATTTATTTTATGACAGACTGCTTTTTATATGGGAAATATGCAAATGAGGACCCGTGATTGTGTTAAAAAGGATTTTCTACATAATTAGAAAGGAATTTCTACATAGATTTGTAACAATAATCGCTTATTACTCATCCATATTAGTTCATCTAAGTTCCTACTTCATTGCGACAACATGCTTTCTTATCTTTTCAGGTCTGATATCCCCAATGATGGATGATGAAAACTACATATTTACAAGGAACCCCTTACAGATGGGAGGCCATTTAACATTCTTGGTCAGAAGGGATGTGACAAACTCCATCAAGCCGGTAAGGAACGTGGAGATGACATCCAGTGTGTTCCTGGCCAACGTGCTCATGAGGCCTGTCGGTTGGCTCACACAGGTGCACGACGTATAGCCCACGATAAAAAGAGAGCCAAAATCTCTGCCACCGAACCTAAACCTGTGTTCTGCGATCAGAGGCGCCACAATTTGACTTTAAGAAACATTGCCTATTTTGTGGACTATCAGATAGCAAAGTATGATGGAAAAAAAGAGGGCAGGACATTTTCTCAGTGCTCACCATGGACCTTCAAGCTACGGCTGCAAAAAATTGTGACGACCTGAAAGATTGATGGTCAGAAACAGTGGCTGGTAGAATAGCATTTGCGTAAGACCTGGCTGCAGCAGATGCCATCTGTCATCAAGCATGCAATGTTTACTTTAGACCCGGAAAGCAAATCCCACTTAAGTATAGTAGCAAAAAAACCCACAGGAGGAAATTGCAACAAACGAGACCTGAGGACTAATTGAAACACGATGCCTGCCTTAAGGGGACCGACCCCTTGGTGAGGCCAAAATTCGAGAAATTTACCAAATTCTGACAACACCGGATTTCACCACCTTCGGACATAGTCTATCGACTGGGTAGTGTAAATTTGCCATCCGATATCCCTAAGTGCCTCAAAAATGGCCTTATTTCAACCTAATGCGGGTCGATTTCGGCCCTACGTGGCGTAGTAGGTGACCCCTGATTGACCACCATATAGCGAAAGAATTGCGTAAATTGCTTTATTTGCAATGAAATAAATGAAAAATGAATTAAAAAAAAAAAAAAAAAAAAAAAATTTCAATGAAAAATATTACAGCAGCAACATGTAATCTGTAACTAAAGTTGAATAAAATATGTGTTTGGACTTTGAGAGCGTTCTTCTGAAAACACTAGTTTTTTGCACATTATGCTATAAATAGACCAGACTATTCGTCCTAGAACAACGATATGCATATCACTGGAAAGAGCTTGATTAGCGCTACAATGACCAGGGATTAGATTTTCTATTTTCCATTTCATTCATCTACAATTAGTCTATGAAAAAAATATTTTACCCAAAATTAGTCATTGCAAATTTTGCACGGCCCTAATTCGACTAATTAGAACTCATTAAAAAATGTGCCTCCTGGTTCTTGTAGAGAAAATCAAGCCCTTTCCACTGATATGCATATCGTTGTCATAGGATAAATACTGTAGTCTGTTTTTAGGTTTAAGGAAGTTTGTTTCATTTTCGCACTAATTTAGCTCTAACGCGGTAAATAATTGGCCAATTCTAATGAAATTTCTTGGGTACATACAGTGTAGGGTACCCTATAACTGTGGCAAATTTCAATTGAATCAGATAATAAATACGGAATTACTAATCGGCAACCTGTCGGTCCCCTTAACCCCCTAAGTGCCGGGACCTTGGACACAAACTGTACCCCCCATGCCGGGCAATATTTCTTTTTTTTTTGTGCTAAAATCCTGTGTGATCCTGATATGTAAAATCCTGAGTGTCCCGAGGAGGAAAGTGGTCTAATACAAAATCGAGTTTGGCGTAGAACATCTCTTTCTCTTCAGTTTCACACACCTCGGTAGGAGCGTACACTGCAACAAGAGACAAGAAACCCAGAGTGTGTTTCATCCTCACCCGCATTATACACTCATCAACCGGAGTAACCTTAACAACAGACTGCTGCAGTTTGCTGGAGATGCCTATTGCTACTCGCTGGAGACGGGTACCATTGTTCATGCCGGACCAGTAGTAGGTGTAACCCCCACTGCTAGTCTCGCCACTGCCAGGCCTTCTCGTCTTAGAGTCCCACTATATCCACCCTCAGCCTACTGAGCTCGCCCGATAGGAGGCACTAGGTGGTTCCTAGTACCAGAGCCCTCAAAGTCAAATATGTGTTGCTTATTTGGTGGCTTAAACCTCTTTGTTTTCTATCGGTAATTATCAGATATCAAGAGGTGAAATAAAGGAGTTAAAAAAAGTATAAAAAGTTGCCTGGCAGCTCAGTACTGGGCTCGTGATAAATGACAGATAGATATACTTTTGGCAGGGAAATACACCGCGAACAGGTAGAGAGCATTTTCAATGGAGTATAAATATTGGCCATATGGAAGAATATAAATGGATTGTGATGAATGAGAGATAAGTAAACTTTTGGCAGGGAAATACACCAAGAACAGGTAGAGGGCATTCTTTTAAGATTAATATGTCTTCACCAAATGCAAGAATGTGATCGCCAAATACAAATTAGTTTTTCCTGGGGTGGAAAATAATGACTTAATGGGTGACTATGGTCACCAAATAAAAATTGCAGTGCAATTGATTGGGGCTATATGGGAATTCACCATATCTGAAAACACCAAATGAGAGACTGCTGTACTTTTGATGTTAATTGAATTTTCTAACAAGTCTTTTCTTGACTACAAGATTACTGAAAAGTCTTGAGACAGCCTCACCCAACTGTCACTGAACTAAGTCTGCAGTCTTCCAAAGCAGCACATTTCAGAAACAGCAACCAAACTCCTCCATTCTGTTAGAGTGCCAAGCGCCATTTATGCATGTGTTTATTTCATTACCATCAAAGACTGAGGAGAAGAATTTCTCTTCCTTTGATTGATTCATTTAATGTATTTCACATGACTTACAATGCTAACCACACCAAACAAATGATAGTGATTATTGCTACTGATACCTTTGTATTCTCATTATCATATCTATAATTTCAATATTCATAACTTGTAGTACACAACCAATCACAACCATTGTATTACACGTGAAGATACTTACTACTTATATATATATATGTATGTACTTATATATATATAAGTACAGTCAAACCTCGATTTAACGGACTTCGGATTTAACGGACTCCATTCACGAAAAAAAATTGTGGGCAAGAATGGCATATCAGACCGCTTATCGCCGCTGGAATCGTCAACTCGACATCATTTTTTTTTTTATTTTGGAATGCTTGGGTTTTAAGGAGTTTTAATGTATCAGATATTAAGATATATAAGGTAGGAGCCTGTGTTGCTAGTGATTTAGTTGTAGAAGGTGTGTATGTGGGTTAAAATATTGAATATTAGTACGCATTACAATTTCTTGACTTCTTCTTGTGACCTCTTTCTCTTAAGTTTCGCTTCGTAGGTCCTCTCCTCTCCTCTCCACCTCCTCCTCTCCTCTAGTGTTAGCTGAAGCTTCTACCCCGGGAGACTGCACAGCGTCACACACACACAGCTGTTCATCTGCACTATTTGCACGTCGAATGTAAACAAACATGGCTCCGACACCCAGGCAGGCTATCGCTGCTATACACTTACTTATGTATATTGTCAATCGTTGACAAGCATAACTAGCTAGAAATGTGCATGGATGCGTTCATGGTTGGCTCGTCGGAACTCGTCAGACTCGTCGTCTGAGATCGACGGAAAAGGAGCTAATGTGACGGCGCCTTTACACAAGTGTCCGCCAGTGGGAGCGCGTGGTACATATATGACAGTCGGAGCACTTGTTTACAAGCTCAGTTTAAGCTGTTTTCCGTTGTTTTATATGCTTATTTAGACTTGTTCAGTGCAGTGAAGTCATTATGGCATCGAAACAGAAGGGAAGTGACAAAAGGAAGCGGGTGAATCTAAGTATTGCAGAGAAATTAGAACTCATTAAGAAGGTGGAGTCTGGTGTTTCTGTCGCCCGGGTGTGTGTCGAGTATGGTGTAAAGAAACAAACAGTGAGTGATATTCGCAAGGCTAAGGACAAACTCAGAGAATATGCTGTGAAATTCAATGTTGATGCAAGGAAGGATAGGAAAGGATCGTCATCATGTGTACATGGGTAACTTGTGTCTTATAATTATGTCTTAACGACAACACTGCTGCTGCCGTGGTCGCGCTGCGCTGCCAGGTGTGGATGAGCGCCTTGCTTGTATTTTTATCTATTTACTCATATGTATGAATAATAACCATTAAAATGCGATTACATGTCTACATTCACCTAGAATAATGGTATTTCATAGCATACCAAGCAGTAATGAGCGAGCCTGGAGACTTACTACCTCTCCTAATACCACTGCCGTGGAGTCGAGGGCGAGCTTGCTATGTAGCACCAGTCACTGTTTACCTTCCAACATAGCTACACGGTCTGGTTGTGTTTGTGATTAATTCTCATTTATTACACAGCGTGCAGGAGCATACCAAATTCAGCTTTTAGCGCCAGTCACTGTTTACCTCCCAACATAGCTACACGGTCTGCTTGTGTTTGTGATTATTTCTAATTTATTTCACAAATTTTCCTGTTTTACCTATATTTTTCCACCATTGGGAAAATACCCTTGCTATAACGGACAATCGGCTTTAACGGACCCCCCCCCTTTAGTCCGTTATATCGAGGTTTGACTGTACTTATATAATATATCTTGCATGATGGAATTGCTTTGTTGTTCCTGAGGACAGTTGGAGAGCCTAAAGTGTAGAGAGAAGGTAAGCTGAAACAATACTCCTGATACCACACACCACCATCACCTACACACATTTACACTTCTATACAGGAAAAAAAATGAAATTTTTATTCATTATGAGTGCATAAAAGACAAAGCAAATTAAACTATGGTTACCATGCCACAGGTGTTCTATCAACACAGGCGTAACTAATTGTGTGAGGGACAAAAGATATGTTGGCCAGACTTGTGAAGTGATTCTCTAATAAAACTCTATCTTCACCACAGCGCTCGCCATTGTTCTTGCAAACACCTTTTCTCACAGTTATTTCCATACCACTTAATATAATTTGTTACTCTGTACTATTCTTCTTACATATATCTACTGCAGCTATACAGTATATATGTATGGTTCACTTTATATCTAGAATGAATGCAGAGTGTGGTAGTCCCTGAAACATTCTCCAAGGCACAAACCTGCGTCACACTTTTTGCACATACAGAACCCTCCCGAGTTTGGCGCTTGCTTTCTTCACAAGGCATAGCGCTAAACTCGAGGATCGCGAAACTCGGGAATTGAAAACACTTTAAAAATGCTTATTTACTCCGGTGCGAGGTGTACCTACCATATTTTACTGCTTATAAGACACCTTTTCCCCCAAAAAAATACCCTGAGCCCCTGTCCACCCCGCAGTGAATGGGTACCGGGTGTTAGCCGGGGGTTTGGGACCTGCCTCCCGGGGTGGTGGCTTTGACCAACACTAGATTAGAGGAGAGGAGGAGGAGGAAGAGGAGAACTGAGGACCTACGGAGCGATACTTGATCTTAATCTTGATATTACAGGTGGCCTATTCTTTATAGGCCAGGCCTTTGAACTGGCTGCTCCTGTAGAGAAAAACACAAACAAAAGGGAAAAAAACAAAACAAAACTACATATAAGCTATACTAACCCTAATACTATACTAAGCGGTAGAGGTCACAAGAATGGGAACGAAACAAAAGCGATGACGGTCACAAGAAGAAGAAGAGGGTGGATTTTGTAAACAAAGCAGACGGATTCCTCCTCCCACCTAAAATGTTCTATATCTCCGAAACTATTGATTTGCGACGGAAAACTCAGAGAAAGGAGCCTCTTAAAATCCAAAAAGGTTAACAGAAACCATATTCCCAATTGTGTAGGGAATTTCAGTCCTAGTGTAAAATAATACCATGTCTCCGAGTGACGTTCTCGGTGACTCGAGTTCGATCCTTGATGAGGGCTGTAAAATCAACTTTAAATCTTTCTCTGCACCATCTATCGTGGCCTAAGAACGCCCACATGCTGCCCATTAACTCTACCTTCGATTGCGAGTGCATCGGAGGACTCAGGGGGGGCGGCATGAGCCTCTAATCACAGGCGTCGGTATAAAAATCTTGCCTGCGCCACCACGGGCGAGGGCCAGCCATCACAGCCCTTGAAAGAACCTCCAGGGCCTACCATCCCACCCCTGGAGGTCACTGCCTAACGGGGATGTAGGCACACACACACACAAAAAAAAAAGTGTACGAAGCAGCGCAAAACTCGGGGAGATAATGCGCGAAAGTCAGGATGGTAAGAATTTAGAACTCGGCGCGAAACTCGCATAGCGTGAAAGTCGGGAGGGTACTGTAGTTTTTTTTTTAATAATCAAATAAAATAAAAATAAAGTGCCCCTTTTTGCACATAGTTGAGACAAGCTTTCGTTTTTTATGTCTTTTTGTGCATACTTTGCCTCCTAAGAATCTGCGACACAACAGCCTTGTTGAATGCATACAGAGATGCCTTATCTTATAGGCCTTATGCCAGTTTTTAACATGTACATATTACACACAAACCTTGATTTCCCGGACCTCCATTTCAAAAACGAATCGAATGCGAAATACTCATCGATGATGTTGAAAAACTGAAGAAAAAGGGAGACGTCACCATCGATCCTGCCTTCAAGCAAGAAATCATCGCAGAAGCTTCCAAAACAAGAGGAAACTACAGAAGCAGCATCGTCGAACGTAAACACATTGACGCCGCGAAAGAGCTAACATCAGACCCAGACATCACCATCAGGAGAGCGGACAAAGCTGCTGCATACGTCATCATAAACACTTCTGAATACCTCAACAAGATCGACGACATCCTCAGCGACACTAAAAAGTTCGCAAAGATCAATAAAGACCCCACCGAAGCACTAAAGTTAAAAATCAACAAATTGATAAGCAAGAACAATTCTGCCAACACCACCATCAAATTTTGTCAAATTTGGAAAGCTCTCTGGTGAATACGGCATGGCTTACTGCTACGGCAACATCAAGACACACAAACCGGGCAATAAACTTCGTCCGATAATATCCCAAATACCGACGCCGACGTACCACCTCGCAAAGAAGCTGTGTGCTATTTTGACTCCATACACACCCAATGCCTACAGCCTTCAATCAGCATCAGTGTTTCTAGACATACTCAAGACCCACAACGCCAGAGGTGCAATCGCTTCGCTTGATGTCGAGTCCCTCTTCACCAACGTACCTGTTGACCGTACCATCAACTACATCATCAACCGGGTGTATAACAACGACTCCATCCCACCGCTTGACGTCCCGGAACCTGTACTACGTGGACTCCTCGAATGCTGCACTAAAGAAGCACCTTTTACCTCTCCCCGAGGGAACAAGTATCAACAAATAGACGGCGTCGCTATGGGCTCTCCCTTAGGAGTATTGTTGGCAAACTTCTTCATGGGCTGCGTAGAAGGAAAAGTATTCAAAAAAATAAGCAAGCCCGACATATACTGCCGCTACATCGATGACATCTTCATCAAAACGACAAGTCACTACGAAGCAGATCAGCTGAAGCTCTGCCTACAAGATACTTCAGGCCTCACCTTCACCATAGAAAGCAGCTCAGACAAATCAATGCCGTTCTTAGACGTCCTTGTTACTCAAGAAGAAGAATCATTCATCACAAACGTCTACATAAAACCAACGAACACCGGACACTGCCTCAACGGAGAAAGCGAATGCCCACAGAGATATAAAGACTCCACAATTGGTGCTTACATCAGAAGAGCTCTCACACACTGCAGTACATGGCAATTTATGCACAAAGAAATCAAGCGATCCACTCAAGTCCTCATCAACAACGGCTTCAGCGAGAGAGACAACAACCGTCAGGCTAAGAAAATCATGGAGAACTGGTACAACCCTAACGCCACAAAAAAGAGTCAAGACATAACTATCTTCTACCGGGCTTTCTTCTCCACCGCTCACCAGGAAGAAGAAAGAATAATATCACAAATCGTCCACCGTAATGTGAAACCTGCAGACCAAGAGAGGAGAATAAAACTACAAATTTATTACAAAAAGAAGAACACCAGCAACGTCCTTCTCCGTAACAGCCCAAGCCAGACGAAGGAGACAAAACAAAAGTCCCATGTCGTATATAGGATCACATGCAAAAGAGGAAACTGTGAAGTCCTCCCCTCATCCTACATCCAGGGATGTCAACAAGAAAAGAAAAAACCTCTGAAATAAAAAAATAGGGCGACCAACTCATCCGAGCGCAGCGAGGCTGACCGACCGTAGCAAGGGAACCTCCCAGCTGGGAGTTCGGGGGGCGCTGTAAGCCCCACCGATATTTTTTGTAAATTTCATGCTCTAAGAGAGCTTCTGAGAGGTCCTTGGTTATATCTATAATAATTTCTGGTCTCAATTTTGTCTGTTTTTGTGTCCACAATTTGTGTATATGTATATATCTCTGGCCATACTATATTGAGTATATACCCTCTGGCCAATCTGGCTTGCCTCCTGCTGTGGCATCCCTGCATTGAACTCTCCAGGCCTGGAGCCTGCAAACTTGACACAGTGAGGGCAGTGTGCCAATCGATACCAGACCCCTGGATCACCAGAGCTATCTCACCTGACTGTGGCTGCTGTAATCCACCCCCAACATACTGGCTGTGGCTGCTGTATTCCACCCCCAACATACTGCCTCCTGAGCAAACTTGTAGCAGTGGAGTCAGGAGATATCGGCAGCCTAGTATTAACTTCCCGCTAGGCAGCCAAAAAATGTTTTATGGTCTGTGCTGGATCAGTGGCCAGGGACAGGTTCGGCTGTGGGCTAGCCAACTATGTACACCCTTCCCCCCCAAAATGTTTTAACCCGAATCTACACAATTCACAGAAATGACCCAGCTGGCAATAAAATACTCGGAAATCCGCGAATCCGCAGAAAATTGACATCCCTGTACATCGGTATGACGACAACGAAGCTGTCCAGACGTCTTACTTGCCACCTAACTTCCGGAGCCCCAAAAAGTCACCTATTAGAACAACATGGCATCATCATAACAAGAAAATTTCTAGAAGAAAATACAGAATTGGTTGACATGTGTGCAGATGTGCGGCGACTTCCCATCCTAGAAGCACTGAACATAAAAGAGATCAATCCCAAGCTTAACGTACAGGCAAACGACCTACAAGCTCTACCCAGCATGAAAAGAACAAAAGCAAATAACAGCCTACTCACAGAAAAGCCAAGCGAAGACCAAACAACCAATCAGCGTCTCCCACTCAAGAAGACGAGAAGCAAAAGCTATCTACCAATCAACGATGCCGCTAATAGGCTGTGTGGCAGGCAGACCGGCTATAAATAGCGCTTCACCTCGCATCTTAATCATGCTCACCTCAACTCCTGAGGAGAAAACATCTTCCATATGCTGCTGAAGAAGGGTTCTTAGACCCGAAATCGCGATACAGCAAACATGACAAGCTACGGCGAAGTCATAAAAGTGATTACAAAAGAGAATAAGACACTCTTAGACAGAGAAATATCTTTAAGAAGATAATAAACGCTGAACTAGCTATCACTTTTAAACGAATATTATATATATATATATATATATATAGTATATAATTATATAATATATATATATTATATATATATTATATATATATATATATATATATATATATATATATATACAGGGAGGTCCCGTTATACGAGCATTCGATATACGAGAATCCTATGCTACGAGATGTGTAAATTAGGATCTATTTTCAATATACGAGATCGAAAATCCAATGCCACGACATTCAAACTGGGGTGAGTAAAATTACCAAGTTATTTACTAAAGTAAATTACAAGTTATTTACTAAAATTATAAAGTCATTTACTGACTATATGATTTTACCTAAGGTTGTACGATAAGCCAGCGAGACATATTTCCGGGCAAGAATGGCATGCCAGAATGCCTCCCTCTGCCTTCTGTCCCCGTCATCTAGAACTAATTATAGTTTTATTTGGAATACTTGCGTTTTAAGGAGTTTTAATGTATTAGATAGTAAATTATATAAGTAAGGAGCCTGTGCTGCTAGTGTTTTGGTGGTAGAAGGTGTGTGTGGGTTAAAATAGTGAATATTTGTTATGGGGCGGCCCCGCGGCAAGAATTTCTCCGTCACTCACTGCCCCGCCAGCAGTCACCTCATCATAACATCTTTAAATCACCCTTATTTATGGTAACACACGGTGCTACATTGATTTAGATAATGACACGTGTATATAACATCTCACCATAATCACTAAGTTGTATAATAAAGAGTAATAAGACGTTTAAGCCTGCCCAAACCTACCGTGGCGGAGGTGGCGCCCGCCGCCTCTCAAAAGTTTTGAGTCAAAACCCGCCGTCATCCGCCTCACCTGTGCCTTCCTGAAGAAGACAGTCAGCTCCTATGCCTGTGATAGCACCATAGGATATCACCAGTGATCATAGGATTCATCAAAGGGTCCTCGCTCCCCTACTAAATAATTACCAAGGAGATCTCCGCTGGCGGGGAATTGCGAGCGACGGCCGATTTCCGCCGCCCACACAACACCCCGTTATCAGCTGTAGCTACCTGTCCCTTCCTGAAGAAGTCTGCAGGTCAGCTCCCACGCATGTGATAGCGCCATAGGATATCACCAGGGATCATAGGATTCCTAAAGGGGTTCTCGCACCCCTACTAAATATTACCAAAGACATCTATCTCCCTTGGTGTTGAATCTGTTGATATCCACCTCACAGGCTTCATGCTGCTGCTGCTACTGCTGCTGAAGGCCGCGCTGCCAGACGTGGATGAGACCCTTGCTTGTATTTCATCTCTTTACTCATATACATGACTAATATCCATCCAAATGCAATCATATGTCTACATTCACCTAGAGAAATGATATTTCATAGCATACCAAGCAATAATAAGCGAGCATGGAGACTCCCAATCTCTGCTAATACCAGTCTCGAGCAGTCGTTGGCCAGTGTGCAAGTTTACGACCAAACCTACGACTTTGCCGCGCTGTGGGTTCCTGTTACGACTGACGTCGGACTTCCTACCAAAAAAAGGTGATAAACTGCTTTGTGGCTTCCCCCCAGCTGGACGATGTACAATGATTCAGATGCGCAGAGACGAGTTTGTGGGCAGTGGTAGAGGTCTGCGCATCCCTCCCTTGTCCCTTACCTACCGTACCCTCTCGAGTCTAGTGTATCACGCGGCGTCCCGAAGAGTACATACAACGTCTTTGTTGCTTGTATGTATTGTGCCTTGTGAGTCGATTTTTGTGATTTGCTGGTTTACTTAATGTGCTTATTGTGATTTATTTGTGCTCTGTCCTACTGTGCTGTCACACTCTTAATTCACTGTGTTTTGTGTGGTGGTGTGGTGGTGTGGTGGTGTGGTGGTGTGGTGGTGCGGTGGTGCGGTAGTGTGGTATATAGAGCCCTATATTTGAGAGTTTCAGAGTTTGTTGTGTTTGCTATAGTTTATTTTTGCTTGAAAAACATGTTTTTTTTTTTGTTTTTTTTAATTGATGGTGTCCTGGAACCAAACCTATATTTTACCATTAGTTATGTGTTTCGTTATACGAGATTTCACTTTACGAGTATGCCAGGTGGAACCTAACTGCTCGTATCTTTGGGACCTCCCTGTATATATATATATATATATATATATATATATATATATATATATATATATATATATATATATATATATTATATATATTAGGGTGGTCCTTAAAAATAAAATTTCGAAATTAGACCGGGACGCCCACTAATATTGTTCCTTTTGTGGTAGAAATAGGCCTTAAAAAATATAAAAAATAAATATTAATATTTAGAGGTCGCCCAAGCAACTTATATATTTGTGTTAACAGTTTAGGTCCAGCGCTGCGCAATAGGATATTCATTCAAAGTTTATCGGGTTTTGAAGACAGAGACAGCCAAGAGTCTCGGTCATGACATTCAGGAAATAGTGATGAACCGAAGCACGATTTGTCGGAACCGACTGCAGCATCGAAAGGAGTCCGCTATGAAGCTGAAGGAAGAGTTTGTCACGAGCGGGCCCCTCGTTGTCCACTGGGATGGAAAGCTGATGCCGGACATCACCGGGCACAGCTCCGTGGACCGCCTTCCTGTCCTTGTTTCGGCAAGAGGCTTCTGCAGCTCCTGGGTGTCCCAAAACTGCCGATCGGGACGGGTCGTGCACAGGCCGACGCCGTGACGCACTGCATTAAGGACTGGGGCCTCGAGAGCAACGTCCGTGCGATGTGTTTTGACACAACCAGCTCCAACATGGGCCGACTGAACGGCGCCTGTCTGCTCATCGAACGAGACCTCGGCATCCAGCTTCTGCACCTGGCGTGTCGCCACCACATCATGGAGCTGGTCATTGGCGCCGTCTTCACGGCCTGCATGGGTTGTAGCTCGGCGCCGGAAGTGATGCTCTTCAAGTGATTCCAGGCGCAGTGGCGCTCCATCAACCAGGCAGACTTCGATGACGCTTTCACGAGCATCGACGTGATGCCCGAGATCATTGATGTGAAGGACGACGTTCTTCGTTTCATCGAACAGCAACTGGACGAACAGCAGCAGCGCGATGATTACAGGGAGATGCTAATCCTCGCTCGTGCCTTCCTTGGTGGCGGTGTGACGGCGCCGTTTCGGTACCCGGGACCCATTCATCATGCACGGTGGATGGCCAAGGTCATCTACTCCTTCAAGGTATGGCTCTTCCGCCGCCAGTTCCGGCTCACGGTACGAGAGAAGTCTGGCCTTCGCGACATCTGCGTGTTCGCCGTCAGGCTGTACCTGAAGGCCTGGTTCACGGCGCCCCTCGCCGCCGCAGCCCCCAACAGCGACCTGGAGCTGATGAAGGCTCTGGCCGCTTACCCGAACCGGGTGATCGGAAAAGCGGCCGGAGCGAAGCTGGCAAAGCACCTCTGGTATCTTTCAAAGGACCTCGTCGGCCTCGCTCTCTTCGACCGCGCCGTCCCATTTGCCACGAAGGCACTAATGGTATCGGCGATGGAGGTAGAGGCGGATGGGAGCGAGGACGACAGGCAGATCCCGCATGCCCAAGTCGAGTTCGCTTCTGTCATCGGCAAGACGGTGGCTGACTTCGCAACAGCGAACTCACGGCGCATCTTCGAGCGCCTGAACCTGCCCAGCGGTTTCCTCGATGTCGCGCCAGAGGAGTGGGAGGATCGTGAAGACTTTAGGAAAGCTGCGGAGACGGTCCAGTGCCTGCACGTGGTAAACAACCACGCCGAGCGCGAGTGTGGCGCTGATCCAGAATTTTAGCAGCTCTATCACTCACGACAAGAAGCAGCTGCAGTTTCTCGTTCGTGTGGTCGACGATCATCGTCGCCGCTACCCTGACGCGCTGAAGCGGACCGTAGCCGGACAGTAAACAAACCTGCCTTGTACAGTGACGTACATAGTGAACACAACTGCATGACATCACAGTGACGTACACACTCACAGTGAATACTGAAAACGCCTGCTTGGTACAGTGTGTACGCAGTAAACACCTTTGTCTGATACAGTGAAGTACATAGTGAATACGCCTGCCTGGTACAGTGAACAATACAAGTGAGTACACAGTAGAAATGCATAAAACACTCGTTTAAGACGGCTATAGCTAACTGCTGTTGAGAAAGGGGAGACAGATCAGCTATTTGGCACACAGACTGGTTATTGATTCAACTTTTTTTGGAAGGATTCAATCACGATTCATTTTGGAATTTTAATGATTCAGTCACCGTTTTATTCATGGATAATAATTTTGAGAAACGATTCTTTCCGATTCAACGAATCAAATTATATTTGTTATCCGATGTTTGATTCACCATTGAAAGCATTGCAGTCTTTTTGATTCAATCAGTCTTGTTTCTATGCGGATTTTGATTCAATCATGATTCATGAATCAAACAAGTTGGTGGTGAATCAGTTCTTCTTTGATTCAAGGGATTTTGATTGATCGATTTCAATCGATTCAATCAGTCAACTCAATAACCAGTCTGTTGGCAAAACACTGTAATGTTAATATAATGTGACGTTAAAAGTTCCTTGGGCGACCCCTAAATATTTTTTTTTTTTTTTTTTTTTTTTTTAACGTGACATTTCTGCCTCTAAAGGAATATTATTTTATGGCGTCCCAGCAAAAAATAAAAAGAATATTTTCGCTCATATACCTAAGGACCACCTTAATATATATATATATATATATATACAGGGAGGTCCCGTTATACGAGCATTCGATATACGAGAATCCGATGATACGAGATGTGTAAATTAGGGTCTATTTTCAATATACGAGATCGAAAATCCAATGTTACGACATTCAAACTGGAGTGAGTAAAATTACCAAGTTATTTACTAAAATTATAAACATTTACTGACTACATATATGATTTTACCTAAGGTTGTACGATAATCAATCTGAAAAAAACGTGCAGACTGGCCAACGACTGCTCGAGACTGGTATTAGCAGAGGTAGGAAGTCTCCAGGCTCGCTTATTATTGTTTGGTATGCTATGAAATATCATTTCTCTAGGTGAATGTAGACATATGATTGCATTTGGATGGATATCATTCATATATATGAGTAAAGAGATGAAATACAAGCAAGGGACTCATCCACGTCTGGCAGCACGGCCTTTGGTAGCAGCAGCAGCAGCATGAGCCAGCCCATGAAGCCCGTGAGGTGGATATCAACACCACTAGACCAAGGGAGATAGATGTCTTTGGTAATATTTAGTAGGGGAGCAAGAACCCCTTGAGGAATCCTATGATCCCTGGTGATATCCTATGGTGCTGTCACAGGCGTGGGAGCTGACTGTCTTCAGGAAGGCACAGGTGAGGCGGATGACGGCAGGTTTTTACTCAAAAGTTTTGAGTGGCGGCGCCGCTGGAGCCGCCACAGTAGGTTTGGGCAGGATTAAACGTCTTATTACTCGTTATTATACAACTTAGTGATTATGGTGTGATGTTATATACACAAGTCATTATCTATATCAATGTAGCACCGTGTTTCACCTTAAATAAGGGTGATTTAAAGATGTTATGATGAGGCGCGACTGGCGACTGGCCCCGCGACTGGCGGGGCAGAGTGATGGAGAATTTTTTTTGCCGCTGGGCCGCCCCATGACACGAATATTCACTATTTCAACCCACATACACACCTTCTACCACCAAAACACTAGCAACACAGGCTCCTTACTTATATATCTTACTATCTGATACATTAAAACTCCTTAAAATGCAAGCATTCCAAATAAAACGAGAATTAGTTTGAGATGACGGGGACAGAAGGCGGAGAGCATGTCTGGCATGCCATTCTTGCCCGGAAATATGTCTCGCTGGCTTGTGATTGGTCGAGAAGTTTTAAAAACAGTTTATCATTGGCTGGTGACTGATGATGAGCTTGATGACATCATTTATGTTTTATGTTTAATTAATGTGCAGTGATGTTATTTTGTGTGCTATTTTCTCTTTCAGAATAGTTTTTCTACAGAATAGGTAGTACAGTGTAGGTAATATAGACCCTGTGTGTTTGTTGTGTTTGCTATAGTTTATTTTAGCTTGAAAAACATGGTTTTTTTTAATTGATGGGGTCCTGGAACCAAACCTATATTTTACCATTAGTTATGTGTTTCGTTATACGAGATTTCGCTTTACGAGTATGCCAGGTGGAACCTAACTGCTCGTATCTTCGGGACCTCCCTGTATATATATATATATATATATATATATATATATATATATATATATATATATATATATATATATATATATATATATATATATATATATATATATATATATAAATCTAAGTGAATATAGAAATTTTCTAAGTCATGCAAATATCAATAAACATAAGATAAATCATGTAAATAAATACATCTACAGTAAAAATACACAATACAGTACTGTACAGGTGTAGTGTACAGCGTAGTCACGTAGTGTACAGGTGTAGTCAGTCCTACGTCTGGCAGCCGGCAGCAGTATCATGATGGTGGAGATTTCCTCCTCCTTCTTGGTGTTGTTTGTAGGGCTGTGAGGACCCCTTGAGGAGCCCTATGATCCCTGGTGATATCCTATGATGCTATCACAGGCGTGGTAGCTGACCTGTCTTCTTCAGGAAGGCACAGGTGAGGCGGATGGCAGTGTGTTATCCTGAGAGGTAGGCAGGGCGCCAGGCTGGGCAGGTCACTCGCCAGCAGGGTGGGCAGGGTTTTAAGTCTTATTACCTACTAGTTATTATACATCTTAGTGATTATGGTGAGCTGTTATATACACGTGTCGCCGTGTCATTATTTAGGCCAGTGTAGTACCGCGTGTCACCTTAAATAAGGATTATTTAAAGGTGTTGAGGTGGCAGGGTAGCCAGTGACGGGGAAACATTCTTGCCACGGCCACCCCGTAACTCTAACGGAAAAAGTGTCCGTGTGACATGACCTTTAAAGGCCCTGTCAAACGTCTTGTTGACTTGCCATTGGTAGAGAAGTTTTAGAAACAGTTTGTCATTGGCTGGTGACTGATGACAAGTTTTATGAAGTCATTACTCGCCCAAGCGAGTCAGGGCCTTCCTACCTGTTAATTACCTACCAAGGGAGGAAGCTTGCTGGATACGGTAGTAAGAGCAGGTACACTAGGGTCCCGCATAAGGCGTTTCCCCTATAAAGCGAAAGACTTAAAATATTAAAATAATTTTTTTTTTTTTTTTTTTAATAAATAAAATTTCAAAATTTTCATTAGGAACGAATTTGATCATATAGAACGATTCCACCATCAAAGTAGGGCAAATCCGAGGAGTTCTCATATAGAGAGCCGAAATATCATACAGAACGTGAGCAGGCTGCCATAAGAAGGCTTACGGCAGCTTGCGTTTTCTGTTAACTTGAGGCACTTTTCGTAAGCCGGCTTGCCCAGCTGGCGCAAGCGCTGCCAAGGGTGAGTGAGTAGCAACGGCGGTAGCGACCGCGAAATTCTCATCCATTATTACCAAAAAAACATTCTTGTGAAGGATATATGTTGTGATCCATTCACAATATCGTCAGTTATCGTAATTTATTGATGGCTTCCATTCGAAGGTAGGTACACTCGTCATTGTGGTTTGGTGTCGTCGTTGGTGTTTACAAGTTATCAGCTGTAAGCACCACGGGGGTAAGCCCCGCTCAGTTGTGGGGAGGCACACAAGCAAGTCAGGCCAGGTTTATGGCAACTTCCTTTTAAGTCACTAACCTAACCTAATCCCACGCTTTAACCTCTTAACTAAAGCCAAATCTGCAATAAAAGTGTCCGCGGCAAGGGAAGAACAGAGGTGATGTAGGTCACAAGAGGAAGAAGAGTGAGAGGCACGCTGCACGTAAACAAACACTTGTCTCTCGCCTCCCTATGAACAACATATCATTATCTCCAAAAGTTTGAGTCCAAAAGAATGTTTCCTAGAATCCAATAAGGTAAACATAAACCATACTCCTAATTGTATAGGGAATTTTGATCCAAGTGTAAAATAATACCATGTTCTGGTATGCATGGGTGTGAACAAGTATACTGTCGGACCCCGCCGAACACGAGTTCGCCCTGCACGAAACTCGCACTTACACGAATAGGTAAAATATCCCATGACTTGCCGAACACGAGTTTTACTCGCGATAACACGAATTTGAATTTCCCGGCAGATGTTGTCGATGCTGTCGGCGGCCATTTTGCCGGGGACAGCCTGGGCACGCTCAGCCTGGGCCGCCAGAGCTGCTACACGTAGTCTTTCTCTCTCTTGCTCGTGCTGCTGTTGCCTCACGTCGTGCTGCTCCTGCTGGCCATGTCTTCCAAGCGTTCGGCTCCACCTACTCCAGGGTCAAGCGAGAAGAAGAGGAAAGTGTTGTCCCTAGCGGAGAAGATGGATGTGCTTGCTGTGATTGATAGTGGCCTAGGCTGGTCTGCTACGGGCAAGAAGTTTGGCCTGCATGAGGCCACTGTTCGTACCATCTGGAAGACCCGTGAAAAAATAAGACAAAGCGTGCGAGAGAGTGCTGATGTCTCTAGCAAGGTGGCTTCTGTGAGCCGACGTGACCCGCTGCTAGAGAAGATGGAGAAAATACTGAACAGGTGAGTTAATGATTTTTCATATAAATAAAGTTTATGTTATTGTGTGTGTTGCTACATGTGGTGTGCTAACAGGTGCTCGGGTGGTGTGTAAGGGTGTTACAGGCGAGTTAATTATTATTCATATGAATAAAGTACCGTATTTGCCGGCGCATAAGACGCAGTTTTTTCCCTTAAAAAGGAATACAAAGTTCACCTTGCGTCTAATGCGGCCATATTAGCGAATGAGAGGTCGGGCAGAGAATGCAGAACAGCCGGTGGTGTATTACTAAAGGGGTCTGGAGTGATCTATGTTGAGCAGTAGTCCACTGAGCACAAATTTGTAACTGTGTTATCAACAGTAATGCATAATACTAAGCAAAGGTTGGAGTTTAAGAGAAAACAAGAGCTGAGGCAACAAGATAGCGATTGTTGCTGCCAAGATGGCCGTGTCAGATGTAAACACCCGCTGCTGCTCTCCATTGTAAAACAATTGATATCTCAGGTCTGCCGCTTCACCTGGGATACTTCAGTCAGCGACGCCCTCCGTACACCCACCATGGGTCATTACCGCTCAGACTCCTCCCCGCACCCATGGAAAAGACAAACATCCCGCATATAAGATGTCGCCTTAACCCGCATTCGACTCGGGCCACGCAAGTTGACACAACAGTTGGAAGGAGATGATAGAAGGGAGGCAGAGGCAGAGGCAGGGAGGCACCGTCTCATCACATGTTAGAATTTCTTACATTCAAACAAATAGACGTGTTACACTAAATGGTGCGCCGCCGTCACGGCTCCAATACATCACCGTCCTATCCAACGGTTTCTGTGGAAGAATATTTCAACGTAATGAGACTGTGCCGTGCTGATAATTGTCGTTTTCACAAGGCTTTATGTACCCAAAACAGTGTCTTTTAGGGTTCAACTCCTCTTCGTCATCCAACAGAAGTGCTATTAATTCAAATTTCTTCAACCATAGCCTCTGAGGCACCATGTCTGCTTCGAGGGTGAGCAGGAACTGCCGAAAATGACGGAACCGTGACGAATAGTGTGAATACAAGGCACAGCTGACAGAACGCTGCCGTGATTTCAGAGTGTGAACCAGCCTTCACCTGTACCTTCTTGAAGAAGACTAATCAACCCTCGCGACTGTGATAGATTCATAGGTGTAAACAGGGCAAATATCGTCGATCCCGACAACGGTGCCCTTCAACAATTACAACAACAACAACAAGGTAGAGACCGTTACCTTACAGTGTTACCTAAATATCTTCGTAAATTTTTGTTATTGGGCAACCACCGATTTCGAGGCAAAAACTTACGTCCTCCTGAATAGTTTTGATGTGTTTTGTATTAATCTGGCTCTCGTTTTTGTCGGAAATCAATGTTTGTTTACACGTGTGTGTGTGTGTGTGCATGGGGGGGAGGGGGGGGGGTAAGCCTGCCCCTCCAAGTCCGCCGCGCAAACATTGCTACGCTTCACACTGCCATATTACGGGTACTTCTCGTTTTTTCTCTATATCATCTGTTACTAAACCAAACCCCACCTCTAACCTAACCTAATCTGATTTAACCTAACTTAACTTTCTGGCTGAAATAACGGTAGATTTTCGGTACTACGTGTAATGCCATTATTATTCAATTGCGCCATGGGAAATGGGGTTCAAAATACTCATAATGAAGAAAGCTACACGATGATGTAGGTAAGAGTCCTAGGACTTTTGAAAGCCCACTACCAAAATAATACCAATATCTATACTGCAAATTTTCCACAAATTCTAAACACATAGCAGAAAAGCAACAGATGATGTTGTGATGAGCTGTTCTATACATGTGTCACTATTTAGGTCAGTGTAGCACCGTGTGTCACCTTATGTAAGGGTGATTTAAGGTGTTGAGGTGATAGGGAAAGTCTTGCAGCGACCACCCCATAACACTAATAATCAATATTTTAAACAATACACACCTTCTACCACTAAATCACTAGCAACACAGGCTCCTTCCTTATATATATTAATATCTGATACATCAAAACTCCTTAAAACCCAAGCATTCCAAAATAAAATGAGAAAATAATAAATTATGTTGAGTTGACAATTAGAGCGGCGATAAGCGGTCTGGCTTGCCATTCTTGCCCGCAAATTTGTCACACAAATGGAGTCTGTTAAATCCGAAGTCCGTTAAATTGCGGGTCGACTGTATACATCTGACAGTACCGACTGTATACAGTGGTACCTCGCGTTTGGCGAGTGAGTTTTGCAAAACACAGTATTGGCGATACGTTGGATATGGTACCAGAATCCTAACTTGGCGCTTCAAATTAACTTTTGGTGCGACGCGCACTGACGTGGGCCCAGAATGCACCGCCCGCAAGCGTCCATGTTGGTGTTTGTTATCTTCCCGGCAGCGATCTTGACGACTGCACAGTTTTTTGCTCCAAGTGACGGTACCTTTGGCGTTTCGCGCTAAGACTATGGCATCTACAAGTACTGGTGGTGGTTCGAGGTTCGAGGAAGCCAGGTGACGATAAGGACAAGGGCAAAAAATTGGAGAAACGAGAGTGGATTAAAGGTAAACACACAGCCACAACCACCACCGCCTGCACCACCACCACACTCACTCCTCTCACCAGGCCTAACTCTAAATAGTTCATGGTAAATAACATCTGTTATCTATTATCTAGTGTCTTTTGTATTGCTGTTAATGTTTCATGTGTAATGTCTTTGTTTTTAAGCAGGTAAAGCACAAAAATGGAGGTCAAAAGGGTGAACTCAGGCATCGTCAAAGACTAATGGATAATTTTTCCACTGAAAGCACTATTCGCGTTTGGCATAATTAACTTTTGGCGATGGTTTGGCAAGACTAATTAAATGGCCAAACGTGAGGGACCACTGTATGCAAAAAGTTTGGATCCCTCGTATATAACGTCAGCCCCTTCCCCTCCATTGGTCCATTATAGTGAGGGTTTACTGTATTCCACAAAAACACCACTCACTACCAAGAACACCTAACCCCAACTAAGGTCCCACAGCACAACAAACTCCAGCTTAATACAATGTATGAACATTGGTAAGGTAACCGATCCAAACCTGGACATGGGTTACTAACCTAACCAAACTTTTTCACCTATTGCTGGTATTTAGTCCCTTTAATGCAAAAACACGGGTACAAGCTGATTAACTATCATAATATAAGATAGTTAATATTACTATAGTAATATATACACATTAAACAATGAATTAGCAAATATTGTGTTTGCTTTCCTATCAGTGAACTTGGTGGCTACTAGTGTTCTGTGACTGGCTGTTACTTGACAAAGTTGTAGATGGAAAAGGAAAGAACAGAGGACATACAAAGTTATTGGCAATAGTTAGTTTATTTACTACAGCTTTCATAATATCCTGCCCAGCAAAGGCATGTATTGGCTGCCTTGTCCACGCAATGGCTGTCATTTGTCTACACTTCTTCCCGGGTGGCGAGGTATGGTGTGATGTTTTGCTGTTCTTGGTAACAGAGCGCAGAGACAAATGCCTCCTTCCCCATTGTCCCCACAACAAAATACCTCCCTGGTTCAGGGCTGCCAACCCAGGCAGAGTGGTATTAGCCCGGGATTAACCGAAGCCCATGTTACCTCTCGGTGTCTGTGTTGAAAAACACATTCTCGGGATTGGAACTACTTGAGTCTAATATGGAAACTCAACGTTGACTCTCCCTAGTCCATGTTTTAAAAATTGGCTGCTAGTTTCTCTCACCAGTGTGGGAGAGCATGTGTGTGCTAAGACTGCTCTTCTGTGTAAATGTTTTCCCACACTCCTGACACTCAAAGTTTCTCTCACCAGTGTGGGTGACCATGTGTCTGTTAAGATGGGATTTCCTGGTAAATGTTTTCCCACACTCCTGACACTCAAAGTTTCTCTCACCAGTGTGGGTGACCATGTGTCTGTTAAGATGGGACTTCTTGGTAAATGTTTTCCCACACTCCTGACACTCAAAGTTTCTCTCACCAGTGTGGGTGAACATGTGTCTGTTAAGATGGGACTTCTTGGTAAATGTTTTCCCACACTCCTGACACTCAAAGTTTCTCTCACCAGTGTGGGTAAACATGTGTGCATTACGATTGCTTTTATCGGTAAATGTTTTCCCACACTCCTGACACTCAAAGTTTCTCTCACCAGTGTGGGTGACCATGTGTGCGTTAAGACTGCTCTTCTGTGTAAATGTTTTCCCACACTCATGACACATAAAGTTTCTCTCACCAGTGTGGATGAGGATATGTGTGTTAAGACTGCTCTTCTGTGTAAATGTTTTTCCACACTCCTGACACTCAAAGTCTCTCACACCAGTGTGGGTGAGCATGTGGCTCCTAATAGCAGCCTTAAAAGTGAACACTTTGCCACAGTGGTCACACCTCAGCCCTGTCTTGCGTATATGGGTGAGGATGTGTGTATTAATGCCAGCCTCGCTGGAGCGCACTTTCCCACAGTCGTAACAAGAGTAGGTCATCACGCCCTCCATTTCAGCACTACTTCTGCCAGCACACCCGTGGTGGGAGGCGTCAGCTGGTCCTGCAGGAACCCTGGTGGAGGCCGGCCAGGCTGCCCCAGGGATGAACCAAGCCTTCCCTAATACAAGGGAAGTTGGGAGGAGTCCTGGCGTGGGCACCGACCTGGACTCTTCACCTCAGCACCTGTAACATTGGTGGCCGTCAGCACACAAGCAGGCAAGTGCTTCCTTTAAGGGTGCTTCCTACTTCACCCTTCAACTAACACCTAGCCAGTGTTTGCAGCCAAGGAGTAAGGCCAGCACAGGAGCCTCACGCCACCACTCTACATGGTGGAGTGGAGTGGTGAGTGACTAGTGACCTGAATTCAATGCAGGCAAGTGTAGCTAAGCCTTGCACATCAGGCATAACATCCCTGAAAAATAGTGCCTGACAGTTCCAGCTCTCTCTCTCTTAACATGCAAGGACAAAATATGCGAACATAAATATTCTTTAATTCAATTGAAACTTGCTTAGGAATGTGTATATACAGTGCATAAGTAAAAAAAATACTTTGAGTAAATAATTTTCATTAAATCAATACATACATACAAATAAAGAAAAGCAGAGAGAGTGAGTATTTATCTAGTCGTAGTACTAGTTGTAGTAACTAGTACAGTACCTAGTTGTGTTTTACAGGGCCTGAGCTACACTCGTGTGGTCCCGTCTCCGTATCTACATTTATCCAGTCTTTCTTTCATCTGGTGCACATTCTTTGCCGATAGCATCTCCTCATTTAGTCCACTCCAAACTTCTACATTGCTATGAGGGAAGCTGTACTTCTTTATGTTTCAGGTATCTCCTTTTTCCTAGTTGTTTTGTATGTCCTCTTGTGTAGCGACCTTCTCTTTGTTTCTGAGTCAGTAGTCTCTCATTGTCTGTTTTTCCATCTTTGTTATCTGCTTAAACATTGTTATTAGTCTCCTCTTTCTCTTCTCTGCTCAAGTGTTGGTAACTTTATTTCCTTCAACCTTTCCTCATAAGAAAGTTCTTCTAGCTCTGGTACCATCTTTGTTGCCATTCTCTGTATCCTCTCTAACTTTTTTCACATGCTTCTTATTATATGGGGACCATACAATGGCAGCATATTCAATTTTTGGTCGGATCATTGTAGTAATTATCTTTTTCATCATATTTTTGTCAATGTAATGAAATGCCACTCTAATATTCTTCAACATCCTGTATGTATCTCCAAATATTTTCTTATATGTTTTTCTGGTTGTAGAAATTATCCCTCCCAGGTCCTTTTCTTCATGAACCTTTATAATTACTTCATTTCTCATTGTATATTGCCATTTATATATCTTTTAACTATTTCCAATTATCATCACATGACATTTATTCACATTAAATTCCATTTCCCATCTTCTGCTCCATTCGTAGATCTTGTTCAGGTCATTTTGTAGTGTTTCACAATCTTTAGAGCCTTTTATTTCTCTTAATAGTTATGCATCATCTGCAAACAAACTTGTATAACTAAGTTCCATCAGTCATGTCATTGATATAAATCATGCACATTATTGGTGCCAAAACTGATCCTCGTGGCAGGGGTGTGGACTAGGGTTTCCTGTTTTGGGGGTTTCTTAGCATCCCGGGATTCCGAGACAAACCAGGATATTTACCGGGACCCCGGGATTTTCCGCGTCAGGTAATAATTATAATTGTACAAACTAATGCTGTGCATAGTGTGAACCCCACATACATCATTAGTGTAGTATCTGTATATTATTTGCAAGGCAATTGAATTGATAAATTTTATGACACTGAAGCAATGTCCTCTTCATTAACTTGCATACTGGTGCAGAAATAGCTACTTCATCTGACTAAGTAAGCAAAATTTTCATTATCTAATATAATTCTGTTAGCCATAAAAGAAACTCAAACATTTGGAACTGCATTCAAAGTTAGCTATTATAAGAATAAGAATTCTATATTTAATGGCATTTGGAAGTCTCATTCTACAAAAACCTAAAGAAACACTTGAATGACCAGTGGACAAAAATAAATATAATAGCATAAAATCATTTGTGCACGGTGCACACAAGACACAGTCACGGTGCACACAAGACACAGTCACGGCGCACACAAGACACAGTCACGGTGCACACAAGACACAGTCACGCACACATCAACAGTTGTTCATGAAATGACTCCAAGAAGCACAAACAGTCACTTTCCTTCTGTTAGCCACAAAAGAAATTCAATGATATATAGAATGACATTTATAGATTGTAAGCCATTGAGAAAAAAAAAAAAAAAAAAAAAAAAAAAAAATAACATCTAACACATCCTCTAAACAACATCAAGTAGCTAAAACGGAAAATTTTCGGTATTATATGGGAAATACTTTGGAACTCATCCTTCCGGCTTTGACTGAAATGAACTACCGCACTGTATTGTATGCTTATTGTACTTCACATCTGTAAAGGTTCCAGCGTGCGCTCGGCCTTGGTTAACCCACACGGCCGCTATGAAATATGAGGTGCCTCAAAAAATTCCAAGTCCAGTCAAATCCACTCCCGAGCGCTTCCTAGCTAGACTGAGCCCCAGTACACCCTTGACTACAGCTAGATAAGTAGTCCCTGTGTAAGGAACACGTAGTTTGCATGAATTATTGCATATATGGATATGAAATGCTCTAAATTCGTACCACATCAACCTTTCTGATATATTTAAGCATATATATGCATAATCATATAGGGAATAATTGGTTTCTAATAAATACTCACGAGTATTTATTAGTGAGAGGACGAGTGCCGTCACGTTGCGGAGGTTCAACTGCCACCTGGGTTCCCTTCACTCACTGGTTCACAAGGCAAAAGGTTGTGGTGATGGTGACTTGTAGCTACGTACTGCAGTTTATTAGGAGTGTATAACGAAACCAAGCACTTTGTGTTGCGCCACAACTCATTTTGTAAACGAAGGTTCTGCACTTGATAAACCTGGCACATTGGACTTTAATAGAAATCAGTACAATAGTTGTTGTCGATAACTAACCACTTAATAGGTAGTTTTACACAATCAGCCCATCCCGTAGCCTTTAAGTCTCGGTACCCGCCATTTGAGCCGTACGTGTATCTCAACTTAAGGTAGTTAAAGGACTATTTACTCATATATACAGTGTTTAATGAGTATTTATGAATGCTAGGGTACATTGAGGCTTTAAGTCGTAGGTGATCATTTTTCTGGGGATTTTCCTTAGATGGCTAGCGATTTTTCCCCAGATTGCAAGACTTTTTTTTTTTTTTTTTTTTTTTTTTATTCCCTTTACTTTCTGAGTCGTATCACAACTAAGGTTAGGTTAGCACTTTTGGGGGTTTAGTGAATTTTATTTACTTTTAGGGGTTATAGTGGTACCTTTATTACGGGCCGCCAGTTAAACAGGCCGCTATAGTAGCATGCATACCCTTCAGACAGTTATACTTTTGTGGTTAAGGTTAGTTAGGTTCGGTTAGGTATACTTTGTGGTTAAGGTTAGTGTAGGTTAGTATACTTTGTGGTTAAGGTTAGGTTAGTATACTTTGTGGTTAGTGGTTAGGTTAGGTTAGGTATACTTTGTGGTTAAGGTTAGGTTAGTTTAGGTATACTTTGTGGTTAAGGTTAGGTTAGGTATACTTTGTGGTTAAGGTTAGGTTAGGTTAGGTTAGGTATACTTTGTGGTTAAGGTTAGGTTAGGTTAGGTTAGGTTAACTTTGTGGTTAAGGTTAGGTTAGGTTAGGTTAGTTTGTGGTTAAGGTTTAGGTTAGGTTAGGTTAGGTTACTTTGTGGTGTAAGGTTAGGTTAGGTTTCATTAAAACCTATAAGGTTATACATAAATGCATGCTTGGTATGCATTTAATATAGGCGGCCTGATTCAACTGGTGGCCCGAATCAACTGTATTCGTTATAGTGAGGTTAGGTTAGTAACTTTTAGGGGGTTATAGTGAGGTTAGATTAGCAACCCTTAGGGGGTCCATGGGGGGCGCAGCCCCTTCTGGCTAGAAAGGTTAGGTTTTTCTTTGACCTCCTATGACCAGCAAGCATGGTGGCCTTATGGAAAACTTGGGTTTTTGGGTCGGGAAGGCAGACACGACTCATTTATTGCTCTCCAAAAATTGTCCAAATCTATACATATATCAATTAAGGAAAATTCCCTAGCAATGGGTATCTAGGGAAATCCCTCATTTAGAAAATTCCCTAGATTTTTACATATAGTGACTGATGATTTTTTGGGGAGCCATAATCACTTATATTTGCTTCCCCCACCCAAAAACCCCGTATTCCCGCCAGTTCCCCAGGCTTGTTAGCTATAGGGGGAAGAAAAAAAAGATAGGGGTGAAGGACTTCTTCCAAAGTTTTACCGATATAAGTTAAATTTGTTAGTTTTTAGTGCCCAATACCGAAATTATACCAATAATTGGGGTGATTGGGAAGAGGGTGGTGCTGGCTTCTGCGTTTATTTGAATTTGGCGCGCGAAATTTTCGGTCGCTGGGTCGATAAAAGACCGATCGAGCGGTGTGATTTTTTTTTTAAACCTAGGGCATCATGACACCAGCCCCAGACCCAGACCTCTTCTCCGTCTACAAAAATGCCGAAAAAAGCTCAGTGTGAACCTGCCTTTACACCCTGGGCCCTGCACCTCACACCACTACACAGCACAGCTCTACTCACATCAAAAGGCCGCGACAGAAGCCGTAATATCTTCCCCACTGGGACAAAAGGTACAGCGGCGTCCCCTCTCCACTCTCCAGCCTCAGCGCTGTCTGCCTGGGACTGCACCAAGGATAGTATATCTTTCTAATATCCTTGGAAGTTGGACCAGAGAGCTCTCTGCTTGGACTGCGCCAGGCAGTGCGACTTGACAACGGCTCACACCAGTGTTGCCAAATGTGTCGGACGTAAAAGAGCTTGATTGTGGTACGAAATGCGCTAGAAATGCATTAGGAAAGTTTTCGTCTCGTCTTCCTTTAAACTTTCCATAAAGTGGGCTGCTAGCACATTTACTATTATGTTTTTACACTTGGTTCGGTGTAGTTTCAGATTTTTCACTGTGTAGTTTCAGATTTTTCTCTGCACTGCAGTCACTGAACATTACTTTGCAAGCTTCTGACACATCATGGTCCACAGTTAGAAAGGATGTATGTTCAGCTATCATCATTGCTAGTCGTCCTTCTGCTTGGCTAGTTGACCGGCGCTGGGAGTCACTGACATGGGAGAATGGTATTTTTGTCTGTCTTGCACTAGAAAAAGGTAAGGCAGGGTAAAAGGTTCTGCAGCACGATCTTGATCTTGATATTGATTTGGGAGTCACCCAGCGAATGCTGTCAGTGAAGCCTTTGGTCCGGCGTTCTCCCACACGCGTAATCTGTTGGGAGAGAAGCAAAAGGGGGGGGGGGGGGGACACAGCAAGGTGTTTCACCCCCCCCCCCCCTCCAAGCACCACACCCACACGGGGTCCCCTATCACTGAGTGGCCCCCTGCCTCTCATTCTCTCCTACGTACTCTCCAAGAATGGGGAGTTTTCAAAGCTACCGTAGATAACAGTGAAGTCGCCAGGCGCCAAATATTACGAATTATAGCATCACTACTGATTTTTATGTGCCACTGAATATGATACACAGTACCGTAGATAACAGTAAAGTCGCCAGCTGCAATAATGTCGCCAGCCGCCAAATATTACGAACTATAGCATCACTACTGATTTTTATGTGCCACTGAAGATGTTACACAGTAGTTTATATCATGACTGTATAATCTACCCTGTTTCAGCGTTGTTTTATGCTTTGTATCTGCAAGTATAGACGGTTTCAAATTTTGCTACGCATTTTTTTTTCGGGCGACGACGACAGCGGTACGACACTCAGTAAATAAACAGTTTTAAACACTACCCGTAGATGGCGACTCTACTGTTGGTAGCCACTTTGTAGATATTTTTGTAATTTGTTCATTTATAGCCCTAATATGACACAGATGAAGACACAAAATGACACTGACTCTCCAGATAGCCCCTTCTAACTTTCCTGAAATCATGGATGTACAAATGTAAGTATTAACGCCACCACACGTCTGTAAACAGAAAAAAAAAGTTGTCCTGGCGACTTAACTGTTATCTACGGTAGCATACTCATACCGTTCACATTCCAGCATCAAGTGCTCCACGGTTTCATCCACTCCTGTCACACACATCACACACACCTTGCTGCCATCATTCTTCCATCTGTACATACGACTATTTACCTCCAGCGACTTTGTCCTGGCTCTGAAGAGTAGGTCCCTTCCATAGCCACCATCATAGAACCTTTCATACCGTGGCTGGTCCTTTCTCCTGTACCATTCCAGTGTTGATTTCCCACTCATTCCCCTCAGCCATTCTTCTTTCCCTTTCTCTTCCACTCTCCTATTTATTTCCTTTTTGCATACAGCCATACTCCCATGTCTCATCACTCCTGTCACAAACATTCCCAGTTCACCTGTCCATCTTTCCACTTTTACCGAGTCTTTCATCCACTTCCCATACATATTCCAGCCCCAAACCTTACTTGCCCACTTGCTGTTATCCATTCGTTGCAGTCTAGCTCTGTACCTCAGTCCTGCCTTTGCTATCCTCTCTGAACGTGCTCCATCCCATGTCTCCTCTAATCGCTTCCACTGCCACATACCTATTGGCTCCTAATGCTATTCTGCCTGCTTTGTTCTGTGTTACTTCCAATCTGTCCAACTCCTTCCTAGACCACACCATTGTTTCCAGGCCATACATAATGCTAGGGACTGCCACACCCTTCCATAGTCCTCTCACCACTTCATACTTGTTGGCCCGACATCTTGCCACACTGCCTAGCCTTCCAACCCACTGGTTGGCTCTAGCTATCCTCTCATGTTTAGTTTGCTCACAGCCTTTATCATCCAACCAAATACCCAGATACTTGTACTCTTTCGTTCTCTTTATTTCATTCTCACCCACCATCCAAATCCTGTCATCATCAGAGTCATCCCCATTCACCACCAACACTTGACTCTTCTCCTTACTGAGCCTAACGTTGAAGTCCCTTCCATACTCAGTCACAGCATTCAGCATCCCTTGTAGTTCATTGTGGTTTTCACTAAGGATCACCACATCATCTGCATACATCAGTACACTCATCACTTCATCTCCAATTTTCACACCTAGACCTGTACACTTCACTCTCACTGCCATTTCCTCAACATATAATCCAAAAAGTAGAGGAGAAAGGACACAGCCCTGTCTTACTCCTCTCTTACTATTCACCCATCCAGTCTCGAGGTCACCCATACTGAACTTGGCCTGTGTGTTCTCATACATACTGCTTATTATTTTAACAACCTTCTCACTCATGCCAATCGTCTCCAATACCTTACATAGCATTCTCCTATCCACTCTGTCATACGCTTTCTCAATATCTAGAAAGGCTAGATATTTCTTTCTTCCATCCTTCCTTGTTCTCTCAATCACTTCATTCACTACAAACATATTGTCCTCACCTCTTCTGTCTTTTCTGAATCCAAGTCACTAAGTTTTGCTGTGATCTCGCATTTACAAAACACAAAAAGCCTTGTATTGTCTTTTTCCACAGGTTTTAACCACTCTTTTAGCACTGGAAAGGATTCCCATCTCTTTCTATATATGTCCGAGTATATGATGGCGGCATTTTGATCGTTAATTAATTACGGGAGTGAGAGACTGACTCAACTGAGGAGCGAAGGCTGACTGCGTACGTGCGTAGCCAGATAGCCACTGAGGTGAGGTGGGCTGCGGGCTCAGCCTCACCATACACAAACGATACTGGGCTCATACGGGTCGAGGGTAAGGCTGTAATGTATGTAGTACAATACGAAGTACTTAGTTGCCTTGTAGGTATTGTTATGCATGAGTTATGCATGTTGTGGTGGTGTGGTTGTGTGTCTATGTGTATGAGTGGGTGGCGCGCGGTGGCATCCTGGCGGTGGTGAGGGCCCACTGAGGGGGTAGGTACGACCTTGTAGGCGTGGGGGTGGGGTCTGGGGCGGGGGAGCGGGGCAGAAGGACGTGAACCTTGACCTGCAAATTCTTGCTGGCATCCAGTGAGGCAGTGTGGAAGAGACGTCTGCCTGGGAAAGACACACAGTTTTGCTCCTTCCCCCCTTGTACGACCCTGCTAGTGTGGATATACCTCTGCCCTTGGATATACTGTCTCATGTGGATAATCTAGCGTGTGAAACGTGTGTGGAGTGATACAGAATACAGGATTTGTTGTGTGTGACTGGCTGCCCCCTCTCTGCCTTGGCTTTGTACTTTTGTGTTAATTGTATCAGAACCTCCCTAAGTAAACTAAGAAAGGAGTCAAGTGTTTCCTTCGCCTGTGGTAGAGGTGATAAGAACTCGTTGATTGTGTGTTATTGCTCGTTCTCACTCGCATACCTAACCCTCTGTGTGCTCTTACGTCAAGCAACGGTTTGTTGCATCTTGTCAGCTTCACCGTGTCACCTGGGTTGTGTGGTGGGGCCGAGGGCGTAACAGTTGGTGTCTAGAAGTAGGATTGTGAGTGTGTTAGAGTGAGAGCCGGTTGTGTTCACACGTGGTCAAGATGGCGGACGGGGAGGAGGCGAGTGTATCGGTGGAAAATGAGCTGAGTGAAGACAAAGGCGCGGACCAATGCCTGGCGGGCGAGTCGAGTCAGGCTGGCGGGCCCGTGGAAAGTGAATCGAATGTAATGAACATGTTCAGTGCGTTGATGAGTGAAATGAAGAAAAACAATGAAAACGTGAACAAGCTGAGAGAGGCAGTGTGTCGGGGCCTGGTTGAGGCGAGGGAGGACGCGAGGCGGTACACAGAAGCGATGTGTGCCGCCCTTAAGCAGGACTTAAATACGGAGGTGCAGGGCATTAAGGTGGAGGCGAGGGTGGAAGTGAGGGCGTGCCGAGAGGATATCGCGACGCTGCAGCAGGTCGTAGAACAACAGGCCAGTGCCTTAACCAGGGCCATGGACCAGTGTAGGATTAGGCAGGAGGTCATCGAGGAAGAGGAGCTGTCTGGTCGTCCTTGGTCGGATCCTGGTGACCATAAGGACTGGCGGGCCGGCACACCACCCGCCCCGGCCACACGGTGCCCCTCTCCTCGCTTCCTCACCCCGCCTTTGTCGCCCCAGCACCACGTCGCTATGTACTGTGGTCACTCGGGGCGGCGTAGACCATCTGAGTTTGACGGCAAGGTCGGGTGGGAAGCTTACCTGGCCCAATTCGAGCTCCTGGCAGATGCCCAAGGGTGGGACTTGGCAGAACGAGCCTTACAGCTCTTGTCTAGAGTCTCCGGGGTGCAGTGTTGGAGGTGCTGGGGCACCTGACCCCTGCGCAATGCCTGGTGTATCAGAGTGTGGTGGAGGCCCTACGAAGGAGCTTTGGCCACCATCAGCAGGCAGAGGTATACCGGGCTCGCCTGAAGGTCAGGGTGTGAGCCAGGGGCGAGCCTCTACCCCAGGTAGAGGCTCAACCTCAACTCTTGCTCGCCCAGGAGTTGGAGACGCTGGTACGTCATGCGTACCCCGCCGCCCCGGAGGACATGGTGGGGGTATTGACGTGTGACCACTTCGTGGATGCGCTGCAAGACAGGAACTTGCAGTTGTATGTGAAGCAGGCGCATCCAGGGGACGTGCAGGAAGCTCTAGCGAGGGCGCTGGAGCTCGAGTCTTTCCTGCGCACCTCTGTGGGCGGTGCCGCGACGGAGGGGCCATGGAGAAACCCCCCCACCAGGGAATTCCGGGCCAGGCAGGCACTGGTGAAGAGGACGCCAGAAAGGAGGTCCGCAGCGTCCGGGAGGATGAGCCCCACAGGCTTCCAGGGCTCTTGTTGGGGTTGTGGCCAGCAAGGCCACAGGCGAAGCCAGTGCCCGAGGGGGCGGAGGATGCGTTCCCTTGAGAGGCCGGCTGAAAACGCCTTTCAGCCTTGCTGTTGGAGTTGTGGCCAGTATGGCCACTTTTCCATCGCTTGCACCAATCCCAAGCAAGTGCTGCAGGCGGGAAACGACGCTTGGCTAGACGGAGGGGCCGAGAGCCAGCCAACACTCCCAGGGCCCCGTGCAGTGTAACCTGCTACCGTGCTACAGCCACGACGGTCGAGGTGGAAGGGACCGTGAACGGGAGGCCATGCCGGATGACGGTGGACACGGGCGCGGAGAGGACGCTCACGCGTCCGGACGTGGTGCCGGCGAAACATCTTCCTGAAGCACCGCAGCGACCCTGTGAGTCACCGGGCATTACACGAAGCTCAGGGGCCCAGTGGAGGCGCGACTCGGCGTGGGAGGCACTGAGGAAGTATTGCCGACCGGGGTAATTTGGTCCAGGTTTTGACAAACTTTGATCTAGTTTTCATATCTATTGAAATAAACAAACAAAATTTTAATACAATCATAGGAGGGTCACTACCTATATGTCATTAAAGTTTGAACATATTTCCATTATAGCTCTGTTAGCAATACACCGAGAAGTGTGGACTGCATTGTTACACGAAATGGGGTAAATTGGACCTAACTCTGTGGTAAATTGGTCCTATACAGGGAGGTCCCGAAGATACGAGCAGTTAGGTTCCACCTGACATACTCGTAAAGCGAAATCTCGTATAACGAAACACATAACTAATGGTAAAATATAGGTTTGGTTCCAGGACCCCATAAAAAAAAAAAAAAAAAAGTTTTTCAAGCTAAAATAAACTAGCAAACACAACTAACACACAGCGTCTATATTACCCACACTGTACTACCTATTCTGTAGAAAAAATATTCTGAAAGAGAAAATAGCACACAAAATAACATAACTGCACATTAATTAAACATAAAACATGCATAACAAGCATAAAAGACGTTGTACTGTAGGGGACGCCGCGTGATACAAGAGAGGGTAGTGTAGCAGTCCCAAGGTTGGGGACGCACACCTGCTAATTACCCGTAAAGGTCAGGCCCTGCCATATGCTTAATTACCCTTCAGGTCACGCCTTGCTAGGGGTGACCTGACTGCAGTCCCAAGGTTGGGGCCACACACCTGCTAATTACCCCTAAATGTCAGGCCGCGCCATATGCTTAATTACCCTTCAGGTCACGGCTTGCTAGGGGTGACCTCACTGGGGTCAACAAATCCCCCTTTGTCCAGCCCAGGAGTGGTAGGGCGCACATTTTGAACTTGATAATTGTACTCACCCCTGTTTGAATGTCGTATCATTGGATTTTCGATCTCGTATATTGAAAATAGACCCTAATTTACACATCTCGTATCATCGGATTCTCGTATACCGAATGCTCGTATAACGGGACCTCCCTGTATATATATATATATTTTTTTTTCAAGACAAACCTCCAAAAACTTAAACCACATGTCATACCATGCCCAATTGCCCATGGACCTTTCACAGACAAAATAACAAGCACAAGACACTCATGGCTCACCTGCATCGCCTCCGTCTGTCCCCTGACCCCCATGCCCTTGGTGCATGAATGTTCCGGAGACTATTGAACACTTTCTGCTATAGTGTCCGCGCTTCCACTCACAGTGTAGTGCTACAGTCTCAACTCCTCGCCCTGAACGTCACCACCTTTGACCTGCCCACCCTGCTGGCGGCGGCAGGCGTTCCCCCCTCCTGGCAACACTCCGTCATCCGCCTCACCTGTGCCTTCCTGAGGAAGACAAGTCAACTACCGCACCTGTGATAGCATCATAGGACATCACCAGGGCTCATAGTGTTCCCCAAGGGATCCTCGCAGCCCTAAAACAACAACAACAACAACAACAACAACAACAGTAAGCCAGGTTTATGGCAGCTTGCTTTTGAGTCACTAACCTAACCTAATTCCATGCTTTAATCTCCTAACTAAAGCCAAATCTGCATTAAAAGTGTCCGCGGCAAGGGAAGAACAGAGGTGATGCAGGTCACAAGAGGAAGAAGAGTGAGAGGCACTCCGCACGTAAACACTTGTCTCTCGCCTCCCTATGAACAACATGTCATTAATTCCAATAGTTTGAGTCCAAAAGAATTTTTCCTAGAATCCAATAAGGTAAACAGAAACCATACTCTCAATTGTGTAGGGAATTTCAATCCTAGTGTAAAATAATATCATGTTCTGGTATGCATGGGTGTGAACAAGTACACTCATACTGCGATTTACGAACACTCTGTTTACAAATTTTCGAAGATACGAACAAAATTATTTTGTCCCAAAATTCGGTTTACACACGAATAATTCGAAGTTACGAACAAAAGTTCGTAAATTCATAAACAAAAATAAACAAAAAAATTTAATACATAAATAGTAAGAATATTTATAACACCTAAATATTGTAAAAAGTTCAGTAAACAGAACCCTTGGCTCAGCACACCCACACGCGGGGACGCTCAAGATTGTTTGTTTACATATTCTCCGACCGGTCGTGCTGTTTATGAACATTATTGTGTATGATCAGACATTTCAGTGATTATTTCAGTGAATAATGCCTCCCAAGCATGGTGCCAGTGCTAGTGTGGGTGGTCCTAGGCCCAAGAAAGCCAGAAAAGCCATAACACTAGAGAAACCTCTGCTAATTCATCACTCTAAAAACCCACGGGCCCTAAAAGGTCATGTTAAGGCTACGTTACCAGTCATATACCGTTCTAGCAAGAAGGCATGGACCAACAGATATTTATTTGAGGACTGGTTCACCAATTACTTTTGCCCTGCAGTGGAGAGGTACTGCTCTCAGAAGAACATCTCTCATAAGGCACTGCTCCTCCTCAACAATGCTCCAACGCACCCTGTTAACCTCTCTGACTTGTCAGCGCACGTAAGAGTCGGGTTCCTGCCTTTTATAGCAGTTTATGACATTCTATGGATGTGATTATTGTTCGTAGGAACGTATCTCAAATTAAATAATGGGGTTAAATGGGAAAAATACATTAGATTTACGAATTTTCGATTTACAAACAGTTTTTCAGGAACGTAACCCATTCGTAAATCGAGGTGGCCGTGTATAAATGTACGGGTACGGGTGGGAGGACCGATCGACCAATATCAATTTTTCCCACAGGTTATGTGTTTCACATAAAGCGAATTCACATAAAACGACCTTGTTTATCGACCAATTTCTCGTTTTATGTGGGACCCTAGTGTGTGTGTATATATATATATATATATATATATATATATATATATATATATATATATATATATATATATATATATATACAGGGAGGTCCCGTTATACGAGCATTCGGTATACGAGAAATCAATGATACGAGCCGAGTAAATTAGGGTCTAATTTCAATATACGAGATCGAAAATCCAATGCTACGACATTCAAACTGGGGTGAGTTAAATTATCAAGTTCAAAATGCGCGTCCTGCCACGTATGCATCTGGGCTGTATGATGATGTACAATTATTCAGATACGCAGACGAGTTTGTGGGCAGTGGAAGAGGTCTGCGCACCCCTCCCTTGTCCCTTACCTACCGAACATAGCGTTCACACACAAGTTTATTACGGCGGGAATGTAGGTAAGTACAGCGGAGTGATGCCACGAGGAACACAGGGAGAGGAGTGATGTGTTGCCTCTGTCGTGATAGGTAGGTAACTGCCTGAATACAGGACTCCTGGGCTGGACAAAGGGGGATTTGGTTGACCCCAGTCAGGTCACCCCTAGCAATGCGTGACCTGAAGGGTAATTAAGCATATGGCGCGGCCTGACCTTTAGGGGTAATTAGCAGGTGTGCGGCCCCAACCTTGGGACCTCTACACTACCCTCTCTTGTATCACGCGGCGTCTCCTACAGTACGTGTTATTTGCTTGTTGTGCATGTTTTATGTTTAATTAATCTGCAGTTATGTTATTTTGTGTGCTATTTTCTCTTTCAGAATGGTTTTTCTACATAATAGGTAGTACAGTGTGGGTAATATAGACGCTGTGTGTTTGTTGTATTTGGTATAGTTTATTTTAGCTTGAAAAACATGTCTTTGATGGGGTCCTGGAACCAAACCTATATTTTACCATTAGTTATGTATTTCGCTATACGAGATTTTGCTTTACGAGTATGCCAGGTGGAACCTAACTGCTCGTATTTTCGGGACCTCCCTGTAATATATATATATATATATATATATATATATATATATAATATATATATATATATATATATATATATATATATATATATATATATATATATATATATACAGTAAAAGCCTTATAACTCGGCGCTGTATAACTCGGAATTTGATATATCTCGTGAATCGGCCAATAAAAAGTGAAAAAGGTTTCAATTTTGCGATTCTGACAACTAACTTTTTATTAATTTGCTATGACAATGATTAGTCTCAAGATAATGGTTAAGAATCACAACACGATGGCCTCAAAAAGCTTCGAGATCGTGATATCACTACAATTTTGATAGTTGGCTCTGTTTATGTTCGAAGTCACGAAATTGAGGCTTTTTTTTTTTTTAATATGCACATAAGGTATTCGTTAATATTGGCATAAAAACACAAAATAACTATATTAACAAAATAAAGGATGAAAAGGGAAGAAACAGTGGTTTGTAAAGGCCGTATCATTACTCTTAGTAAGGAGTAGTATTACATATCCTAGGGGAGTAGGTAACTATTAAAAAAATTACATCTTATATTACTATCATATACTACTCAAACCAACAAAAAAAACAAAAAAAAAAAAAAAAAAAAAAAAAAAAAAAAAAAAAAAAAAAAAAAAAAAAAAAAAAAAAAAAAAAAAAAAAAAAAAAACAGGACACTCATCCACTCCCAGACGAAAGTTAAGACCTCAATAGAGTGATATACACTGTAATATCGATTTTGGCAGAATGGTCTGAGCGGCCCTTCTAATGCGGGACGCCTCATATCTCGGGAAGGCAAAGAAAGTTTTTTTTTTTTTTTTTTTTTTTGGTTGGCCCTCGCCCATGGTGGCGCAGGCAGGATTGTTATAGTGACACCCAGGGCTGGATCAAGAGCTGTCGGGGCCCTGGGGCTCAGCTTTTGTGGGGGCCTTATATTCGCACGAAAATTAAGCACTTTTGTGGGTATTTTGAGGCCTATGTTTGGCAAAGAACTATTAATGCATAGACTGGTATTCAGAGATAAAGGATGAAACAGAGACAGGCAAATATGTTTTGGTTTTGTAAATTGCCAATGTTTTTAATATTACTGCTTAAAGCTAATATACATATGGTGGGGGCCCTGGGGCTAGAGCCCCGGTAGCCCCCCCGTTAATCCGGCCCTGGACTGACGCCTGTGATTAGAGGCTCATGCCGCCCCCTGTGTCCTCCCATGCACTCACAGTCGAAGGTAGAGTTAATGGACAGGGCATGTGGGTGTTCTTAGGCCACTCGACGGTGCAGAAAGATTTCAAGTGGATTTATGGGTCTCACTCGGGATCGAACTCGGGTCTTCGAGAACGCCACCCGGTGACGCTAACCACTCTGCTACCGCCTCCCCTAAACTGCATCTCTTGGTTTTCACTCGGCATATCATCCCCTCACAACTTCTTGTGTGAACATGTAAACAGAAAGTCGGCAAAAAATAATGTATCTCGACATATTGATGTTATAACTGCATCTCTTCGCTTGCACTCACTTACCGTTCACTGGTAAGTGTAGTTTTTATGCTTTTAATGTACTTTTTTTTTTTTTTATATATATAAACCATATCAGAGAAGGACATTGCATAACTCGGCAAGTGCCAGAGCCCCTATCGTGCCGAGTTATAAGGCTTTTACTGTAAATATATATATATATAGTACCCTCCCGAGTTTCACGCGATCCTCGAGTTTCGCACCGAGTCCTAAATTCTTACCATCTGACTTTCGCGCATTATCTCCTAGAGTTTCGCGCTGCTTCATCTTTTTTTTTTTTTTTTTTTTTTTGGTGGGGTGTGGGGGGGGGGGAGATTTCCGACAAAAACGAGAGCCAGATTACCGTATTTGCCGGCGCATGAGACGCACCCGTATTTTACATAAATATTTTGAGGAAAAAATTATTATTGTTTTGATTTTTTTTCTCATAAATTTATTAAAAGTTATTTAAAAAAGGTTTTGTAAGGAAAAACAAATTATTTTGAGCATGTAACCAAATACAATATTCACAGAGCAGTGAATGTGAGTGAAAAATTATACTAGTTAAAATATAAAGAGAATGACAGTGTAGGGTAACCAAAATCGGTCATCATTTATTGCAGGATGCCCCACGAATTGATATTCTAATATTTTCTACCTATGACACATTATAGCTTAGATTTAATATTGTAGGTATGCCTTTGTTGCTTTTCTGCTATGTGTTTAGACTTTGTGGAAAATTTGCAGTAAAGATAATGGTATTATTTTGGTAGTGGGCTCTCAAAAGTCCTAGGACTCTTACCTACATCATCGTGTAGCTTTCTTAATTTTGTGTATTTTGAGCCCATTTCCCACGACGCAATCAAATATTAATGGCATTACATGTACTAACGAAAATCTACCGATATTTCAGCCAGAAAGTTAAGTTAGGTTAAATCAGATTAGATTAGGTTAGAGGTGGGGTTTGGTTTAGTAACAGAAGATATAGAGATAAAACGAAAATGACCAATACTATGGCAGTGTGAAGCTTAGCAATGTTTGCAGGGCGGGCCTGGAGGGGCAGGGCCGGCACCCCCCCCACATGTAAACAAACATTGATTTCAGACAAAAACGAGAGCCAAATTAATTCAAAACACACCAAAACTATTCAGGAAAACTAAGTTTTGGCCTCGAAATCGGCGGTTGCCCAATAACAAAAATTTACAAAGATATTAAGGTAACCATCTGTACATTTTTGTTATTGTTGAAGGGCACCGGTCGGGATCAAAAATATTCGCCATGGTAAACAAGAACAAGCCAGACACAGGCCGTGGCTGTCAAAGGTAATGCTTATTATCATGACTATTGCTCATTATTATATATATTATATGGTTGTGATGAGCTGTTCTATACATGTGTCAGTTTTTGTGTCACTATTTAGGTCAGTGTAGCACCGTGTGTCACCTTATGTAAGGGTGATTTAAGGTGTTGCGGTGATAGGGAAAGTCTTGCAGCGACCACCCCATAACACTAATAATCAATATTTTAAACAATACACACCTTCTACCACTAAATCACTAGCAACACAGGCTCCTTCCTTATATATATTAATATCTGATACATCAAAACTCCTTAAAACCCAAGCATTCCAAAATAAAATGAGAAAATAATAAATTATGTTGAGTTGACAATTAGAGCGGCGATAAGCGGTCTGGCTTGCCATTCTTGCCCGCAAATTTGTCACACAAATGGAGTCCGTTAAATCCGAAGTACGCTAAACCAAGGTCCGTTAAATCGAGGGCCGACTGTATATACAGTGGTACCTCGCGTTTGGCGAGTGAGTTTTGCAAAACACAGTATTGGCGATACGTTGGATATGGTACCAGAATTCTAACTTGGCGCTTCAAATTAACTTTTGGTGCGACGCGCACTGACGTGGGCCCAGAATGCACCGCCCGCAAGCGTCCATGTTGGTGTTTGTTATCTTCCCGGCAGCGATCTTGACGACTGCACAGTTTTTTGCTCCAAGTGACGGTACCTTTGGCGTTTCGCGCTAAGACTATGGCATCTACAAGTACTGGTGGTGGTTCGAGGTTCGAGGAAGCCAGGTGACGATAAGGACAAGGGCAAAAAATTGGAGAAACGAGAGTGGATTAAAGGTAAACACACAGCCACAACCACCACCGCCTGCACCACCACCACACTCACTCCTCTCACCAGGCCTAACTCTAAATAGTTCATGGTAAATAACATCTGTTATCTATTATCTAGTGTCTTTTGTATTGCTGTTAATGTTTCAAGTGTAATGTCTTTGTTTTTAAGCAGGTAAAGCACAAAAATGGAGGTCAAAAGGGTGAACTCGGGCATCCTCAAAGACTAATGGATAATTTTTCCACTGAAAGCACTATTCGCGTTTGGCATAATTAACTTTTGGCGATGGTTTGGCAAGACTAATTAAATGGCCAAACGTGAGAGACCACTGTATGCAAAAAGTTTGGATCCCTCGTATATAACGTGAGCCCCTTCCCCTCCATTGGTCCATTATAGTGAGGGTTGCCTGTATTCCACAAAAACACCACTCACTACCAAGAACACCTAAACCCAACTAAGGTCCCACAACACAACAAACTCCAGCTTAATACAATGTATGAACATTGGTAAGGTAACCGGACCAAACCTGGACATGGGTTACTAACCTAACCAAACTTTTTCACCTATTGCTGGTATTTAGTCCCTTTAATATAGAAACACGGGTACAAGCTGATTAACTATCATAATATAAGATAGTTAATATTACTATAGTAATATATACACATTAAACAATGAATTAGCAAATATTGTGTTTGCTTTCCTATCAGTGAACTTGGTGGATACTAGTGTTCTGTGACTGGCTGTTACTTGACAAAGTTGTAGATGGAAAAGGAAAGAACAGAGGACATACAAAGTTATTGGCAATTATTAGTTTATTTACTACAGCTTTCATAATATCCTGCCCAGCAAAGGCATGTATTGGCTGCCTTGTCCACACAATGGCTGTCATTTGTCTACACTTCTTCCCGGGTGGCGAGGTATGGTGTGATGTTTTGCTGTTCTTGGTAGCAGAGCGCAGAGACAAATGCCTCCTTCCCCATTGTCCCCACAACAAAATACCTCCCTGGTTCAGGGCTGCCAACCCAGGCAGAGTGGTATTAGCCCAGGATTAACCTAAGCCCATGTTACCTCTCGGTGTCTGTGTTGAAAAACACATTCTCGGGATTGGAACTACTTGAGTCTAATATGGAAACTCAACGTTGACTCTCCCTAGTCCATGTTTTAAAAATCGGCGGCTAGTTTCTCTCACCAGTGTGGGTGAGCATGTGTGTGCTAAGACTGCTCTTCTGTGTAAATGCTTTCCCACACTCCTGACACTCAAAGTTTCTCTCACCAGTGTGGGTGACCATGTGTCTGTTAAGATGGGACTTCTTGGTAAATGTTTTCCCACACTCCTGACACTCAAAGTTTCTCTCACCAGTGTGGGTGACCATGTGTCTGTTAAGATGGGACTTCTTGGTAAATGTTTTCCCACACTCCTGACACTCAAAGTTTCTCTCACCAGTGTGGGTGAACTTGTGTGTGCTAAGACTGCTCTTCTGGGTAAATGTTTTCCCACACTCCTGACACTCAAAGTTTCTCTCACCAGTGTGGGTGAACATGTGTGTGCTAAGACTGCTGTTCTTGGTAAATGTTTTCCCACACTCCTGACATTGATAGTGCCTCCTACCAGTGTGGGTAAACATGTGTGCATTACGATTGCTCTTATCGGTAAATATTTTCCCACACTCCTGACACTCAAAGTTTCTCTCACCAGTGTGGGTGACCATGTGTGCGTTAAGACTGCTCTTCTGTGTAAATGTTTTCCCACACTCATGACACATAAAGTTTCTCTCACCAGTGTGGATGAGGATATGTGTGTTAAGACTGCTCTTCTGTGTAAATGTTTTTCCACACTCCTGACACTCAAAGTCTCTCACACCAGTGTGGGTGAGCATGTGGCTCCTAAGAGCAGCCTTAAAAGTGAACACTTTGCCACAGTGGTCACACCTCAGCCCTGTCTTGCGTATATGGGTGAGGATGTGTGTATTAATGCCAGCCTCGCATGAGCACACTTTCCCACAGTCGTCACAAGTGTAGGTCATCACGCCCTCCATTGCAGCACTACTTCTGCCAGCACACCCGTGGTGGGAGGCATCAGCTGGTCCTGCAGGAACCCTGGTGGAGGCCGGCCAGGCTGCCCCAGGGATGAACCAAGCCTTCCCTAATACAAGGGAAGTCGGGAGGAGTCCTGGCGTGGGCGCCGACCTGGACTCTTCACCTCAGCACCTGTAACATTGGTGGCCGTCAGCACACAAGCAGGCAAGTGCTTCCTTTAAGGGTGCTTCCTACTTCACCCTTCAACTAACACCTAGCCAGTGTTTGCAGCCAAGGAGTAAGGCCAGCACAGGAGCCTCACGCCACCACTCTATAGGGTGGAGGAGTGGAGTGGTGAGTGACTAGTGATCTTCAATGCAGGCAAGTGTAGCTAAGCCTTGCACATCAGGCATAACATCCCTAAAAAATAGTGCCTGACAGTTCCAGCTCTCTCTCTCTCACTCTCTCTCTCTTATCATGCAAGGACAAAATATGCGAACATAAATATTCTTTAATTCAATTGAAACTTGCTTAGGAATGTGTATATACAGTGCATAAGTAAAAAAATACTTGAGTAAATAATTTTCATTAAATCAATACATACAAATAAAGAAAAGCAGAGAGAGAGTGAGTATTTACCTAGTCGTCTACAGTACTAATTGTAGTAACTATAGTCTATTCACTTAAGCTGGATTCCTGGGAGCGGCTCGATGCCTAGGCGAGTATGTAACGACGTCGCTGATTGGCTGATAGCCTCGGGCAGGGTGGCGATGGTGGTGGTACTTGCCTTGCCGCAACCCAAAACCCTTGCGTTGCCTCAGAAAAATATTCATATTTCTTGGCTTTACTCATCTCTTACACAAGATAGGCCTATTTTGTTTGCATCAGTAAATCAGGCAGTGATTGTTCAACAACAACATGCCATTCATAACTCAATAGGGTAAAAAATAAAGTCATGACTGACTATCACAAGAGTAGGCGGACTTTTAGGTTTTCAGTGCATTGAAATGTTGTACTCCTACCCGATATAACCAAGCTACCAGATAATAGTTATGAAAGCTGAGTTTACCATCGTGTTCATAATACATTGCTGCATATCATGAGTTTAAAAAAAATACAGTAAGACTACACTAATATTAAGATAATTAAAGGAAAGTAAAAGAGTGTATAAACATTATTTCTTGCTTATTTTGCTTCAACTCGCTCTAACTCCATAAGTTTTGGTCACATTCAATTTTCAAGAACTGTTTCAAAATCCTTATACTTTTCCGCTTCCTGTGGTATGTAGCACGTACCAATAAGGAAAAGAGTAGGTGGTCAAAATGGCTAAGAAAGTTAAAACTACTACTGCAAACTGGCACAGTGACGGGTGAGCATTGCTCCCTATATAGGAGAGACTGTTTTTGGGAGAGCTATCAGAGGCTCCACCCGTCACGGCACCAGTTTGAAACAGTTTAACTTTCTTAGCCATTTTGACCACCTACTATTTTCCTTTATGGAGATATAATGGAGTTTTATTTTACGGAAATCCATTAAATAAAAAAAAAAAACATTCATCACCGAATTTTATGCATGGTTAAGGTTAAGGTTAGGTTAGGTATACTTAGTGGTTAAGGATAGGTTAGTTTCCATTAAAACGTATAAGGTTAGGTTTGGTATGTTCTATGCAATTACTTCCCTGTTCTCTGCGACCCTGACTAATTTCTACCGGCCAAGTTTTAGTGCTTTTTCTGATGGAGATAGTGTTTTTAATGGAAACGGCGACCATAACATTCGGTGATGAAATTTAGACAGGGGTTTCCGGAAAATAAAACTATCTCCATTACTAAAAGCACCTAGTGTAGGCCAGGAAAAACTTGTCGGTGTCTCTGAAAACGCCCGCGAAGTCCTCTTCCATTATTACCCATCGGAGGACACAGGGGGGCGGCATGAGCCTCTAATCACAGGCGTCACTATAAAAATCCTGCCTGCGCCACCACGAGGGAGGGCCAACCATCACAGCCCTCAAGTAAACTTCCAGGGCCTACCAACCCACCCCTGGAGGTCACTGTCTAATGGCGCTGTAGGCACACACACACACACCAAAGAGGCCAAGGGGGCCACCACAAGGCTCATGGCTGGGGCAAGTTGATGTTGCTTGGTATGGGAAGGGAGCCTGCATGGGGACTCACACGTGGTGACCCCCAGGAGTGGCGTCGTAGGATGGGTGAGGCGATGCGCCCCCCGGCGTATGCCCACAACGATTGATTGATTGTATTGAATAATAATGGCGGTAAATTTTTACGATGGCACCAAACTTCCCTACACAATTGGGACATGGTTTTTGTTTACCTTATTGTATTCTAAGAGACATTTTCTCCTTGAGCTTTCCGTCGCAAATCAATAGTTTCGGAAGATATAGAACATTTTAGGTGGGGGGAGGAATATGTCTCCTTGTTTACAAAATGCCTCCCTCTTCCTCTTCTTGTGACCTGCATCGCTTTTGTTTCGGAGGCGCACCCGTGGCTACCTTACCTTACCTAACCTAACCTAACCTAACCCCGAGATTAACCTCCGAGCCACGGCTGCGCACCGAAAACTTACTCTGAAACAAAACCAATGCAGGTCACAAGAAGAGGAAGAGGGAGGCATTTTGTAAACAAGGAGACATATAGTGCATTTTCGCGGCGGCTCTGGCCCGGTCTGGACTGGGCTAGTCCCGGACGGCCACTGTTTTTGCGAGGCAGTTTAGACCGGGCTGGAACGGACTGGGCCGGGCTGAGCCAGCGAGCAGGATCAGGTTGGACCAGTGTGGGGAGAACTGGCGCATGCGCACTACAGTCAGCGGGGAAGGCGACCAGGAGCTTCTCGTGCTGCTGATAAGACATGAAACACCATGATGGCCGACCATAAGACTAAAGTATCACAGGCGTGGTAGTTGTAAAGTCTTCAGCACAGGTTAAAAGGCGAACGACAAAAAGGATATTGACAAGATGGATGCCTGCCGCCTCCACAGTTCAGTTCAGTACCGCCCACTCGATCCCCCAGCCAATAGGAACGACGAATGGGACGGGGCCAGTCTCTATGTATTTTCGCGACCATCAGTCCACCCTGACCCGGTCCGGACTGGACTGAACCAGGGCGGTGAACGTCACGAAAATGCGCTAATATTCCTCCCCCCACCTAAAATGTTCTATATCTTCGAAACTATTGATTTGCGATGGAAAGCTCAAGGAGAAAATGTCTCTTAGAATACAATAAGGTAAACAAAAACCATGCTCCCAATTGTGTAGGGAAGTTTGGCGCCATCGTAAAATAATACCATAATGGCGATACATATACTACCGAAAATAGAGTTATTTCAGCCAGAAACGGTTAAGTTAGGTTTAATCAGATTAGGTTAGGTTACGTTAGAGGTGGGGTTTGGTTTAGTAACAGGTATCAAGAAAAAAAATCTAAATTTCTAAATTACGGCAGTGCTAAGCAGAACAAGATTTGTGGGGCGGGGCAGGCGCCCCCCACACCTATATAAAAAAAATTGACTTCCAACAGAAACGAATGCCAGATTCATTCAAAGCGCATCAAAACTATTCAGGAAAACCTCCTCCTCTCTCGAGGTCTTCAGCCTCGAAGTCGCGGGATGACATAATCCATAAATTTACCAAAAGTAGTCATTGTCTCTGAAAATGACCGCGCAGTCATCGTCCATTTTTACCTTTTATTTCCCCACTCAAATCCCCGCTTTCCCACCAGATACCCAAGTTTGTTGGGGGTAACCGGATGTTTCGCCTCATGGACGTTTCACCCCCTCCTAATCGCGGACGTTTCGCCCCACATTAGCGGACGTTTCGCCCCACACTAGCGGACGTTTCGCCCCCATTCGTGGACGTTTGGCCCCACTCGCGGACGTTTGGCCCCCCCGGATTCGCCCCACGGAAATTACTATACTATTTCAAAACTGTTCATCAAATGACTACAAAATCATCAGAAATATTGATCCATTTGTTTTCGCCCCCTAATCGCGGACGTTTCGCCCCACATTAGCGGACGTTTTGCCCCACACTAGCGGACGTTTCGCCCCCATTCGTGGACGTTTCGCCCCACGGAAATTACTATACTATTTCAAAACTTCATCAAATGACTACAAAATCATCAGAAATATTGATCCCTGTATTGATCCATTTGTTTTTGCCCCCTCCTAATCGCGGACGTTTCGCCCCACATTAGCGGACGTTTCGCCCCACACTAGCGGACGTTTCACCCACATTCGTGGACGTTTCGCCCCCCGGAAATTACTATACTGTTTCAAAACTGTTCATCAAATGACTACAAAATCATCAGAAATACTGATCGATTTGTTTACGCACAAAATGATGACAAAATGCTGTTATCGACCGGTCTTAAAGGGACAGTGTACTTCGAATTTCATACTATGGTCAAAACAGGATTTGAGTGATAGTCGATTTTTCTACGATAATTTCCACATTTCTTCTTTAAATCTCTCCAAATTTTGACACACTTAGTTTCTAACCAATACCTAACTACACGTCAAATTTCATAAAAATCAGATGAGAAATAAAAAAGTTCCTTCAGAAACGTCCATTTTAAAACATTTCTGGGATTTAGATAATACAAAATGACTCCAAATCCCAGAAATTGTAATGGACGTTTCTGAAGGAACTTTTTTATTTCTTAACCGATGTTTATGAAATTTGACATGTAGTTAGAAAAAGCCCTCTATGAGTGGCAGTCCATTCATATTCCGGCCGCTCTAGTACGGAATTCAGTACACTGTCCCTTCTTCTTTCCAGGTGGGGAGCTAAACCGCGGTTTTCACCCGGTTCAAAGCCTATTTTCCGGCTGGCTCCCTCAGGGCTTATATGATTAGGCCCTAACTCTCTGCTCTTTTTACCCAAGCCTTTTCTAAAAATACTTTAACCCCTTCGATGATTCTTCTATTTGTGTCCTGTACCCTACTCAAACCTAAAAGAAATTCCATTATCCCATCTATGTTCCCCTCTGCCACTCTATCCCACTGATCCCCGCCTACCTCCCGTGCCACTATTGCTATAAACCGCTCTCTTTCCTCATCATACCTTGGACACATTAATACCAGGTGATCTACAGTTTCATCTAGTCTACCCATACACATTTGACATATCTTGCTTCCTTCGTTTGCCCATCTATATGTTCTACTATTGACCTCCAAAGATTTAGTCCTTGCTTTAAATATTAAACTACTCCCCAAGCTACCATCATAAAAGACCTCACACTTAGGTGTGGTCTTCCCCTTGTACCAAGTCAGAGAACTCTTACCCTCCATCCTCTGTCTCCACATCTCACTGCCCTGCCTCTGAACTTGGTCATTCACCTTTCGTTTTAACTCCCCCTCACTAGACTGGTGTATCCTATCTGTGAAACCCTGTAACCCACATTTCCTCTCCCACCGTCTGCTTGATCTATCCCATTTACTACTCTGCCCTATCCACTCATAAACTTTTCGAGCCCACCTGTTTTCATCCATTTTTCTAAGCCTGATTTTGTAATTAAGCACTGACTTTCCTATTCTCTCCGCAAAAGTACTCCACCCTGCCTCTCCCCTGATCGCCTCCACTGCTACATACCTGTTTGCCTCTAGTGCAAGTCTACCTACCCTGTTCTGTACTACCTCTAACTTGTCTAGCTCTCCTACCGTCCACCTCATACACTCTGCCCCATACATGAGGCTCGGTACTGCCATGCCTTTCCACAACCCTCTTACTACCTCATACCTGTTTGCCCTACATCTTGCTACACTACCAAGCCTTCCCACCCACTGATTTGCTTTTCCTATTTTATCCTGTTTCGTCCTATCTGCTCCCTTCCCATCTACCGTGATACCTAGGTATTTATAGGACTCGGTGCGCCCTATCCTCAGGTCTCCCATTTCCCAACTCCTACCCTCATCTGCTGCCTCTCCATTTATAACTAGGACCTGACTTTTCTCACTGTTAAATTTCATACCAAAATCCCTCCCATACTGTGCGACTATATGTAACATCTCCTAAAGTTCTCCACTGTCCTCACTCATGACAACTATGTCATCAGCATATAGTAAACTGCTCAACTTTTCCTCCCCAACCCTTATCCCATAGCCCGAATTTCTCAACCTAATTGCTAATTCCTCTGTATATAAGCCAAAAAGTAACGGTGATAACACGCAGCCCTGCCTAACCCCTCTTCAACTACCTACCCACTCTGTCTCTATGTCCCCAAGCCTGTAAACTGCCCGTGTGTCCTCATACATACTATTTATTATGCTGACTATTCTGTCACTAATCCCAATCCTAGACAGTAGTCTACAAAGCAAACCCCTATTGACCCTATCATAAGCCTTTTCAATGTCAAGGAATGCAAGGTATGTCTTCCCACCCATTCTATTCATTTTCTCTATCACTGAACTGACTACGAACATGTTGTCCTCACCTCTCCTATCCTTGCGAAAACCATTCTGTTCCTCCCCCTCCCCCATTACTCTATTTCTCTCACAACATTCACTAATCCTACCATTTAGTAACCCACTGAATATCTTTCCCACCGTATCCATTACTGCTATTGGTCGGTAATTTTTCAAGAGCTTTCTACTTTTGTGCCCTCCTTTGTGTAATAGAGTAACCCTACCCTCATTCCATTTCCTTGGGACTCTTATTTTGCCAAATCTGCCTAAAAAGCCTATACAACCCATCCACCATACCCTCACCCCCTTCTTTATACAATTCGTTTGGTATACCATCCCTGCCTGCTGCTTTCCTATTTTTCAGCTTTTTTAGGTAACTCCTTATTTCTTCCTTACTGAAATGTTCATCCATTCCCTCATCTATCTTCCTTTCACTTCCTATATTTACCTCACCTAATTCTACCTGCTCAGTCATGCCCCCCACCTCCTCCCAAAACTTCTTGATCTCCCTCTTAATACCCTCAGGTCCTTTCACCACTTCGTCTCCCGCTAAAATTTCATCTACGCACGGTTGCTCCCTGTCTTCCTCTCCTCTAAGACAAGTATACCAATCCCTACCCACTTCCTCACCCTTCTCCCTTAGTTCCTCTACAATTTCCCTCTCCATGTTTGCCCTAGCCTTCCTAATAAGCGCTTTTACTTCTCTCTGTTTTTTCTTATGCCTCCTCATACTCTAACCTTCCTCTATCTCCATCTACTTCCTTTTGGAGTCTCTTTCGTGCCCTGTTCTGCTCCTTTCTTTCCTTCCTCGCCCTCTTAATCTCACTATTCCACCACCTATTGCACTTTTTTCGCTGGCTCCTTTGCTTCACTCTACCTACCGTTCTCCTAGCTATTCCATCTATTGTCTCCCACAGACTCTGGTTCATTTCATTCACCCCCCTTTCCTCCTTCCAAACTACCTGTTTCAAGTCCCTCCTAAAATTTTCCCAATTTGCCTGTCTAATGTCCCATCTTTGTTCTGCATTTCTCTCCTTTTCATTCTCCCTTTGTTTTTTACTTGTATAGTTTAAGACTATCATGTTGTGGTCACTATTTATATCTACCAGACCCTCCTCATCTATCCACATATCCTTCACCATCTTCCTGGCATTTTCATTTACTAGCACATAATCTATAGCTGATTCCCTCCCTCTCTCTGCCCATGTTACTCTACCCTCTGCCATTGTCGTATTTAGGATTTCTAACTCGTTAGCCTCAACAAAATTTAAGAGTAGTATCCCATTACCATTTACCTCCTCCCCTAGTATACCTATGTGTCCATTCATGTCACCCATAACTATTATCTGTTCCTGTCTGTGTTCTGCTAGTAATCTACTAATCTAATCCCTTTAAGACCGATCGATAACAGCATTTCGTCATCATTTTGTGCGTAAACAAATGGATCAATACAGGGATCAATATTTCTGATGATTTTGTAGTCATTTGATGAACAGTTTTGAAATAGTATAGTAATTTCCGTGGGGCGAAACGTCCGCGAGTGGGGCGAAACGTCCACGAATGGGGGCGAAACGTCCGCGAGTGGGGCGAAACGTCCACGAATGGGGGCGAAACGTCCGCTAGTGTGGGGCGAAACGTCCGCTAGTGTGGGGCGAAACGTCCGCTAGTGTGGGGCGAAACGTAAGCGACTAGGAGGGGGCGAAAACAAATTAATCAATACAGGACAGGGATCAATATTTCTGATGATTTTGTAGTCATTTGATGAAGTTTTGAAATAGTATAGTAATTTCCGAGGGGCGAATCCGGGGGGCGAAACGTCCGCGAGTGGGGCGAAACGTCCACGAATGGGGGCGAAACGTCCGCGATTAGGAGGGGGCGAAAACAAATGGGCGGGGGCGAAACATCCATGGGGCGAAACGTCCGGCATTCTTTGTTGAGCATAGGGAAAGACTAAAACAAGATAGGGAGTAATGCATTAAACTTATATTTTATCCTCAATATCAAGAACTGGAACTGTCGCCGAAAATTGGAACTCCCGCCGACGTAAAAAATTGGAACACTCGCCGACGTTGGCGATAATTCCGATCGGCGAGTTCCAGATAATGCCCAGGCCACACCAATACACCCTGGGCCCTGCACCTCACACCACTCCACACACAGCACCACTCTAACTCACATGAAAAGGCCGCGACAGAAGCCGTAATATCCTCGCCACTGGGACAAACGGTACAGCGACGTCCCCTCGCGAGCCTCACCGCTGTTTGCCAACTTTGCCTGAGACTCTGGGAGGCTGGCCGCTGGGACTGCGCCTTGACAACGGCTCATCCCTGTCGCCTGTGTTTTTATTTACCTGGACTACTAAACACAATATATAGAGGAGGAAGGTTTCTACTAAACAACCATACATAGAGGAGGAAGAGGATATAGTGGCAGAGTATTTGTTTGCAGATGGAAATGTGGAAGACTCGAAGAAGCAAAAAGAACAATCAACAGTTTTTGGATGACCAGAGAAAATAAGAGGAAAGAAACTAAAAGACAGAATAAGAGAAGACAACTAACTACGTGAAGACCCAGACAGCAAGAAGAGAAACATCAGGGAGTGCCGATTAAAAAGGCCAGTGGCAGACTCTCGACCCACAACTGACTATCTATTCTCTCCTTTTCTGCCTTGATAGATCACTGGTTAAATAGTTCCTATTACTCAGCGTTATGCATGGCCATGTTGCTGGCTACTCAAGTGTCGCCAAGGATTCGTATATAATTTTATCACAGTCGCCGTACGAGAAATGTTCTTTTTATTATTAAAATATCATTCATAATTATTTTTTCCCATCAATTAAATCTTGATAACAGAGGCCTTATAATACGTCAAAATACACTATATACTTACATAAAAAAAACCCATATCTTTAATACAAGTCACATTGTTGATAAAATAGTCATTATGTATTGAATCATGCAGTAGTATGTATAATATGACTAAGTTAGCTTCAGAAATTTAAATAAGTCTAAGGTAAGATAATTAGATGATGCCAGCTACATGAAGGGTGAGGAGACAGGAAGGTAACACAAGCAGGATATAAGTCAAGGAGGCGAGGAGCGGAGCACAGGTGGCGGCGGGGACCAACGCTAATTACCGGATTTATATCGCCCTAAACCAGTTTTTCAATCACTGTAGACAGAAAATAAGGTCTTCTAGCTTCACGCATTCAGTAAGTATAAATGGTGTATTATTTCTGGACGTAATATTACATTATTTTCCACGTAGTAATGGATGCACTGTCATCGGTCTTTCATTTTGTGACAAGTAATGCAATTTAGTCCTCTCGCCGCGGCCACTGTCACCACCACGCAGGAACACTCGCCATCATAGGCGAGTGTTCCTATTTTCGGCGACAGTTCCAGTTTTTTATCTTGATATTATAGTACTTAATGCATACATTTGGTACACTTGTACCCGTCTTTCTACATTCTGGCATTAAATACCAGCAACAGCCTGAAGATTTAGGTGATAAGATTAGGTTGGTTAGGTAACCAATGTCCAGGTTAGGTTAGGGCACGTGCGGGGAATCCGGGGGGCGTGGCCCGGTAAAACTGCAGTTTAGTGCAATACTCCCTATTCACCAATATTCTCCTGATATAAAAGGGGGGCCTGTGCCCCCCAGACTCCCCCGCTGGTTAAATATCATTGCCTGGGCATTGAATGCGTAACCTGGTAAAATTCTAGCGTCCTTTCCCGCCCTTATTAGTGGGCTTTTTTCCTCCAGGCCTTCACAGATATTGAGGTTATTTATGATACACATTTAGGTTAGGTTAGTAATTTTTTTTCATTTTTTTAATCTCCCCCCACTTTATAATTACGTTTCCAGGTATCTGGAGGGATTTGTGAAGGTCTGGAGGAAAAATGCCCATTAATAAGGGCGGGAAAGGACTCAAGAATTTTACCTTATAGGTTAGAAATGCTGCTAATGGTCAGCTCTACAGGTTGAGGATGGTTATAACAACGTGCTAATAATGCTTTAAATTGCAGTTGTACCCGCAGCCCCCCCCAGTTAGATCAGGTTATGTTACCAATGTCCATGTATTGTATAAAACTGCAGTTTTAGTGCTTTGGGACAAGCGAAAAAGGTGTTGTCCAATAATGAAAGGTAAATTTTTACACTAGGACCAGAATTCCCTACACAATTAGGAGTAAGGTTTCTGTTTACCTTATTAGATTCTAAGAAACATTATCTCTATGAGCTTCCGTCACAAATCACTACTTTCGGAGATATAAGATGTTTTTAATAGGAAGGAGAGTGTATACCTTGGTCGCCACCCAATGCGGCCGCCCGTATGATCCACATATATAGAGGGCAGTCGCGCGGAGCAAACTATTGTTATACGTATATGTTTATTGTACGTTATGTTTAATAAATATAACTATGTTAAACATAAGATATGTCATAAGTTACTAACCTAACCTCACTATAACCCCTAAAAATTACTAACCTAACCTCACTATAATCCCCTAAAAGTTACTAACCTAACCTCACTATAAGTTACCAGTAAAAACGCCTTAATTGGCGAAGGACGAGCGAGCCCGTAGAAACCCACCACACGTGTGCACGTGCGGTGGGTTTCGCGTGCGGCGGGAGAGTCCCCCGGACTCGCGATAGCAAGGAAATTTGTCTGCCGTCATCTAAGCTGCATTTACCTTTGCCTTTTTACGCTGAAACTGTAGGGATTGAAGCTGAGGGATATCAGATGGCGAAGACTGCTTGTCAATCGGAAGCGGGATTCCAAAGATATAAGCTCCTTAAAAACGTGATGGTCGGTCGGGTCGGCCGCTTATCCCGGAAAAATCTGATTGAGTGAGTACTCACTCGTAACTAACCTAACCTCACTATAACCCCTAAAAGTTACTAACCTAACCTCACTATAACCCCTAAAAGTTACTAACCTAACCTCACTATAACCCCCTAAAAGTTACTAACCTAACCTCACTATAACCCCCTAAAAGTTACTAACCTAACTGCACTATAACCCCTAAAAGTTACTAACCTAACTCACTATAACCCCTAAAAGTTACTAACCTAACCCACTATAACCCCTAAAGTTACTAACTAACCTCACTATAACCCTAAAGTTACTAACCTAACCTCACTATAACCCTAAATGTTACTAACCTAACCTCACTATAACCCCCTAAAAGTTACTAACCTAACTGCACTATAACCCCTAAAAGTTACTAACCTAACCTCACTATAACCCCCTAAAAGTTACTAACCTAACTGCACTATAACCCCTAAAAGTTACTAACCTAACCTCACTATAACCCCCTAAAAGTTACTAACCTAACTGCACTATAACCCCTAAAAGTTACTAACCTAACCTCACTATAACCCCCCTAAAAGTTACTAACCTAACTGCACTATAACCCCTAAAAGTTTCTAACCTAACCTCACTGTAACCCCTAAAAGTTACCAACCAAACCCTACTATAACCCCCTAAAAGTTACTAACCTAACCCCACTATAACCCCCTAAAAGTTACTTATATTGCCGTAGGCGGCCGCATTGGGTTTACACCTATACCTTTACCTTTGAGACCTTTGAAGAATTCCGTCAGTTATCGACGCAGCTGAGATGGATCTCCACTGTAACCAGACAGCTCTCTCTCCTCCTTGATCCAGTGCAGGAGACTGTTTGAGTTGGAGCTGGTGTATCCTGGTGTTGGCGGTGGGTCTGGTATATTGGCCAGCCAGGCATCCAATTTGTACTTGAAGGTGTCGGGTGAGACACCCCTCATGTTTCTTAGTTTTGTTGAATAATCTTGTAGCACTGAAGGTGAAGCTGTGGTGTGTTAGAGTTCTAACACTATGAGATGCTCCTGGGGTGGTGCACACGTAGCACAGCCTTTCTCTCCTGGGATGCACTGTTTCTTGCACATTGGTGTTTGGTACCCTGTTCTCCGAAATATTCCAAACATAAATGACGACGTATCTTTTTCTGCGTCTCTGAAGCGAAAACAGGTGCAGTGTCCTGAGTCTCTCTCAGTAATTTAGGTGTTCAACTCCGTGGATCTTGTTTGTGAAAGTTCTTTGGGGAGCTTCTAGTGCAGTAATTTCAGATATTTTATGTGGTGACCAGAGCTGGCAGCAGTATTCTAGGCGTGGTAGCACCAGTGACTTCCTAAGAGTCAGCATACACTGTTCACTCCTGGTTTGGAAGGTCCTCAGGATCCAGCCTGATAGCTGCCTTGCTTTTGCTGTTGTTGATATGATGTGGTCAGAAAAGGTAGCATCATTGTTCATGTTTACACACAAATCTTTAACCACATCTTTGGCTACTATTTCCTGTTGGCCGCAATGGTATTTTGTTGAGGTTTTGATATCAATTCTGTTTCCATACCTTAACAACTCAAACTTTTCTCCATTTAGGACCCTATTATTCCTGTCTGCCCACTCTTAAGATTTGATCTAAGTCTTGTTGGAGTAGCTGAGTATCTGGTTGTGCACAAATTTTCTTTGTTAATCTTGTGTCGTCGGCAAAGGATGTAGCGGTTGAGTGTGCCAGATCTTGATCTATATCCCCTATCATAATGAGGAAGAGCAGGGGGCCTAGGACCGAGCCCTGAGGGACACCGCTGACAACATTGCTGGCATCTGATAGCTCCCCTTCGACCAATACTCGTTTCTCTGTCGGAAAGGAAGCCATGTAGCCATTCTCCGAGCTTGCCACTTATCCCGAGCTCTTTTATCTTGCGGGAAAGAATCCCGTGGTCGACTTTATCAAATGCTTTGGTGAAGTCGAGATATATGACATCCACATTGTCACCATCCTGAATGTCCTGCAAAATGTTCTCGTAATGAGTCAGCAATTGTGAGAGGCAGGAACGGCCTTGTCTGAAGCCATGTTGACCTTCATGAAATGCTCCAAGGTCTTCCATGGAGTTCACCAGCTTGGATCGGATTGATCTTTCCATTATTTTGATTAAGTGGGATGTTAGTACTACTGGTCTATAGTTCTTGGCCAAGCCTTTGCTGCCCCCTTTGAATACGGGTGTAATTATGCCAGTTTTGAGTGCCTGAGGCACAGAGCCGGCTTCTAGGGACTTGTCACTCAGTAGTTTCAGTGGTAGTGCTAACTGGTGTTTACAGTGTTTAAGAAACTGTGCATGGAAGCCATCTGGCCCTGCAGCTGAGTGCGGTGCTACCTTATCAATGGCTGCAATGTCTTCTGTTGTTGTAGTTACTGATGTAAGCAGGTGTTCTGGCTTTTGAGGTACTACAAAGAAAGAAGATGGATCCTCAATTTTCTGGGCCTCATTTGGTGGGCTGAAGGCATCTTCGTACTGTTGTTTGAGCATCTTGGCAATTTTCTCTTGTTCGCTTTCAAAATCTCCATTTTCCTTCATAAGTGGACCTATTGAAGATGCTTTCTTGAGCTTCTTTTTTTATATAAGAGTATTTTATTTTATTTAGTATAAGAGATATGAAAATTAACTAACCTAACCCCACCTTTTGACTCACTAATCTAACCTAACCCCACGTTTTAACTTCCTAACTAAGGCCAAATTCGCATTAAAAAGTGTCCGCGGCAAGGGAAGAACAGAGGCGATGCAGGTCACAAGAGGAAGAAGAGTGAGGCACATGTAAATACTTGTCTCGCCTCCCTATGAACTACATATCATATCTCCAAAAGTAATGATTTGCAACGGAAGCTCCTAGAGAGAATGTTTCTTAGAATCCAATAAGGTAAACAGAAACCATACTCCCAATAGACTACCTTAGTGAGCTTGATCCGTCATCTGGTGGCCGTCTGGGAACTACATGCGGAGCTAGAATGTAGGGTCTGGGGTGTCGGGCTCGACTTATTTTCTATTATTCCCTATCAAACCGGCTACAATTAAGTGTTGTCATGGTCAACATAGGCTTATGCAAAATGGAAATATCCGAGTTTTACATTATTCATGGTGTTATAATGAGGATTGTTGGCAAAATAGAAGCATTCGATCACAGGTGTCCTACAACATTCTACTAAATACTGTAAAGGAATGCTTCAAGGCGGGTGCATGGGTTAATATTACCTCCATGTATGCAAAGAGAAGGTAATATTAACCCATGCACCCGCCTTGAAGCATTCCTTTACAGTATTTAGTAGAATGTTGTAGGACACCTGTGATCGAATGCTTCTATTTTGCCAACAATCCTCATTATAACGCCATGAATAATGTAAAATTCGTATATTTCCATTTTGCATAAGCCTATGTTGACCATGACAACACTTAATTGTAGCTGGTTTGATAGGGAATAATAGAAAATAAGTCGAGCCCGACACCCCAGACCCTACATTCTAGCTCCGCATGTAGTTCCCAGACGGCCACCAGATGACAGATCAAGCTCACTAAGGTAGTCTATTGTATAGGGAATTCTGGTCCTAGTGTAAAATAATACCCAATGAAATACACTAGGGTCCCACATAGAACGAGAAATTGGTCGATGAACGAGGTCGTTCTATGTGAATTCGCTCTGTGAAACAAATGAGGAGGTGATATCAGGCACATAATGTGCACCAATTGAAAGAAAAACTGGATAATTGTAGATACGGAGACGGGACCACACGAGTGAAGCTCAGGCCCTGTAAAACACAATAGGTAAACACATAACCTATGGAAAAAATTGATATTGGTCGATCGGTCCTCCCGTCCGTACCCATACATTTATACTCATTCACACCCATGCATACCAAAACATATATAAATGATTAGTTATGCATAGAAATGATGAAATAGGCATATTGTTGCTTACCTTAAATCTAATAGGGATCATGTACCGGGGGCGAGGGGCTCCGTGCCATAAGCCTGGCTTGACTCACCCTTGCATGCCTCTTATTTATTTTTTCCAAACTTTTGCTAGTCTAAATTGGGTTGTGTCTACCATGCATCTTCGACGCCCAAAAATATGGTAATTAGTGTGTCCAGCACTCCTCACTTGACCTGTGGCCATTTTTCAGAACAGAGCCGCAGCCCCAGCAGCAGCAGCCATGCCTGAGGAGCAGACCCAGAGTGAGGGACCGCAGGAGGGCAGTGGGGGGGAGCAGCCTCCGCAGGCCCGGGGGTTGGTTGCGCTCAAAACACACGTTCTGGCGCACAAAGTGGAGACGGCACTGTGGGCCACCCGAGCCCTCACCCTTGTCTTCTGCATATCCTACCTCATCCCAGTGTTTGGGTGAGTGCCACCACGACGGGACATTGCCCTAAGTCCTTCATAGCGCACAAGATACATAGTATTTATTCATGGTATATTTTGTTTCATGAATTTCATGAGCTACATTTCTTCATGAAGAAATGTAGCTGTCATGTATTGCTTGAGTCATCATTGGTTACCACACTGCCACTGTAATGGAAGTCAATGTACTATATCTCTGCAAGTATTGGAACGTGAAAGGAGAGATAGTAAAAAGTTTCTCTAAGGAAAAAAGAATAAGGAGATAGACAGGCTGAGGAAGACATGGAGGCAGTGTGTTGAAGAGTATCTGGTAGTATTGGGCATTGAAGAAGTTGAGGCAACGGATAGAGATAGTTGGAAGCATATCATCGGCCGTCTAACCTCATAACATATGGGAAAATCTGACGTTAAACAGAAAGAAGAAAAATCGGCCGCAAATATTGAAAAATGGACATCCGATCCACCTTTTCTAATAATAAAAAAAATTAAGTAGACTATTGTTAGAAAGAAAAAAGGATTCAGTAGCTAACAACCATGTTGGTGGTGTATTGATTTATGTTTTCTATTCATCTTTTATCTCTTATGATAAATTTTTATTTGGTTATCTTATTGCCTTTGAGATAAAAAAAACCCAATTTGAAGCACCTTGATTTCGGAATTAATTGAAAACTTATTTTATCATGTACCTTACACCTGTTCACTCCAGTAGCCCATTTCTGGTCTTTCATAGCTAAGATCCCCAGTTCCGCACACTCCACATCCACACCTACAGGAGTAAAGAATTGCCTCCCTCAGCACCTGCCTGGATTTTGAGGTCATAACTCTTTGATCTACATCCCGTGCCAATTCTCTGCTAGGTGGACAGGGCCCATAGCGTAAGAGGAGACAAGTCCAGATTGTCTCCGCCTGACCAAAGATTTGAACCTGCAGCATTTTAGACCTCTCGGATGCAAGCCGAGAGTGCTAGCCACTACACCACCGGGCTGTAAAAAGCATAGTAAAGTAGTAAGAATTTAAAAAATCATGCAATTGTCAACTTATGGGAGTAGTCTATCAGCTCTTGGCTTACACATTCCCCTAGGCTCAGCCGTCTGCTTGGTTCAGGTTGGAATGATCAGCATAGTTGCCCTTCACCGACTAATGATATTTGACCATGCCTGGTGGAAGATATACTTCTGGTGTTCTGTATACTCTAGACCAGCATTTCCCAACCTGGGGGAAAATTTCAGGATTCTAAGGGGGAAATTTATCCTGAAGGACATTTAAATTACTAGCATTTAGTCAACAGAAAAAAAATATCTTAGAATGTGGCTATTGGCTTATTTCAAGTACATATACATATAGAGGATACTGTCTCTACTTGTGTTATTAAGCAAGTACATTTTGTGTTTGCTACTTTTTTCATTGTCCACATGAAGGGGGAAATCCGGAGGGTTGAACAGGTTGAAGGGGGAAACAACTGAAAAAAGGTTGGGAATCACTGCTCTAGACCTACCTGGCTTCTACTTCTGTTAGTCTGAAGGTAGATGTTTGGGGCAGCTGTCACAGTTGGGCAAACCTACAGTTTAGCTAAAAAATGTTTTTTCTTGTGCTCCCATGACAAGGATCCATTGTATCTTGCCCCCCAGGAACCCCTACAGCAGCTACCAGAAGGTGCTGATGAGCAATGCGGCCACGTCTGCCCTGCGCCTCAATCAGCGCATCCCCTCCGTTCAGTTCTCCCGGGAGTTCTTTGCCCAGCTGCTGATGGAAGACTCCGCCCACTACCTCCTCTACTCCCTCATCTTCATGTACACATCGCCCATGACCATGGTCCTGGCGCCCATCTTCCTGTTTGCCCTCCTGCATTTTGCAAGCTATTCCCTTGGTCTCATAGATGTGAGTATAAGATTTAGTATCATCTGAAAATAGCATTTAAAATATTACTGATTGTATGTGAAGAAAATGTTATGAAATATTGCAAGCTTATATTAGACATTTAGGGGATACCACAGTCAGATCAAGGAAATTGTTAGGTACCCAAAGTAAACCTAGATTTGCAGATGTGGAAGTCTTGCCATTGATGTGATGTTACAGACTTTTCAGCTTATTTCCACACAAGTTAAGAGTGAATGTGAATGCCACATCAATTTAGCATTTGTATTTAGGAAATATTTAATGAAATGCATCTTGGTTTCATCAGGTCATAGGTCAGAACAATGCCTTGGGGTCAAGGTTCCTGATTTCCCTCATTGAGTACCACCACAGAAACATTCTTCGAGGAGCAGCCTTTGTTGAAATCTTCCTGATGCCTCACTGTGTCATCTCTCTCTTGATGTGAGTATCTTGCTTGACTTGCTAATGTTTTGAATATCAGACACGTGAAAAATAATAGGCAAACAGTTCCTGAAAGTAGTTCTGGTAGTAATTTACCCCCATACAAAAAGAAAATTCTCAAACACATGGGGAGGCACTGAAAGCAGAATGTACATAAACCATGAAAGCAATTTTACTATAATTGCTAAAAATAATTGGTGTGATTATCATTGGTGATAATTGTTGATGTATTGTATAACTAAGAATTATTAATACAGTAGTTATTATTTGTGGTGTTGCT
>JACEEZ010024353.1:195000-287500 GCA_016584305.1 Chionoecetes opilio | reverse complement strand
CAATATCACTAGAGATAATCTCGAAATAATCCCACACCACACCGGTGTGACTGGACGTTATAATGCAGTAGGTTGCTGCAACACTGTTCTCTTGCAAAGAAAGTTGATTGTTCTCGTGGGTGAAAGAGAAGATGCTTAATTACTGCAGTATAGCGCACGAGGCAATGAGTTGAGTTCAGTAACATTGACCTTGAGAGTAGCAACTGCCACTCTGTTGAAGGGTGGAGAATGGAGTTAGTGTTCAAGGGAGCATGGCCTAGCCTACCACTGCGCCACCCCAGGCATTATTGTAACTAACGCTCGGCTAAACTATTCATTCATTTATATGTTTGCTTGTGTAATATTATGTTCACTTGTTCTTTTTTTCTTTTTTTTGTAAGTTTATTGATTTGGGCAAAATATTCGCATATTCGCAAACATCTACGAGTGGGAGTGCGAATGCGAATATTGAAAAAACATGCGAATATTCGCAATTGCGAATGCGAATGCAAGAATGCGAATATTCGGTCTATCACTATATATTATATAATATTATTAATATATATAATTAATATATATATATTATAAATATATATATATTAATATATAATATATAATATATATATATATATATATATATATATATATATATATATATAAAAATATATATATATATATATATATTATATATATATATATATAATATATATATATATATATATTATATACTATATATATATATATATATATATATATAATATATACTATATATATAATATATAGCTATATATATATAATATATAGCTATATATATAATATATAGCTATATATATATATATATATATATAATATATAGTATATATATATATAGCTATTATATATATATATATATATATATATATATATATTATATATATATATATATATATATATATAATATATATATATATATATATATATATATATATATATATATATTTTATATATATATATATATATATATATATATATATATATATATATATATATATATATTATATATATATATATATATACACACACATATATAGCTATATATATATTTATTTATTTATAGTATCTATATTTTTATTATTATTTATTATATATTTTTTGCAAAGGGGGGGGCCATGGCCGCATGCCCCCCCTCCCCTCGGTACGCCATTGAGTGTGATGTAAGTAGAGGTTTGGAGGAGACCAGATAACAGTCTTGAAGGGCTTTGTTGATAGATGGAATAGACAATTTATGATTGGGTTACGAGTTATTTTGATATTCACATAAATATCAAAACACACATGCAAGGGGTGAATAGTTATGCCAGTCTGTTGAGTGATGACGTGACAGTAATGAAGAGTGATGGGGATGTAAGAGGATTATAAAAGTTGCAGGACATGGCAAAATTTACAAACGGGCTGAGTGGGAAACTGAAGTCAACGTTAAAACAAATTTAAGTTCTGGAAATGGGCAAGTGCACCAAGGAATAGCATAACGGTTCCAATAGTGACATGCAATTGAATTGAATTAATGCTAAAAAGGGGAAAATGTGCCAGACATCAGAGGTCATATGGCACTATGGCAAAGCATAATGAAGGGGAGGGGTTAGAGAGAAAGAGTGAAAAGGTGAGGGAAGGGGAAATGAACGGAACGCTACAGCAGGATGGTTAGATCAGAGGACGGATGTGTATTTGTTGGGGGAAGGAGATAAAAAATTGGGAATTAGGACAGGGGGGTGAGGAAGGAAAGTTCCTTGGAGGCAGATAACTATAGGCTTATAACAAGAAATCAGGAGACAAAGGTCTTACCGTAAATGGTGGCGTATAAGTCGACCCCAAGATTATTAGCTCAAGATTACGGGTCAGGCCTATACTTGCCGTATAAGTCGGCCCCAAAAATACGGTAGGCTACTGGTAGGCCAAAGCTTGAATGTGGATAGGCTACGGTACGGTAAACGATAACCTGTCGCAAAAACACGTAACACCACACCACTTATATGAAGACATGAATCTATACTATAGGTCCACCTCTTGTTTTCACTTGAAAAACACCCTAGTCCCCTGATAGTACCGCTACATACTGTATATTATAGTAAAACACGGTAGTACCTATGACTGGACTGCACTCACCCTCCGCCATTTGCATTCGCCAGTGTTTACACTCTGTGTATCAGCTGTTGGAAACAGCTGTGGGTGGAACTGCTGCTAAACGTTTTCTCCAGTTATCGCTGTTGCTCTGGAAGTGGCGTATATTGTAGTTGTCTAACTGGAGTTACGGTAAGTGGTGTACAGCGATTGTTAGTAGTGCTGATCCACTTGTTTACCACTCGTTGGTAAAGGTTCGCATTTCATCCTTGTCGTATAAGTCGACCCCTAGTTATGGAGAAATTTTTTCAGGGTCAAAGGGTCGACTTGTACGCTGCCTTTTATGGTATCTGTGGGAGCGGGAGGAACGGGGAAGAACGTTTAGGTCGCCTGACGAGAGGAGGCCGAAGGATGCGTTGAGGAAGGGGTGTGGGGATCGAGGAAGGAGTAGAGGTCAGAGTATCTGGACTAAGGACGGAAAAAGGGTTAGCTAGGGAGAGAGAGGGGAGAACAGAAGGAGCAAAGGAGGGACGAGGAGTGGGAGGAGGAGGAACAGGGAAAGAGACGGTAGGAGAGGTTGCGGTACGAGGATTCGGAAAAGTGGGATTGGAAATAAGCTGGGAGACGGGGGTAGGTGAAAAGCCTTGGCGGCGAGCTTCTTGGCAGACTTCCCACAGAGTTAAGCCCTTCTTAAATCTGATGGATGCCACTTCCAATTCGAAGTGGTAGACAGGGCAACCCCTGTAGAAGACATTGTGGGAATGACCACAGTAAGCACACGTGGGAAACGTTGCAGGACATGTGGAACGAGCATGGCCAGGTTGAGCACAAAGAGGGCAGCGGGCAAGGGAACGGCAGTGCTTGGCAGGGTGGCCAAAACGCCAGCAGGACTGGCACTGGCGAGGAGTAGGGTGGTAAGGTTTAACAGAGTAGTGGACCCCGGCAACATAAATGCTATTAGGGAGATCTTAGTCTTTTGAAAGTGACTTTGGCAATGTTGGTAGGGGACTTACGGCGGCCCCGGGGTGGGATGGTGTAGCAGTAAACTGCAACGGCATCATAATCCTCTGCCAAAAGGTCGAGGAGGACATCCGCGCACTCGGACCATTCGATGTCATCGACTGGGCAAGAACGGGGGGGGGATGGAAACTGTTCCAGTGCAGGTGTTAAGAGTTATGTCGGGCGTGATGCAGAAGGGGTTGCCGTCCAGGTCTGTAAGGTTGAGCAGTGCATTAGTTTGGGCCTCGGTGTCAACAGTCACCAAGCGGAACCGGTCGGGGCGGGTACAGAATGCAACCTTGCCTACTTGCCGTTGGAGGCATGCCGTGAAACGTAGGGCTTTAGCAGAGTGAGGGGCGGTGCTGGGGACGATGAAGAAACGATCCCACTTTGCAGGACCAAAAAGAGTGTCGAAGGAAGGGCGAGGGTGAGAAGTTGATGTGCGTGGGCGTGAGGAAGAGGTAACCGTGCGGACTGTAGGTCTCCCGGAGGGAGAAGGGTTGTAGGGTGTAAGAGTAGCTACACATGATGAGGAGAAGGACAAAGAAGGTTGGGGAGGAGGAAGGGTAGAGGAGGGATCTGGAGGGGTAGAGAAGGGAGGCAAGGATGGAGAAGGTATGGAAGAGGTAGAGGGTTTATGGGCTGGAGTGTCGCCTGGTGCTGAGGATGGATTCTTGATCTGGCTAGGGGGCTCAGGAGCACTAAGTGTCTCTGAGGGTCGAGTTTGGGGAACTCGAATCAGTTCGGGCCGGAGTCAAAAGAGGAGCAGGGGTCGGTAAACCATGGGGATCAGTAGGGCTATTTGGTAGAGACACGGCCCTAAAGCCCCTATAGGAGTTAATTTATCATCATTGGCCATGGGGAGCCTGAGGTAAGGAGGGGTATATAAACGGTCTGCCCCTCATGACCCCCATGAGGGGTAAGGGCAGTGGCACCCAGGGTATACCGTGCCCGTGGCACCCTGAGGCCGTTCGGGACTGACCCAATCAATCAATCAATCATTAGGGGCATACGCCGGGGGGCGCGTCGCCTCGCCCACCCTACGACGCCACTCCCGGGGGTCACCACGCGCGAGTTCCCATGCAGACTCCTTTCCCATACCAAGCAGCTCTCGACAAGAAACATCAACTTGCCCCAGCCACGAGCCTTGTGGGCGCCCCCTTGGCCGGGGGGCGATTGTCCACGCCACTCCACGCCGGATTGTCTCTTACAGATACAACCCGATGGAAAGGATCGGTTTCAGGGTAGCGTGCCACATGCCCATATAGCCGAAGTTGGCGCTAACGGACTATGCAGGTAATAGGCCTCGATTCAGTCTCACGGTGCAATCGCTGATTTGACACGTAATCATCCCAGCGATACCCCATGATTCTGCGAAGACACTTATTACCAAAGGCATTGATTCGTCTCTTCAAGTCACTATTTAGTGTCCATGTCTCACAACCATAGAATAAGACAGGGATCACAAGCGACTTGAAGATCCGGATCTTTGTCCTCCTGCACAGGTACCGACAACGCCAAATACTCCCGCTGAGCAAGTCCATAACACCGTGGGCTATGCCAATCCGCCGTAAGACTTCTTGACGTGACCCGCCGTCATTATGGACTGCGCTACCAAGGTATGTAAAACTTTCCAAGATCTCAATGTCCTCGCCACACGCATGAACAGACTGTACTGCTTCATCTAGTAAGTCTCCAAACACCTGGACCTTGGTCTTGAGCCAGGAGACCTCAAGTCCCAAAGGCTTTGCCTCCTCGTGCAGCGCCTCGAGAGCCATCACCAGGACCTCCCAGCGACTCAGCAAAGATTACTGCATAATCGGCAAAAACAAAATCAGTGATCTTGGTGTTGCCGACGGATGCTCCACAATCACTTTGATCTACAACCTTGTCCAATACCCAGTCCATACAAGCGTTGAAAAGTGATGGGGCAAGCACGCACCCTTGCCTCAACCCTGTATTCACAGGAAAAAAGCTGGATACACCTGCCCCACACTTCACAGCACTCTCAGTCCCAGAATACAGACCAGTTATCAAACCAATAGTCCTTGCAGGAATCCCTCGAAGTCGCAGAAGATCCCAGAGTGACTCACGATGCACTGAGTCAAACGCCTTCTTGAGATCAACATAGGCTGCAAGCATACCCTGTCGAAACTCACGTCGGCGTTCCACCAGGACACGAAGCGCTAGGATACGGTCCGTTGTTGACTTACCAGGCGTGAACCCAGACTACTGAGGTCTCCGATGCTTCACCAGATGACTGCGAATCCGTGTCAGCAATAGAAGGGCAAGCACCTTGCCTGGTACGCTGAGCAGTGTAATACCGCGGTAATTGTTGCAGTCCTGACGATCCCCTTTCCCTTTCCAGATAGGGACGACCAGCCCCCTTTTCCAGTCAGGAGGAATGGTACCTGATTGCCACACGGCAGTCAGGACAGCATGCAACCCGCGGATCATGGCCTCACCCCCAGCTTTGAGGAGCTCCGCACTGATATTACAAACACCAGCTGCCTTTCCACCCCTCAACTTTGCTACAGCCTCTCTGACTTCGTCAAGAGAGGGTGCGGTTTCGTCAATGGGAGGATCGGCATCCACTGCCCGTAACCCAGTGGTGTGAAGCTGCTCAGTTGGAGGGTCCACCGTGAACAACTGCCCAAAGTACTCAGCCCAACGAGCCATCTGCCCATCCATGTCCGACACGAGGCGCCCATCTGCTGTTCGAATAGCACTCGCCCGAGATGGAGACTTGGAACGGAGCTTCTTCAGGGCTCGGTAGGCGGGTCGGAGGTCATTAGCGTTCAAATGACCCTCGACATCCTCAGCGAGACTCCTGACATACCTCTCCTTGTCTCTCCCCAGGAGGGTTCTAGTCCGGCGTGACAGAGCCCTGTGCTGGTCCTGGTTCCCAGCCAGCCTGGCAGCGCGACTCTCCTCGATTTTCTCCAGCGTCTCCGTCGAGACAAAACCACGCCTTGACCTCGGGCGCTCCCCAATACACTCCTCGGCAGCCTGGAGTTTCACGTTTGAAGGTATCCCACAGTTCTACAGGGTCCTCGAGAGCACCGAGCACATCATACTGATTTGAGACTGCCACCGCATACTCATGGGCACATGTCAAGTCCTTCAGTTTCTCAAGATGAAACACAGTATGGTTACCTCTTGAGATTCTTCTGGACTTGACATGAAGCTTAAGTGTAGCAAAAACAAGTCTGTGATCTGTTCCAAAGAACTCAGCACTCCGGTAAACCCTGCAGTTCTGGAGGATCCTCCAACGAGTACTAACGAGGACGTGGTCGATCTCCTTAGCTACCCCTCCGGCATTACTATACCATGTCCAGCGGTGCAGCTCTGGTCTCTGATACCAAGAACCTGCAATTCTCAACCTTCTGGACCTTGCAAAGTTCAGAAGCAGAGAACTGTTGGTGTTTCTGGTACCGGAGCCATGGGGACCAACACATAACTCGTAGCCATCTCTCACAGTGCCAGTAGTAGCATTGAAGTCGCCCAAGACAATGAGTGTGTCCCGAGGAGGACACTGGTCTAATACAGAGTCGAGTTTGGCGTAAAACATCTCCTTCTCTTCAGTTTTACGCATCTCGGTAGGAGCGTACACTGCAACAAGAGACATGAAACCCAGAGTGTGTTTCATCCTCACCCGCATTATACGCTCATCAACCGGAGTAACCTCAACAACTGACGGCTGCAGTTTGCTGGAGATGCCTATAGCTACTCCCCGTACACGGTGACCATTGCTCATGCCGGACCAGTAGTAGGTGTAACCCCCACTGCTAGTCTCGCCACTGCCAAGCCTCCTCGTCTCAGAGTCCCACTATATCCACCCTCAGCCTACTGAGCTCGCCCGATAGGAGAGGTAGTCGATGACGATCGAGACTGACCCAAAGCCAGCCTCATATCCCATCAGCATGGTTCTCACACCTTAAGAGGAGGTACAATAGGAGAGATAGAGGGAAGGAGGTGAAAAAGGAGGCAGACAGGAAAGGCCAGGCAAAATTCGTCAGAACGAGGACAGAGGCCCGAAGTCAAGGGAGCGACCAGGAGGTCCTCCCCAGGGCGTCAGGCCCCAATCCCCGGGCCCGAAGCCCCCCCACGATGACAGCGGGCCTGGAAACGGGGGGGATGGATCATCTGCAGTGGCGGCTCGTGGCATAGGGCTGCGGAGCTGCAGCACCCCCAGACACTCACTGCCAGGTGTATGATGTCTTTAGAGACACAGCAGAATTGATACACTACTAACAAATATATCATAATAAAAAGTCATTATAGGTTATTTTCAATATGTTACTAAGTGAATTTTCATTAAAACCAGACCTAAATGTAAGTTACTCTCATATTTGCTGTACGATTCATGTCTGCTGCCGCCGCGCCCCTTATGAATGCCAAGAGCTGCAGCCATGCAGCTTTTAGTCTCGTCCCCAGCCAGTGCGTGTAGACGGTGTGCATAGTGACGGCGGGCGGCGGCGGCAAAATCAAGCGGTACTGACTTTATTTTCAAGTAATACTGTAATTCTACCATCACCACCTCAGCCATCTCCTCTACTGCCACCACTACCACCCCCACCATCCCTTCTACCACCACCACTACCACCCCCACCATCCCTTCTACCACCACCACTACCACCCCCACCATCCCTTCTACCACCACCACTACCACCCCCACCATCCCTTCTACCACCACCACTACCACCCCCACCATCCCTTCTACCACCACCACTACTATAAATACCATGCCCTGAAATCCGTGAACATCAACTACAACTCATACCTGAGATAGGTAAAATTTATGTATCCTACTGTTGTGTGAAGCTGCAGTCCCCCCTTTTATTTTATCATGAGCCGCCACTGATCATCTGAGAGGCTCAGAACGTTCCATGAGCCCACACGAAGAACCCTCCATAAGTTTATCCCAAGAGTGATTCGACGGACAGTCGCCGCCTCTGCACCGCCCCGGCCACCCCCATAAGAAAAAGATGGCCTAGGGGGCCCTCCCACTTCATTTAGAGTGTGGGATTCCGGAGGGCTGTGCCCCGCACTTGTCTAAGGCAGACCCCCCCCACCCCCCGCATCTACATTGGAGGGGTCTGCGTGGTCGGGCCCGGTTACCTCGCCCTCAGCCTCTACTTTCAATTGTGTTTGTGGCTAAGATCAGTTTTTACAGGGAGGGGGTGCAAGCCCGTCCCCAACCAATCTATGTCAGGGATTGGCCTTACTGCTCACCGTGGCCAGGGACGCAGACCCCTGTAGGGATTAACCCCAGGCTGCCCACTATTTCACCCATAGCTTGGGCTGGATGGCCATTGACTCAATAGTGAGTTCATCTGCCCTTAACCCTTTCACGCACGGTGACGCGATCGCATCAAAACGGGCCCATGTACATCTTAGCTTTTGAAGCGAATTGCGTCAAAAAACATAAAAAAATTCGCCAAAAATAAAGTATTTGTCAGAATTGCGTCAAAATTTTCTGCGTAAAAGATCCAAGCTAGGCCTATAAAATAAACTAATTGTCAACTCGCTCGTGCGAATGGATTTTAAGTGATAAGGGCCCGTGTCCCTGTTCACTCCCAGCAGGCAGCGTGTTAGCCCGCCTTCTTAGCCATCCGTCTTCCAACATGTGTTTCAGTTTTCCTCCATTTTCTCAAAATCTACTGGCCATATGAAAATTATAATGGTAGCGTTGGAATCCTCATAAAAGTCCACTTTTATTGGCATATAAACCATAAAAAGTCGACTCAGAAAGTATCGAGCTACGAAGTGGTGAACGTAAGTATTTCTTATTTTTCTTTACTCAATGTTTTTTGAAGTCGTTAAACTCTGCTATTTATTTGCATTTCTTGTTATTTTTTATTTTCATAAGGCAGAATAATCTCTTGCGAAACCAACGATATATAATAATGCCAGGAAAAAAGAATAATCATGGTTGAAATTGATAACGTAAACAAAACATTCGCCGCACAGTCAGGCCATTCCGCGGGGCAACTTAGAGAGCCCCGAATGGATGTCGCAGTGGACGGAAAAACTTAATAAACTTTTCATGCGTGAAAGGATTAAAGATAGTCTTATTTTTAAAAAGCCCATCAGATTAGCTAATGCAAAACGAAAAAAGAAACACATTGCACTCAGTGTCCAAAGAAGGTATAAAGTTACTGAAGAGATTTAAGACGGCATTTGAGTGAAAAGTATGGTGATGATATAAAGAAACAAAGACTTAAATTCTATGGTGACAAGGAAGTGTCTGAATTGATAGACAACCAAAATATTGCACCAGTCGGTCAGCATAGATTAACTTTTGGTCCCTTACAAGTGGCCATGGTTGTAAACAGACGGCCAGCTGCTGCACACAAACCGGTCAAGATACTCCCCCCCGCCGCCCCGCCCTGCCGCTGTGCAGGAGCCTCACAGACACTCCTGCACCCCCCCGCTGCCCCACCCTGCCGCTGTGCAGGAGCCTCACAGATACTCCTGCACCCCCCCGCTGCCCCACCCTGCCGCTGTGCAGGAGCCTCACAGACACTCCTGCACCCCCCCGCCGCCCCGCCCTGCCGCTGTGCAGGAGCCTCACAGACACTCCTGCACCCCCCCGCTGCCCCACCCTGCCGCTGTGCAGGAGCCTCACAGATACTCCTGCACCCCCCCGCTGCCCCACCCTGCCGCTGTGCAGGAGCCTCACAGACACTCCTGCACCCCCCGCTGCCCCGCCCTGCCGCTGTGCAGGAGCCTCACAGACACTCCTGCACCCCCCTGCTGCCCCGCCCTGCCGCTGTGCAGGAGCCTCACAGACACTCCTGCACCCCCCCGCTGCCCCGCCCTGCCGCTGTGCAGGAGCCTCACAGACACTCAGTGTTGCATAATTTTCAACAGATTTTTACTATTTTTCTTCATCTCAACACATGAGTAGGGAGTGTGAAGCGTGCTGACTCAACAGCTGCTCTCAAAGGTATCAAAATGTCCTGGCTTTAATTGGAAACTCAAGAATGACCTAAGTAGAATCTTATATTTTTCATTGTGGAATTCATAATTCACGTATACATACATATATCATGGGTTATTACTGAACAGCGGAATTCTGAAATTCGGATTGCCTCCGGTCCCAAGCCTTACAAATAAATGGTACAGTACCTGCACAGTCTGTTCAGATGCACTTGATGCGAGGCCACCGAGATGAGAAGGCCTGATACATCGCCCGTGACGTCACACAATCTAGATCTCACCGCTCCGCTCCCCGTACAAGTTTACCTACCTAATATATGTTTATCAGTATAAAAGATATACTGTTATCGTCGGAAATGTTTGTTCTATAATATTATCAAATAAAAAACCGTAAAACACACTAAAGAAATGCCATTATGAGACCTCAAGAAATATGCATGAACTTAATATTCACTTAAACTCTTTGCCATTTAATATTTTGTGAGAAAACTTTTTATATGGAGAATATCAATAGAAGTGGAATTTCATTAGCTTTCCATTGCTATATTTCGTTTTCTGATAAATGAATTAGCAGCATGCATAAATGAGCGTTAACTAAATAAATAACATCATGAAATCGGGTAAATTACCAGATTTCATGGTTATTTATTTAGTTAACGCTCATTTATGCATGCTGCTAATTCATTTATCAGAAAACGAAATATAGCAATGGAAAGCTAATGAAATTCCACTTCTATTGATATTCTCCATATAAAAAGTTTTCTCACAAAATATTAAATGGCAAAGAGTTTAAGTGAATATTAAGTTCATGCATATTTCTTGAGAGTCTCATAATGGCATTTCTTTAGTGTGTTTTACGGTTTTTTATTTGATAATATTATAGAACAAACATTTCCGACGATAACAGTATATCTTTTATACTGATAAACATATATTAGGTAGGTAAACTTGTACGGGGAGCGGAGCGGTGAGATCTAGATTGTGTGACGTCACGGGCGATGTATCAGGCCTTCTCATCTCAGTGGCCTCACTTGATGTGTATGTTCCTCCTCTTCCTCCCAGCTTACCATGTATAACAGTTGCATTCCTTGAACAACACCCAGTTTTTCACTCTGGGTACCCATGACTCTTGTGCACTGGTGACAACACTGGCTGCTGTGTGGAAAGACAATCTAAATATGCATAAAAATAAAAGATAAAAAGAATACAGTTCAGTCCCAAAATATTGGCCTTCAATCCCACAGCTGTGGCTTGATTTCAGGCGGCAAGTCTTGGTGTGGGAACCTTCCTTCCCAAGTGTTGGCTGCACTGCAGCTCTACAGATACAAAGTACTTAATGTAAAGAGGATTCAGGAATAAACACCTCCAAAAGTATATAAATATGTGTATTCATAGATCTGCAGCAGTAAGAGCACACAGTAGATATCTAAAAAAATTATACATCAGAGGGCAATTCAATACTTTGCCCTCTGTCTGTCAACAGTACATACACCGATTAACACTTATACTACCAGCATATAAAACAATTTGCGTTAATTGGTGAGACCATTTGGGAATGTGGAAGATTACAAATGGAAGGCACAATCAATATCATAAGGAGCGTAACATTTCTGTACCACAATAAGAGATTGTTCTTAAGGCTTCCAACACATTTGTGACCCCTTGACGAGACCCTAACTTTTACAAGCCTCAATCCGGTGATGCAATCCCTGCTCTCCAGGCCAAGGGCAAGCTTCATTTAGCATAAACCATTAGAGTGCACCAATAATATTCTTCAGAAAAATGGTAAATAGGAATACATTCAGGTAAGAAAAATCAAGATTAACCTTAACAAGCTAAGGGTATGCTTTGTACACCTAAACCCTGGGCGAAGGGTATGGTCATTTTGACGACCCTTGCAAAAATCGATAAAAACTACATCAGCATGTAGGGAATGTTGTAGCGCACCCGGCCATATATATTTGACCCCCCAAAATATGCCTGGGAGGGGTGGGGGGGCGGTCCGTAGTTGAAAAATGTGGCGCGAACTGCATCGTATGGCTAGATTGGTGTCGCGCGGCGAGATTTCCCGGGCGAATATCCGCCCGTATACGCTATGGGTTAGAGCGTAATATCGCGTATATCTTGTATATCTCGCATGCGCTCGCATATCTCGAGTTGCCATGTTGTACTACACACACACCAATTTGTAGCCGCCTGGGTTAAAGCCCGCGGTTTTGGTATGCCTTTAAAAACCCCGCTCTTAAGAGGCCACCCGCAGCCCACCAGAGAAACCTCTTAAGAGTCCACCCGCAGCCCATGGGTTAACAAAAATATAAAACAAGTATGAAATAGTTTCTCACTTCCGTGGTCTGGAGTGCACCAAGGCCATACCTCAGGTGTGGCAAGATGCGACTCAGCAACCACTATCCACCAATGATGGGTAAATAATCTGTTCAAAATAATTTTTTGTGGGGCTGCATACAGCAATAACCTCCCCAATAATACCTCAGTTTTGTAGACCAGCCAAGTCTATGACAGAGGAGCTCTTGACTCATTTCCAAAACTACCAGTACAGAGAGTTAGGACACCATCAGACTCCTAACAACCTTCATCATAATGGCCACGCACACACGGATTGAATAATGTGCAGACTGAGCAATGCTGATGCTGGAAGGAGAGGAGCAATGACTTTAAGGCAAAGTTGTGCACACTGGACATGGCTCCACCCTGAGGCATCCACTCCCTGACTACCCTGACATTGGAAGTATTCTGTAAATCCAGTACAAGCATAATTTCACTCATATAATGTCAAAAATCAACTTAACTACTGAAATATCCTAGATAGATTAACCAATACATGAAATGCTTCACTTACAGCCTGTGTGAAGGTTACATTAAAGCTTCAGTTTTATATAGAGTTGACCATAAAAAATCTGGCAATTAGTATTCTGGAGCCTTCAGTTTTCCAGACAAACTCAGGAAGCACAATTTCAAAATTCCGGTTTGACGCACTACTGTTTTTGGAACTCCTCTTCACTGGTGTCAATTTAACACGCTTTTATGGGTCAATACTATAAATGTCCATTGTTGTAGCGACTTTCACGGAGAATTAGACTTGATAGTGATAGTTTTAGTTAATCGATATCATAATGGTACACTTAATCTCTCCCAAATGCCATCAAAACACGAAAAATTTATGCCGTCGTCAGTCAAAAATGCGCTAGATTAGCAACTCTGCTGCCAATGTTTTGATGTGCTGAGAGAAGAATCATCTGTTGGCACACTTGCTACTACAGACAAGGCAATCTTGCTCATTTTTCAGCATTTATCATTATGATCAGTTTCCATATAGCCCTAGCCTAGCCATGGATCCAGTGACTGAAAGAAGTTCTTAAGTACGCCCACAGAATTGTTGTAGTACGTGTACCATTTAATTTACCTGTTACTCATGAAAATGTAATTTGCTTTTCATTCAGTATTTCAATTTATTTATTTACAGCATTTATTTACTGATTCACACAACATATAAAGGGTCAATCAGGAAGACAAACTTTCAGTAATCCCAAATTATTAGTAATCAGGCAATCCTCGGCTCCCAATGTTGCCGCATTTCTGATGGTCAACTGTATAATACACCGTATATATATATATATACTGTATAATGGTTCTCCACATCTACACAGAATGCAACAACTAGCTCATATATCTGCATTATGCGTGGGGGATGCGGTGGCCGAGTGGTCAGCATCTGAATGTGGTGAGCTCGAGGTCTCGAGTTCAAGTCCCGACGGGAGCAACTCTTTCTGTAATTGTGAGTGGCTGAAGACTGCCCACACGCTACCCATCAACCCCGCCTTTGACAGCAGGAGCCTCAAAGGACACCAGGGGGCGACATGAGCTTCTAATCATAACACAGGGGTCGTTATAAAAATGGGCCAACCACCACAGGCCTCAAATGAGAACACACAGACAGGGCTAACCATCAGAGCCCTCGACATAAGGATCCTACAGATACTATAAGCTTAAAATGTGAAAAAATATCTGGAAACATCTCCCAGAGTGTAAGCAGTGCAGGTTGAGGGCCTCTTGTATGTATCAATGCTTCATCTAAACGATCATCCCCAATCTTCACAAGTACAAAGGTGTATGAACTAGACTCCTGGCAATCAATTATGTGAGAATAGATACACAATAAATACAAAAACTTGCAGGTTAATCAACACTGATGACTTACATGTTACACAAGGCACGTCAGGGCACATGGAGGGAGAGCTGATCTTCAAGCTAAGCATTACTCCACACAGGAGGCAAAGCATTTCTTAGCTGCATCCCGTGCGTAAGGAATGTAGGAGAGTGAGTACCAGGTCATGGCCAGGAACTGTATCACCACCATGAGCAGCGCCAGAGCCCTCTTGTGGAGCTGCAACAAGGAAGAGTTGATGTCACACATATTTCGTAGGTCGGGAACAATCTCCATTATGTTTTCCCTACCAAACCAAACCAAAGCAATCCTTGATATTAACCCCTTCACGCCCAGATCTTTCCTTTGCTATATAAAATCGTCTGTTGTTAGCCATAAAATTACAAAAACTAACTTGATATACCAAATTAGCTAGTCGACAAGGGTACTAGGCAGGTCATATCTATAAAATATTACTTATATTCATTAAAATTGTCTAATGGTACCCAAATTACAATAAAAAATACGTTCTGGGACTCAAGGGGTTAGCAATGTCTTAGCTTGTGAATGCACCACACTTCATAATAGGCCTTTAGACGCAGAGGCCAGAGGTCTCATGTACTGATATGTTTACACTTTTTCCGTTTTCCCGTGTGGGCAACATGGGTGACTATTCATTTTTTCGTAAATAGTTTTTTTCGTTTACTCCACATAAGAGCCCCTCTCAGTAATGAAGTTACTTTCATAGTATCATGAATTACTCACATACATATCACATACACTTCAATCTCCATGTTAATCACAATCTTCGTATATATGAATGAATATCTGTAGTACTTGTATATGTCTTATACATGATTAATATGAACGTGATAAATATGAGGTACATCAGTATTGTTGTACAAGTGAAGTATGACTGTAAGAAAGTTACAGATCCAAGTGCCATAGCATATGTATATAGAAATCTTCAAAAACTGTATCAGGAAGATACGCTGCCAGACGTACAAACGCACGGTTGGCTTCCAAGGGAGGGAGAGGGTGCTTGGGATTAAACCCACGTGTGGTAGTCTGAAGAAAGTGTCGTGCCTCAGGCATCAACACACTGTTGTACACATTAATGTTTCTTATATACTTTGCTGGTATTCGTCAGTTGCATTTATATATATGTATGTATAAATCAAGAAAGTTCTCTCTGTGTAGGAAAAGTTGTATATTTCTGGCCCTTCATACTATAATAAAATATAATCAGAAATAGTGGGCGCGCAGTGAATCATTTGACAAATGCTTATTCTACGATTAATATGTCCCATTTTCATTAAAAACATGCGAGAAAATTATCTACATATATTAATGTAACGAAACAGCAACAGAAAAGGTCTTATAGTAATGCCCGCAATAGTACTTTTTTCCCATGAAAAAATAGAAATACTGGCGTTGTGTGGCAGCCCCAGCTTTCAATGTCTATTCACGTATTGGTCAAGCATGCTGCTGTGTGGCAGCCCCAGCTTTCAATGTCTATTCACGTATTGGTCAAGCATGCTGCTGTGTGGCAGCCCCAGCTTTCAATGTCTATTCACGTATTGGTCAAGCATGCTGCTGTGTGGCAGCCCCAGCTTTCAATGTCTATTCACGTATTGGTCAAGCATGCTGCTGTGTGGCAGCCCCAGCTTTCAATGTCTATTCACGTATTGGTCAAGCATGCTGCTGTGTGGCAGCCCCAGCTTTCAATGTCTATTCACGTATTGGTCAAGCATGCTGCTGTGACATCAATTTGAAAGGTTGATTCAACCAGGTTCAAACCACAAGTTTTCTAGAAGCAGATGTCACAAGAATTCTACAATTTACCAGATTAACTTAAGTCGCACATTCCTAATCTCAGATCTGAGTTCAAAGACAAATGATTGCTAGCCATTATCATTGACATTTCACATGCACTGATATCAAATCCATACAACATCACCACGTTAGGAAGTACTACGGCAAATTACCAGTTTGACACCGAATTCACTTTGGTGGACTACCGTATCTTACGGCTTATAAGACGCACTTTTTTCTCTAAAAAATACCCTGAAAAATATTCATGCGTCTTCCAAGACAAATATTGTAGGAGGTTAGCTTAGGTAGCAATTCAATTCAGCCTCTTATATGATGTAACCTCAGTACTTATCTGCTACAAGTATTTCAAATACAATAAGACATTCAAATCAACTAATCTGTCCTCACACTGTGATGTTTACTATGGTACTGGCAGGAGCCATTCCGCCTCAGCAGATTGGCGCCAACAGCCATTCCGTGTATAAGGAACTATGTTTGTTACATTAGATGAAAGTTTGTATACTTTTATAGATGCAGCCATCACAAATACTACACGCATACAGGAACATTCAAACAATACATAGTGAGGCACAGGAAACAGGCAACGTAGTGAGGCACGGGTGGACGTGAGAGGTGTTTACACTCAGGACCACAAAGTCAGACTCAGGTGATGGGCACGCCAGCCAGGCACACAGCTGCACACCGCTGCGGTCGGGTTTGTTTTCACTCCCGCCGTCCGACCAGCGTGTAGTATATGTTCAGCCAGCCAACATGACGATTTACTTATACTATCATATACAAGCTAGAAAATATGAATGGCTGATGAGCAGTGCTGAATGAAGATAATGAATAGTGAGTGTGTTCTTGTGTGAAAATGACTACACTACCCTCCCGAGTTCCACGCTATGCGAGTTTTGCGATCCTAGAGTTTCGCGCCTAGTCCTAAATTCTTACCAGCCCGACTTTCGCGCATTATCTCCCCGAGTTTCGCGCTACACTTTAGGGATACACTTTATGTACACGTATGGGATACACTTTGTACACGTATGGGATACACTTTGTACATGTATGGAATACGTCTTCCTACTGCTGGCGTCACGCGCTGCCTTACCACACAGTACAGGGAGGTCCCGTTATACGAGCATTCGGTATACGAGAATCCGATGATACGAGATGTGTAAATTAGGGTCTATTTTCAATATACGAGATCGAAAATCCAATGATACGACATTCAAACTGGGGTGAGTAAAATGATCAAGTTCAAAATGCGCGCCCTACCACTCCCGGGCTGGACAAAGGGGGATTCGGTTGACCCCAGTGAGGTCACCCCTAGCAAGCCGTGACCTGAAGCATATGGCGCGGCCTGATATTTAGGGGTAATTAGCAGGTGTGCGGCTCCAACCTTGGGACCGCAGTCAGGTCACCCCTAGCAAGGCATGACCTGAAGGGTAATTAAGCATATGGACCGGCCTGACCCTTAGGGGTAATTAGCCAGGTGTGCGGCCCCAACCTTGGGACCCCTACACTACCTTCTCTTGTATCACGTGGCGTCCCTACAGTACAACGTCTTTTATGCTTGTTATGCATGTTTTATGTTTAATTAATGTGCAGTTATGTTATTTTGTGTGCTATTTTCTCTTTCAGAATGCTTTTTCTACAGAATAGGTAGTACAGTGTGGGTAATATAGACGCTGTGTGTTTGTTGTGTTTGCTATAGTTTATTTTAGCTTGAAAAACATGTCTTTTTTTTTTTTTTTTTTTTAATTGATGGTCCTGGAACCAAACCTATATTTTACCATTAGTTATGTGTTTCGTTATACGAGATTTCGCTTTACGAGTATGCCAGGTGGAACCTAACTGCTCGTATCTTCAGGACCTCCCTGTACACACTACCACTACACTCATCACCGTCGGTGCTAGCCGACACGCAGTGCCGTTGTCAGTGTTGTGTCCTGAACGAGATTGTAGATATCAGGGTGATGTCAGGAAATCAAGGAAGTGGCTCGAATTTTTTTTTTTTTTAAGACAACAGCCCATCTATTTCCGCTCCACCCGGGGATCGATAGCAGACGATAGATGGCGCTGTTGGCGGCGGCAATCTGCCGAGCCTCAGACGTGGAACAAACATCACACCGTGAGGCCAGATAGTTTATTTGAATGTCTTATGGTATTTGAAATACTTGTAACAGGTAAGCACTAAGGTACTGAGTACTGAGGAAGTACTACAACATTCGTCTTGGAAGACCATTAGTATTTTTCTGGGGTTTTTTGGGGGAAACTTGTGTTTTATAAGCCTTAAAAAATGGTACTACGCCTCGCACCGGACTAAATAAGCATTTTTACAGGGTTTATAATACCCGAGTTTCGCGATCCGCGAGTTTCGCGCTATGCCTTCGGAATAAAGCAATCGTGAAACTCGGGAGGGTGGTGTATATCAGACAACTGGTTTTTTTTTCGGTTTTTTTCTCTCTCTTAGAAATTTCTTTCCAAAATCAGGGTGCGTCTTCCAAGATGCAGCGTCTTATAAGCCGTAAAATACGGTAAACAATTTTTTTCTGGTGAGTTTTGAATTAATCTGCTGACCGTTTCTGTTGCAAATCACTTATACATTTTTTTTCTAGTGATTTGCGACAAAAAATATTGAAAAACAAATTGAACCTGACCGAACCTATACCTAACCTAAATCTCCTAACCTAACTATAAAAACATTAAAATAAAGTGATTTGCGACAGAAACTGTTAGCAGATTCATTCAAAATACATCAAAATTCACCAGGAAAAAATAGTTTTAACCACCAAAGTGAATTCGGTATCAAACTGGATTAATAACGGAAGTAGTCAAAGCAAATCCTAGTACAGGAGAACCTCGTTTATCCGGCACCCACGGGGGGGAGCGCATGCTGGATAACTCATTTTGCCGATGTTTTGAGAGTTACTCTTATGGAATCGCCCAAAATCCTTTTTTTTTTTTTTTTTTTTTTTTTTTTTTTTCCTTTCTTCTTTTTTTCCCCATCACAAGGAACCGGCCAAGGGCACAACAAAAATGGGTAACACAAAGCCCGCTTAGTTGCCAGTCCCTATAAAGAAGACAGTAAGAGAATAAAATAAAAAAGAGGGGTGAGCCAATTTAGTTCGGGAGGTGTCTTGTTACTCTTATTTTGAAAAGATGTAAGTCATAGGAAAGTGTAAAAATAGAAACAGGAAGAGAGTTCCAGAGTTTATCAGTGGGGAAAAAAAGAAGAAAAAAAAAAAAAAAAAAAAAAAAAAAAGCCTGGGTTGATTAGTGCCGTTGTTTTGAGGCTGCCGTTGTTTTGAATGCCGGTTAAACGAGGTTCTCCTGTAGTAGCTACATGGAAAAGGACAAATCAACAAACCAACAACAATACTTGTGCTGTCACTGCCATCGCCTTCCTGGGCTCAACACATTCCTTGACAACTGGAGCATTATGATCACACCATCACCGTTGCTATGGTGAGATGAGCAAATACTTTCTATGGACAGTTTGCTGTGCCATTTCCAAAATTAATGATGTGCATTCCAAGGTATTTGGCAAAGTGAAGGTGGTAATAACTGCAGGGCACCCGGGAGGTGCTGTGACTCAGGACATTTCCTATTTCTTTTTTTTGACATATTGGTCAATTATTTGAAATCTAAACTCCACAGTCCTGTAAGTAATTCTGATCTGTTTTGGCATCAAAGGTTTTATAGTGTAGTCTTAATTTCACTTTCATTCTTTCAACCGGGTTAAATTGGGACTGTTCAAATTACGAGTCTTCCCATTTGTCAACAGTTAGTAACTTAATAACTGAACTGCAAAAAAAAAATATTGTGAAATTACAGATCTGACTTTTTTATAGTTAGGATAATGTTTGTACATTGTTAATAAGGTGATGTGGATGAAAATATAACATTGTACAAGAAAGACCAAAGTGCATAACTCTGCATATAAATGTTTTCTCTCTCTCTTTCTCTCACCGCAAAAGCGGCCACGAGGGTCATGATGAGTGCCAGGAACATGACAATGGTGGCAATGATGCGGGTCTTGGCAAACATCTTCTTGCACTGGTTCACGGGTCCCATGAGGAAGCAGGTGCTGCAAAGGAAACCATTGTGTATAATGAAATGAGACTTGCAAGCAGCCACACATCTAACCTAATGAGCTAAAAGTCTTGTGTGTGTGGCTGATGTGTTTGTTGGAACACTGCTGACGACTGAGAGGATGATTTATAGTATTCCTGGTTTTGGAGTTTTTAACAACTGTCAGAATCAGTAGTCATGTATCACAGTTCTGGGAATACTGCTTGCCTTCACCACTAGGTGTTTCCTGGTACAGCAGCACTCTTGAAACACAGACGCCCTGAATCCCTCCTTTAAAGTGATGGTTTGCCTGACAATTGTGCACTGATTATACCACCTTAATGAACTAAGCATCGTCCATACAATCGGCCGATTTTTCAAACATGGACTTAGGCTAACCTAAGACTAACCATGGCCTTAGACAGACATTTCAGTTTCTTAAACATTTTTCTGGGGGGTTATAATATCATTAGACTTGGATGTTGGACAGGGTCGTGGGTGTCTAACAATTCCAATGTTATTTTCGTTAGTCTTCGACCAATCTGAGACTAAAACCCCCTTAAAAAACTGAAATGTCTGTCTAAGGCCATGTTTAGTCTTAGGTTAACATAAGTCTATGTTTGAAAAATCGGCCGAATGTGCCCTTGGCATAAAACACTCCCAGTGGCTTATTACAGTTACAAACACTCCACTCTTTCCTGCCTCAGCTCCTTAACCCCTTCACTGCAGATATCAAATTCATAGGCCCACCCCCCTGTGCGGCAGGTTTAATTAAAATATAAAATAATTACTGATCATATTTTAAAGTGCCTAAATGAATAGGATGCTCATTCCATACCAGAAAATCTATGTTTCGTCTTGGTGGAGGCTACCAGCTAAGTGAAGAGTTACGTCAAAGTGCAGCAACAGGGCTGTGACCGTGCTGCCAGACGCACAATGAAACTACTTACTACTCAACATAATACAGCTTATTTTGGTACATAAATACTTCATTCATGCATTCATTCATTCATTCATACTTCTGTTTTATATCCATCAAGAATATATTGAATATCTTGACTATTTAGCCTCGCCATTGAAGTAGAGGGCGCGGCAGCGTCAACACGTCGTACTGTACCGCTTGACCTTATTAGTCACACTAACTCACGCAAGCAGAAAAAGAGGTTCTATTATATCGCAACACTTGACACTGTTGCCATACAAGCCTATCACAACGAATATTTACCCATAATATCATTGAGCGCGCAGTTTAAATACAGAAACCATATATGTACCAGCCGCAGTGAACCCTTAAATAGCTGAGAGACCGTATTTGTACCAGCCACAGTGAAGGGGTTAAAGGTGTCAGCTGCCCCCCTTTTACTTGTTACTTACACCATTAAGCACTTCATAACATGCATTTTTTTCTAAAATATCTTTAAAATACCTATACATCTTCCAAGACATATCTTTAGACAAAAGTATATATGCATATACATATTTAGCTACGGTGAGCTTTCATGGTCCAAAATGAGTGGTTTGGTTACAAAGCCATCCCTGATGACCTAGACTGCACTGACTGTGACAGGTTAGCCACAAAGCTGGTCTGAGGCCTAGTGTAGCTTATATATATATATTCCCTAAGAGTAGTCTTGGCATGGCTTGGGTAATGGTAGCTTATCAAGATTAAACAGTCATTGTACTCAGAAACCAAGCTGCCCATGGGCTCTTGATGGCAAACCCTGATTTGGACTATGAAACCAAACCAGTGCCTGTGATCTATCAAAGTAATTACACTGTCATCGCCATTATATTAGAATTGGACAAGTGATGAAAGAAAACAACTGAGCATGAGAAAGCAATAATATTTCCTATAAAACTGAAAACCTGCAATAAAGCAGTGGATGCTTCTTACTTGTTACACAAACTACATCTATTGTTTTCTAAGAATTTGTCTCTCCAAAAGTAGGATTGTGCCTTTCAGGATGCAGGGTCTTACAAACCGTCAAATACAGTACTGTACTCACCCTGTTCAGTGCATGACACAGGGCTAATATGAAGGATATGGGAACAAAGAAATTTCAAATGAATGCATGTGTAACATATATATTCAATGTGCAGCATAAGAAGAAGCTATAAAGAGTGCAAAGGTATTTTAGTGAGATTGAGAGTTAGCATGCATGTGTGTCTGCCAGCATTCCAAAAGAGGCACAGTGACTGCTTGTGACTCTTCCCCGCATGGCAGCTTAATCTCAGCTCCTGCGCAGCCTTGCTCTGAATGGCTGAGTCAGGCAAGGGCAGAAGGAGCTGCTGTATACTAGGTGATTTACTGAACATTTCATACCTAAAACTGGTACATAATGTCCAAGACTGTGGACAGTATTCTTTATATAGTACATGCTAGCTAGCACACACACATACTACACTAACCTGGACAGAGCAAGAATATTTCCGAAGGAGTAAAAGACGGCAAACAAGGTGAGTCCTTTGGGCAGGAAGAGCAGCGCCGAGCCCAGGATGGACAACGCAAAGCCCAGCACGAAGCAGATGCCAAAGCCCTTCACCCGGGTGCCCCAGCTGAGGCTGCTGCTGTCAATCACCTGAGGGAGGAAACTTGGGTATAAGTGGGCTTACTGATAACACAAGTTCACCAATTATAAACTTCTTTTATATCCTGAGGTAGGATCAACAAAATTGACAAAATTACAATTCCCAACCTCATATCTGCTAATTAACCCCTTGAGATCCAGAGCGTAATTTCCATTGTAATTTGGATGCCATTAGAAGATTTTTAGTGAATGTAAGCAATGTGTTATAGATATGACCTGTTTAGTATCCTTGTCCACTAGCTAATTTGGTATATTCAGTTACTTTTTCGTGATTTTGTGGCTAAGAACATACAATTTCATATAGTAAAGGAAAGATTTGGGCGTGAAGGGGTTAAGCTAAAGACACATCGGATATCTGTTCACTGATAACAACATGATACCCTCCTTTCTTAAACTATAATAATTGATATGTTTCACTTACCATCAATTTAATGTTTCTGGTCTGTCCAGCTAACTCACTCTCAATACAATGCATGGGCACTACATCAGGGAACAGAAGGGCCTGCACTACATCACAATTATATATCAAGTCATCTATTTGGAAATAGATAATCTCTAGTGCTATGTGCTTGTAAAACCCATCCTGGAAGTCCTTGGCAGTGAACAAAGCATTGGAGAGGTCATACATACACCATTGACAGAGAATTCACTATCTATCATTAGCAGAGGTTAACAGTCCACACACCACCACCACTACTTCAAGGAGTGCTTGTAGGTGGTGTGATGGCAGAGGGAGCGGCACAGTGCGAGCCCCTGTCAGAGAGGCTTGCAGGTGCTGAGTCAGTGCACCAGACCATTCCACTCACTCCACTCATGTTAGCTTCGTTCAATTTGTTTTGTTCATTGCAACACAGTTTTCCATAATTTCTACTATTACCATACTGTTTATTTGATTATTTATTTGATTATTTATGCACTGATAGTGAGTGCTCGTATCTCACTAGGCTGCCACCATTACATGCAGGTCATTACTCGGCTATCTTATTAATGTGATGACAGGCCGAGTTGACAAAGATATGAGTATGAGTGTGGATCATCACTTCTCTCACAAGGCGTGTTTGGCCAGTACTGTTCTACACAATGTAGTTAGTGTGCATTCTTTTAAAGTCACCTTGTAGTTGTAGTTATGCATGGTGACATAAGTAGGTGGAGAAACACTGTAAACATATACACATATATTATCACAAATATTTACAATGTTATTTCTTGAGAGAATAATAGAGAGACGAGTGGCGGGCGTGGTGCACTTGACACGCCCGTCCCTCACTGTCACCTTGGCAGGAACACAACCCTGGATTACCGTCTTGCTGGTAGTTATATTAGTCTTATAGACCTGAGGGAATTGCAGGGACGATCAACAACAGATATGCAACATGAGTATAACAATTCGTCCACTCTTCTCCTGTAGAAGTAATGAATCCAACCCGGGTGCAGGGTGCGGGCCGGGATGCACCGCCCATCTCAGCGACCACAGGCGGACTCCCGCGCCCTCCCACCTCTTGCATGTGGCGGCATATTTGCTGATACAGCATCTTTACAGAGATGCCAGTTACATTATATACCTCTCTTTACTCTATGATTATGAAAAGAGATAAGTCCTCTATGTTCAAGAAACAAAGAAAATAGAAGTTATTGATAGTTACATAAGAAATGACCTGTCTTAATAAGACGACATACACATTATGTAATGCAAGTGTTGAGTCTGAACAAATAACTACGTCAGTGCTGAAATTTTCATCACGTCTCATGTGATCCTTACATAGAAATAGACACACACATTGCTAATTATTATTAAAAGTAGATTTTTACGTAATTTTTCCCATTACAAGAGAGGCTTTGTTTGATTTGTCTACAGTCACCACAAAAAAAAAACTTAAGACGCAAAAAATCTTAGGACAAGAAAGACGTATTCTGATTTTTTGCCCTCGGTGACATGTACATATTTACCTAGTTGTGATATACGGGAAATGAGTTACACTTGTGGGGTCCCATCTCTTTGTCTCAATAGGTCAATCTTAGCTTTAAAAACATGAATACTTTGGCATAAATAATTTCACTGTCCAGGCTATTCCACATATCAATGCACTGATAGGGAAAACTGTACACACAAACCTCAATTTCCCGGACTAATAGGGGGGAGCACTGGTCCGGGAATTGCAACAGTCCAGGAATTATCCTAAAAAAAAAAAAGAAGTCCGATGCCATTACCCACCCCCGGACGTTTATCCTACTCTAGTATTTACTGTCCGGCAACAGCCAATATCAACTACCCCGCCGCGGACTTTTACGTCTACTGAGCATGCTGCCACCTGGCGGGAGGCAGCAGAAAGTGTTCAATAGTTTCAAGAGACGTTCCTGCACCAGGGGCAGTGGGGGTCAGGGGACTAACGGAGGCGGTGCAGGTGAACCGTGAGTGTAGTGTGTCCAAATGTAAACAATACGACCGCTGAGCATGCTGCCACCTGGCGGGAGGCAGCAGAAAGTGTTCAATAGTCTCAAGAGATGTTCCTGCACCAGTGGCAGTGGGGGTCAGGGGACTAACGGAGGATGTGCAGGTGAACCGTGAGTGTCATGTGTCCAAATGTAAACAATACGACCGCTAAGGATGCTGCCACCTGGCGGGAGGCAGCAGAGTGTTCAATAGTCTCAGAGATGTTCCTGCACCAGGGGCAGTGGGAGTCAGGGGACTGACAGAGGCTGTGCAGGTGAACTGTGAGTGTCGTGTGCCCAAATGTAAACAATACGACCGCTGAGCATGCTGCCACCTGGCGGGAGGCACGGACACTGACCAGGGGTGACAGGAGACGCTCGGACCGCCGGACAACTTTGTCAATTTACGACCAGCACCAGGCATTTCACCGTATAAAAAGAAAAAAAAAAGAAAAGAAAAAAAAAAAAAATCTTGGACTCTGACATACACAGCCCGCCAAAGCATTGTTCGCGACATCATAACACAGCGCTTCCATACGGGAATTCAGAAAATGTACTCTATGGCAGCCTACTGACTTCTGAGAGAGATATCTTACATATGGCAGCTTGTTTAAGGCACGGGCAGTCCATCAAGACCGTTGAGGAATGTTCAGATGCCACTTGTCAATTATAGACGAAAGCATTTTAAAAAGTATCGCCTTCCTTCCCGCGAGTAATTTGAACAGAGGCGCATTGGTATGACTATCATTATTTTCATAATGAGTGGCAAGAAAGACCTAACAAAAGAGCAAATTAAAGTTATTGTATCTCTACACAAGGCAGAGAGGCCAGTGGAAGAAATATCAAGGATTGTGGATGTTACGAGGAGATGTGTGCATAAGTGGGTGGAAAGTTTGACGGTGGGTTGCATCGTCGCGACAGCCGCGACACCAGAACATTATAAGTGGCCAGGGCGAGGGTGTAAAACATCAGCAAGCACGCTAAATGTTATGAAACGTCAAGTGGATGCCCATCCTCAATTAAGAGCAAGAAAAATATTGCGATATGACTTTTACATCCTCGCCCTGGCCACTTATAATGTTCTGGTGTCGCGGCTGTCGCGACGATGCAACCCACCGTCAAACTTTCAACCCACTTATGCACACATCTCCTCGTAACATCCACAATCCTTGATATTTCTTCCACTGGCCTCTCTGCCTTGTGTAGAGAGATACAATAACTTTAATTTGCTCTTATATTATAAAGTTATACAATAACTTTAATTTGCTCTTTTGTTAGGTCTTTCTTGCCACTCATTATGAAAATAATGATAGTCAAACCAATGCGCCTCTGTTCAAATTACTCGCGGGAAGGAAGGCGATACTTTTTTAAATGCTTCGTCTATAATTGACAAGTGGTATCTGAACATTCCTCAACGGTCTTGATGGACTGCCCGTGCTTTAAACAAGCTGCCATATGTAAGATATCTCTCTCGGAAGTCAGTAGGCTGCCATAGAGTACATTTTCTAAATTCCCGTATGGAAGCGCTGTGTTATGATGTCGCGAACAATGCTTTGGCGGGCTGTGTATTCCCGGACCTCGGATTTTGTCCGGCAAATCCGATATCCAGGAAATGGAGGTCCGGGAAATCGAGGTTTGTGTGTACTTCTTGATGTCCTTCAAGCACCTTGTCTTCTTGAGTTTCTTTGTATGACCTCTTGTGGCTCCTACGTCCGGAGTACATGCATGTCCTCTTTGTCATTTCTCTCCATTCCTGACATAGCTCTATACATTGCTATCAAGTTTCCTCTTTTTCTTTTTTCTTCCAATGATGGCAACCCCAATTTCTTCAGCCTCTCCTCATAAGTCAGGTCTGACAGGCTGGGAACAATCTTTGTGGCTGCCCTCTGTATTCTTTCTATCTTCTTTACATCCTTCCTCTTGTGCGGAGACCAAACTACTGTGGTGTGCTGCAGGCTAGGGCCTATCATGGCCACAATACATTTCTTCATCATGTCCTTGTCCATATAGACAAAGACCATTCTAATGTTTGTTAGAAGATTATATGTAGCACCAACAATTCTATTGATGTTACTGCGGTGATAAGTCGTCCTGAATTATTACTCCAAGACAGTGCATTTTTTAAGCAAATCTCACTGAGCGACATTCCGTGGATATCCAGAAGGGTGGCAGTAGGCATATCTGTTAAACTACAGTTTTTTTTAAACATCCTCCCCATTTTGCCTGTTGTGTGCAGTGCCATTTCTAGCCTTTTGGGGGTCCTATGCGAAATGCTGTTCGGGGGCCCTATTTTGTAAAACTATGATGGGGGGATTCCAAGCCCTCTAAGGTGGTCCGGGGGCACGCCTTAAAGATTTAAATGCATCAATCTGGTGCGCTTTAAGAGGAAAAGAGACTGGATTCTAAGAAAAAACAAATAATGGCAGATTTGGGGCCCCTTTGTGGCTTCGGGGGCCCTGTGCCACCGCGTAGTTTGCATTAAATCACATATGCGTAGTAAGAAACGGCTTGTGTGAGCCCCCCATCACCTCCTCATGTTTGTTTATGAATCTTCCAGTAGCACCAACAAGGCCTAACTTTATTCAAAAATATTTCTTAATCCATTAACCTTTATATAGTATGCGCTAGTGTAAGCAACCTAACTTTTTTTTTATACAGACAATTACTTTATGCAAGAAACAAACGGTTATGAAACAAAATGTTAAGTATAGGGCTAGATAAACCATAAGACTGTAAATTTCAATTTAGCATTTGTACACAAACTAGGTTAATAAATACTGCGATGTGATATAAAAGATTGTCACTCGAACATTACAGTAGGAAAGATGATATAGTAATGACTTGATTTTTAAACAGGTAACCTATGGCTATATCAAAGTACTCTAAGGAAAAATTTTGGACTTTACACTAGCAATAATAGAATATTAATGTTATTTTCCTGCAACTCAGTAAAATAGGGGTCCAGACAAAACCCCCCTCGGACAAAAACCCCTTGGACAAAACCCCCCTCGGACAAAACTCCCCTAGGACAAAACCCCCCTAGGACAAAACCCCCCTCGGACAAAACCCCCATCGGACAAAACCCCCCTCGGACAAAACCCCCATCGGACAAAACCCCCCTCGGACAAAACCCCCCTAGGACAAAACCCCCCTCGGACAAAAACCCCTTGGACAAAACCCCCCTCGGACAAAACCCCCCTAGGACAAAACCCCCCTCGGACAAAACCCCCCTAGGACAAAAACCCCTTGGACAAAACCCCCTAAGCTAAAGTGCAAAATAGGACAAAACACCCTCAGTTTAATACCATTAAAATTAGAAGAAAAAATATAATTTAAGCCATTTATTACTGAAGTAATCATGAAAAATATTATAATCTTTCTTTGTGTTTGTTCACTCCACCTGATCATTGTTTTGTCTACCTGAGTACCGTAAATCCCCATGTACCGTAGATAACACTAAAGTCGCCAGGACAACGTTTCTTTTTTATTTACAGACGTGTGGTGGCGTTAATACTTACATTTCTACATCCATGATTTCAGGAAAGTTAGAAGGGGCTATCTGGAGAGTCTGTCATCTTGTGTCTTCATCTGTGTCATAGTATGGCTATAAATGAACAAATTACAAAAATATATCAACCGAGTGGTGACGTTGATAATGGGCTACACTAAGGTCGCCATCTACTGTTTATGCTCTGAGTGTCCTCCCGCCGTCGTCGTCGCCCGAAGAAAAAAAACCGAGTAGTGTAATTTGAAACCGTCTATACTACAGGGAGGTCCCGAAGATACGAGCAGTTAGGTTCCACCTGGCATACTCGTAAAGCGAAATCTCGTATAACTAAACACATAACTAATGGTAAAATATAGGTTTGGTTCCAGGACCCCATCAATTTAAAAAAAAAAAAAAAAAAAGACATGTTTTTGAAGCTAAAATAAACTATAGCAAACACAACAAACACACAGCGTCTATATTACCCACACTGTACTACCTATTCTGTAGAAAAAGCATTCTAAAAGAGAAAATAGCACACAAAATAACATAACTGCACATTAATTAAACATAAAACATGCATAACAAGCAAAAAAGACGTTGTAATGCAGGGGACGCCACGTGATACAAGAGAAGGTAGTGTAGCGGTCCCAAGGTTGGGGCCCCACACCTGCTAATTACCCCTAAAGGTCAGGCCGCGCCATATGCTTAATTACCCTTCAGGTCACGCCTTGCTAGGGGTGACCTGACTGCGGTCCCAAGGTTGGGGCCGCACATCTGCTAATTACTCCTAAATGTCAGGCAGCGCCATATGCTTAATTACCCTTCAGGTCACGGCTTGCTAGGGGTGACCTCACTGGGGTCAACCAAATCCACCTTTGTCCAGCCCGGGAGTGGTAGGGCGAGCATTTTGAACTTGAGATAATTTTACTCACCCCAGTTTAAATGTCGTATCATTGGATTTTCGATCTCGTATATTGAAAATAGACCCTAATTTACACATCTCGTATTATCGGATTCTCGTATACCGAATGCTCGTATAACGGGACCTCCCTGTACTTGCAGATACAAAGCATAAAACAACGCTGAAACAGGGAAGATTATACAGTCATGATATAAACTACTGCGTATCATCTTCAGTGGCACATACACAGCAGTAGTGATGCTATCATTCGTAATATTTGGCGGTTGGCGACATTATTGCAACTGGCGACTAAATTAAGTGTTATCTACGGTAGCTATAGGTAAAAACCTATCATACCTATCAACACCTATCTATCAAAACCTATATATTATATAATGAATGTAATAGTTTACATCTCAGAGAAGTGTTCATAAACTACAAATAATAAGAATAAAAATTATGATTTTAAAAGTTCTTGGTTTTTTTGTCCCAGGGGGGTTTTGTCCTCAGGTATTTTTTTCCTAGGGGGGTTTTGTCCAAGGTTTTTTTTCCTAGGGGTTTTGTCCTACACTCGTAAAATAGCATACTATTATAACATTGAAAATACGAATAATGATATTGTAATGGAATATGTTATCAACAGCAGAGATAATTACGATAGCAAGAAAAACATGAATTGCCGCAAACTAACAGTCAGATACTATTAGAATAGAAATTATGATTAAATAAAATGCATCAAGATGCTCATGGAACAAAATATAAAGATACAAATTAAGCTGAACTTTCCTTGGCAAAGAACTTTTTTTTTATAAAATGTCTATCTTTGTAGAGTTCTTTGTCTGGGACTTTGTATCTGCTCTGCTTTTTCTGTAGAAACTTTGCCACAGCTGCTCTTGGATCAAAGTGTGCAGTCCCTTCTGGTGTTGAGGGTTATATAGATCCGACTGTTAATGGCCTCTTGAGTAGCTTGATTGTTTGGGGCCTTTGAGAGTAGTGTGACATGAGACAGCTCGTTCAGGACCAATACTGTGAGGGGTTAGTGACAGGAAGGCTGGAACCAGTTTGGAAAACACAATTCCAGGTTGGGAGATTTTCAATATGTGGTGCAGTTTCCTTTTTCCATCTGTAATATGATTACACGGAACGGAAAGATTTTCAGAAACAAAATGTCAAATGCTTTAGATACTTCAGCATCACAGAGTGTAAGTAGCCATAGATTTCTGACTGTTTTTTTGTATTTTTTCAAATAAGCGAAATAGATCAAGGCATCAGTGCTGTATAATATTCTTGGTCACCACTTTCTTTCCAGAGTTTCAGGAAGCCATTTAATTAATGTTGCCTTTTCATTCTGTGTGCTGTTTTTAGATGTGCATACTGAATTCCAGTGTGCCGTATGGATGGCGCCATAACATGATGTAAACATTAATAGAAAAAAGTCAATATAAATGAAGATAACATGCAGTAATAAGAATGCACTTGTGGATCTTGCACACACATTCACCACACACAAACATGATGATCCATTGCATCCAGGAAGGATTTTATGAATATATATCTTGTCGCCCAGTAGCTTGAAAATAGTCTTACTGGGCGACAGTTTTTCATCACTGGGCGACCATTTGGTCGCCCAGTGATGATGTAAAATAATGCACTGCTCCAAGATCCTTTTCTTCACTTGCTTTATTGATTGTCTCGCTTCCCATTTTGTAATTCAATCTTATCCTTTTCGCACTCTTACCAAATTCTAATATTTTGCAGTTTTCCAATAAATTTCATTTTTTACTCCATTCATATATTCTATGGCTGGACAGGGTCTGCCTTTTCTAAGGTCTGAGCAGGAGAGCTTTGGACACCTACACATCATTTTACACAACCTCGCTTTACAAAAATTCAGAGTTACGGCAAAAAAAAATGTGTACAGGTTCACAACCTTTTATCCGAAATTCTGAAAACCGAAAAGCTCAAAAAACCGAACATTTTTTCCAGACTATCTGTCGTCTGCATACCAAAGCTCCCGTTTGGCGCCAAACTTGACCCGAAACGCCCAACGGTCATTTTTCCATATGTTATCAGGAACAGGACAACAACAGGTAGTGGGGGCAAGGGGCGGCGGGGCAGGTGTAAACAACAGGTAGTGGGGCAAAGGACGGCTGGGCATCATTTATCAGGTAAACACAGGCATAGTTTTCAGCATGAGACCTTATGATAGAATGGAATGTTCGCCTCTCTAAAAAAAATACTTTAAATCAATTAATTAGAGATGTATTCTCTAATTACCGTATTTGCCGGCGCATAAGACGCACCTCCGCGTAAGATGCACCCCTATTTTACAAGGAGGTTTTGAGAAAAAAAATATATTGGTGTTTTTGAGGGAAAAAATATCATAAATTTATAGTTATTAAAAAAAAAAAAATTGTAGGGGAAAACAAATGATTATGAGCACGTACCTACATACAATATTCACAGTGCAGTGAATGTGAAGGAAAAATGATACTAGTTAAAATGTAAAGGGAATGACACTGTTAGGGTAACCAAAATCGGTCATAATATATTGCAGGATGCCCCCACGAATTGATATCCTAATATTTTGCTACCTATGACATATAGCTTAGATTTAATGTTGTAGGTATGCCTTTGTTGCTTTTCTGCTATGTGTTTAGACTTTGTGGAAAATTTGCAGTATAGATATTGGTATTATTTTGGTAGTGGGCTTTCAAAAGTCCTAGGATTCTTACCTACATCATCGTGTAGCTTTCTTCATTCTGAATATTTTGAGCCCCATTTCCCATGGCGCAATTGAATAATAATGGCATTACACGTAGTACCAAAAATCTACCGTTATTTCAGGCAGAAAGTTAAGTTAGGTTAAATCAGATTAGGTTAGGTTAGAGGTGGGGTTTGGTTTAGTAACAGATGATATAGAGAAAAAACTAAAATTACCAATAATATGGCAGTGTGAAGCGTAGCAATGTTTGCGGGCGGACCTGGAGGGGCAGGTTGCCCCCCACCCCCACACACACATCTAAACAAACATTGATTTCCGACAAAAACGAGAGCCAGATTAATTCAAAACACATCAAAACTATTCAGGAGGACTTAAGTTTCGGCCTCGAAATTGGTGGTTGTCCAATAAAAAAAAAATTACGAAGATATTCAGGTAACACTGTAAGGTAACCATCTCTACCTTGTTGTTATTGTTGTAATTGTTGAAGGGCACCGTTGTCGGGATCGACGATATTTGCCCTGGTTTACACCTATGAATCTATCACAGTCGCGAGGGTTGATTAGTCTTCTTCAGGAAGGTACAGGTGAAGGCTGATTCACACTGAAATCACGGCAGCGTTCCGTCAGCCGTGCCTTGTATTCACACTAGTCGTGACGGTTCCGTCATTTTCGGCAGTTCCTGCTCACCCTCTAAGCAGACATGGTGCCTCAGAGGCTATGGTTGAAGAAATTTGCATTAATAGCACTTCTGTTGGATGAAGAAGAGGAGTTGAACTCTAAAAGACACTGTTTTGGGTACATAAAGCCTTGAGAAAACGACAATTATTAGCACGGCACAGTCTCATTAGGTTAAAATATTCTTCCCCAGAAACCGTTACACGACAGGACGGTGATGTATTGGAGCCGTGACGGCGGCGCACCGTTTAGTGTAACACGTCTATTTGTTTGAATGTAAGAAATTCTAACGGATGTGATGAGATGGTGCAGTGTCACCATGATGGTATGGTGTGATTCGGCCTTGAGGCGGATGGTGTGGCGCCATGATGGGTCTTGGTCTTGGTGTACCGTGTGGAAGACTTTTGTCCCGTCTACAGGTACCGTTGCGGCCTTTTTACTAGCACTCTTTCATACAGTTTCCTTATCCGTAGAGGTACAGGGGTGAGGATTGAGGGGTCGAGGTGGTACAAAGGCCTATGCTGTCTCCTATCCCACCTTGCTTACCACTGTAGCGACGCTAACACACACACGCACATACACACCTGCATTGGCTTAAGCCACCCCCCTGTCTGGGACCAGGATTAGAGGGTGACCTGACACTGACCTGACTTGTCCTCGCCAACACAACTGCAGCACCAGCCAGGTAATTCAGTCAGCCACAGGACACACAGAGACACACACGCCGCGCACCTCTTGTCCCCACGTTGTACAATGACTCGCTGTCAAATAAACTACAAAGCCACGACGCCCTTTCTCCATCCTTGTGTGTATAGACAGACTCCCCAAGATACTACACCTCCCTCTCACAGCTCACACTCCTTCAAATAAAACTTTAACACACTCTTTGTTTCACTATTCCATATCAACAATACTCAGTCCCAGCGAAAATTATATCACCTTTTTCTGCCTCCCTTCTATCATCTCCTTCCAACTGTTGTGTCAACTTGTGTGGCCCGAGTTGAATGTGGGTTAAGGCGACATCTAATATGCGGGATGTTTGTCTTTTCCATGGGTGAGGGGAGGAGTCTGAGTGGTAATGACCCATGGTGGGTGCACGGAGGGCGTCGCCGAGTGAATTATCCCAGGTGAAGCGGCAGACCTGAGATATCAGACGTTTTACAATGGAGAGCAGCAGCTGGGGGTGAGTGATGTTTACATCTGACATGGCCATCTTGGCAGCAACAATAGCTATCTTGTTGCCCCAGCTCTTGTTTACTCTTAATTAAACTCAAACCTTTTCTTAGTATGTATTATGCATTACTGTTGATAACACACTTACAAATTTGTGCTCAGTGGACTACTGCTCAACACAGATCACTCCAGACCCCTTAGTAATACACCACCGGCTGTTCTGCATTCTCTGCCCGGCCTCTCATTCGCTAATATGGCCGCATTAGACGCAGGGTGAACTTTGCATTCCTTTTTAAGGGAAAAACTGCGTCTTATGCGCCGGCAAATACGGTAAGATGTTTTGTGCTTTTACTGCATGTAAGTATATTTTCTTGTGTTTAGCTGTTTAGTTTGAGGCAGTTTATGTTTAAAGTTTTACTTAATGTTTTATCTTTTTGTTATTATTTATTCGGGGGATTCAAGAATCCCTCGAGCCAGGACACCTAAGGCCATGTAGCCCCGCTAGGGTGACAAGAGAGCGCTGCCACCTTCACCGAGTAACTGCCGGGATTGAGGCGCAGACTCGCGACCTTGTGGCCACGAGCCGAGCACTCTACCACTGAGCCACCCGTGCCCCTTGTAATGTTTTATTAGTCCAGTCAAAATATGACCTGAACCCCTAGCTCGCACCCCAAACAAATTGCAAGGAATTGTTTTATTGCATTATTTTGTTGTTTCAAGTGTAAATAACGATGCAACAAAAGTTTACCAAAATTGGGTTACCGAAAATGGGTCAAAATGGCGTCCTGCTTGATGGCCGCCTCTGCCACTAGAAACACCTAATATTCCAGTTAGGAAGGCGGTTAGCTCTTCCGTACTTTGATAAAAAAATAAGTGTTCATTTCAGTGAACAAGTGACTTTGGAAAAGTCTAAGAAACAATAACCCCATTATTCTGGGCTCTCAAAAAGATTATAGGCGCAGTCATAATGTCGTGACGTCATCCTGCAATGACTTCAATTTGGTTGGTACGTGCACTGAGTTAAGTTATTGTTGTCATTCAGCCATTCCAGATTTTAGATTTTACTAACATTAATTTCTTTTGCATTTCAGAGCATGAGAAGATGGCAAGTTGAGGAAATTGTCCTTTATGTGGCAGTGAGATAGATGGTGAAACGGTGGTGATTGGTGAAAAGGGGGCTGAAGGAATCAACAAGGCCAGCATCGACAGAGGCGACAGTATCGTGGTAGTTGCTGGTACCGAGGTGCATAAAAGATGCAGAGTGAGCTATATTAACAAGAAGCAAATATACTTGTTCAAGAAAGCCAAGCTACAACCACCTCAACCTGTCAAAAGGAGTGCGCGTGTTTCTGTCCGACCTTTCAACAGTAAATCGCACCATTTGTTCTGTGGCAATGAGATAATAAAATCACCCGGTAGTGCCGATTTTGATGAATTCAGCTGTGTCAAAACAGATTCATTCGTGGAGACAACCCTCTCTCACATTGTAAGGATCGTAATGATGACTGGGCATTCACTGTTCGTGGTACAATAGAGTATTTCGGAAAGGACCTCCACGCTGCTGATTGTGTGTACCATCGGTCATGTGACATCAATTTTCGCACGAAACGGGCCATTCCTTTGCAGTAGAGATGGTCCAACTGAAAAGAAGCCACGAAAGGTTGGAAGACCGAAGGACTCTGACCAAGAGCAAGCCTTCATCGGAATGTGCTCGTTCTTAGAAGAAAATGATGAGAAACAATTGAGTGGATGAATTTTGCTATGAAAAATGATCTTGCTAAGAAAAGGGCAGACTATCTGGTTCAGCCAGATTCCATGGCCTATGGCAACCAGTACCTCAAATCCAAACTGGTTAAGCATTATGGGGAATCTATATTCATTGCCGAGCAAGAGGGGTTACATGATATCGTAACATTTCGTGAGAAAAATAGTAGTATTCCGAGAGACTATTTTAGCCAGCCAGAAAATGATGAAGAGGCTCAGAAAAGAGCCATCATACAGACTGCGGCTAAACTGATCAAGAGCGACATTAAGTCAACGATCACATCTTCAATCGACCAATATCCTGATATTTCGGCACTAGAACTACAATCTGCCCTAGAATACATTCCATCGAGCTTGCAATGCTTGCTCCAACATTTATTTGTTGGCAAAGACACTTGCAGAAAGGTGGCGAGTATTGGACAATCTATTGTACAAGCCGTGCGCCCCGGGGCTTTGATAGTACCGCTGCAGATTGGATTAGCAGTACAGGTACACCACCACGTCAGGTCGCGATTCCTGGTGGACAGCCTCTCAGCCATGGGTTTCTGCTCTTCATACTCAGTGGTCCAGTGATTTGAGGAAAACGCTGCCACCTATACTGCTCTGGATTTACTGTGATTTACTTACGGATTTGTTAGTGCTACTGCTTCATTACGCATCTCCGAGCGATGGTACAAAGCTCTACTTGCGCTCAGATAAAGGGAGTCCTACTGTAGTGTATGACATGAAGGTCATAAAGCAGGTTCTAGGTAGTGAGATCTGTCAAAGTCTGCTGTTTCTGCATGCATTCACAGGATGCGACACCACTTCCAGGATATTTGGAATTGGAAAGCAGTCTGCTCTGCAAAAGCTGATAAAAGGTGATCCAATCCTGCAAAGTTGTGCAAAGATCTTTAGTACACCTGGACAAGACATGGATGTTATTGTAGACTCTGGGTGTGCACTCATGGTGTCTCTGTTCAATGGCAAACCTGGGGACAATCTATCTGCTGTCAGATACACCAGTCTTTGCAAAAAAGTGAGTGCGGCCAAAAGCTTCGTGACACCCGAACGACTGCCTGTCTCCAACATCTTCGGCTACAAAGTATCATTCTCTGAGAAGCTATCTCCAGGTAATGCAATGGATGGGCAAGGGTGAGGATATTGACGTCACTAAATGGGGGCGGAGCCTACAAACCAACAGACTAGTTCCAGTGATGACGGACGTTGCACCCGCACCAGAAACTCCTGAAAATGATTCGCTGCAGCTGTTCCGGTGTTTGCAACACACACCGTTGTACTTGCCGAAAGCATGGACTAGACTGTTCTCAAGCATGTGGACAATGCCAAAATGGCCATTGTTACAACACGCGTCAAGATCCAGTATCAGATGATGAAGGGGAAATGTGAAATATGGAAATATGAAGCATTGGTCGCCATCTTTGTATGACGCCATTTTGACCCATTTCCGGTAACCCAATTTTGGTAAACTTTTGCTGTATTGTTGTTCACACATTAAAGAACAAATAAACACCATAAAACAATTTCTTGCAATTATTTTAGGGTTGTTGGCTACTTTGACTAGACTATATCTAAAAAGCGTTAAAATCTACGCTAAAAATCTTCCATTCTGAAATCCAAAAAATTTCGAAATCCGAAAAGTGTCTGGTCCCAAGGTTTTCGGATAAGAGATTGTGAACCTGTACCAAAATTCGCTTGACGCCCGCAAAAATTTAAGTTACACACAAAATTGTTCTGAAATTTTTGAAAATTTAATGGGAATATAAGATTAGCTTAAAGCACGATTTCTCAGGAACATAACTCGTGCGTTAAACAAGGTATACCGTAGGTGTAGCTGGTTTTCAAATGACTGTACTTCCTACTGTCAGGTGGATATTCTTCATTGCCATCAGCCTGCAGTTTAACTTGCTACAATGCTTCTATGAATCATGCTTTCGAAAAAAGATGTTAATGGAAGATGGACAGAAACATCCCAAACACCTGAAGATCAAGATATGTATGTATGTATGTATGTATGTATGTATGTATGTATGTATGTATGTATGTGGCCTGTGTGTAATGCCTCAACACTGCTAGCCAAGATACTCTTCATTTTATTTCAATTAGTTGCAAAGAGCCTTCAAGCATAAGAACATAAGAAAGCTACAAGAGGCTGTGAGACCTACACGTGGTAGTTCTGTAAAAAGCATTGTGTTTAGGAGCATAACCTGGAAAATTTGAAGTGTATAATGCTGTGAGCAGTGCAGGCCATCAGCGTCCATGCACTTGCTCTGGGTGTGGGCACAAAGCCAAGCCACCCCATGCACTACTGTTTAATATGATGGGAAAACCGGATACTTCTCTGCCATGGAAACCTCTTCCAACATGAATACCAAGCTGCCTCTATTCATGCACTGGGCTACATACACAAGTCAGAAGTGATCAGATAGAGCTATGGTTATTGTTCATACTGAGATGATAGAGTGTGGCATGATACAGAGACAGAGGTGGACACTTACACGCAGGAGTGGTGTGTCCTCTGTCTAGGGGAAGAAAGAGGTTAGTTTTAGTAAAGAGGTAACACACACACACACACACATACTATGGTTATCAGTGCCGCCGCAGATCAAAACAATACATCTAATAGTGTTTGCTGGAACCATTCAAAAGTTAGTGGTGCTTAATGCAGGAAGCTTGCACTCTTTACATAAACTTTGCCCATCTCCACATCTCCAGGTTTGTTCATCTCCACGCCTCCAGCTTTCAAAAATGTGTGCCTACAAGTGTTTCATGTTATAGCTGCATGGATATCTACAAGCACTCCCCGACTTACAAACGTGCAAGTTACAGATTTTCAGAGTTATATACAAACTTGTCTGTAAACACAAATCAGTTTCCACAGGTATTGTACCACCCCAACATGTCTCAGAAGCATTACAGTGGAGCCAGAGGTTATAGTAACAGCGAGAAGCAGTGTACTATAGCATTTCAGCCTGGTAAAATATACGGTTGAGCATGATTGGGGTAAAGCTGTACTGGATTTTTTTTTTTTTAATGATTTGCACATTATTCAGGATTAACAAGAATAATACCTGACTTATATGCATTTCAAGATAAGTACAAACCCCAGGAACCCATGACGTAGGTAGGTAAGGGAGCTCCTGTACTGAATTTAGACAGATTTCTGTGCAGACTACAAGTGCAGCAAGGTCTACTGAAGGGCACCAAAACCTTGAAGACTGTAATGCAAGCCTGGTCTGTGATCCATCTATCTAATGAACGATGGATATTTTGCTAATTGTAACTAAACATCATAACAATATTTTTTCAAGATAAAACACATTGGAAAATGCTCTAATCATACAACTGAACGATAGCATTGTCGGCGTAACTGATCTCGTAGCTACAAGTGATCCAGCCACACTCGTAGCTACAAGTGATCCAGCCACACGAGTTTCAGGTCAAATAGCCTGAAGGGTGTACAATGTGGGTACATGTAGAATCTCTCCTTTCTCATTGAAGCTTCAGTGCCAACAACACACCGTGGCACAACCCTCACACACTAGTGGTGCCATAATAGCAGTAATGAGCAACACAACTCAAGACTCAAACATAAGAACATAAGAACATAAGGAAGCTACAAGAGGCCGTCAGACCTACACATAGTAGTTTCTGTTACTTAACACTACCTACATCCACCTTTCATCCCCATCCATGAATTTATCTAGCCTCCTTTTACAGCTCCCTATTGACTCCGCACTGACCACCTGACGACTGAGTCCATTCCAATCATTTACCACCCTATTTATGAACCAGTTTCTCCTTATCTCTTTTTTAAATCTACGCTTTTCCAGCTTGAATCCGTTACTTCTTGTTCTACCCTGATTATGAAACACTTGGCATGCACTCATCATACAAATATTATCTAACAAATTGTAAATGTTAGAATCATCACTGGTCTCATAACACCTGACTGCACTGGTTCCCCTGATAGATTCATTCAAATGATTCTCTGGTGTAGCTAGTGTATTCTAATCAAACCCTTGAGACTGTGGTATGAAGAAATATTTGTGAATGAAAGCATTGGTATGATTATTATTCTAGTAGAGTAACGAATATTCCTTTCACTATTTTAGAGTCTGGCCACAAAGGATGAAGCACAGTCACACAAGCCAAACACATAAAACACAAAACAAAGCAAAATCTACAAACAGAAACTCAAACTTTATTAAAAGCACAAAGTAACATCACACACACACACACACACACACAGCAAAGCACATCAACCAAGCCTCGGCCAGCCCACCTGTGTGATGATGTTCCCCCGCTCCTCGTCCTGGTCGGCGTTGGCCTCCCGGCCGCTGAGAGCCTTGCGCAGCTTGTCCATGTTGGAGCTGGGCGGGGACGGGCCACTCGACGCCTTGGCTGCCTGGCCTGACACAGGGGGGATAAATAAAGCATCATGACAAAAATGCAATGCAACATCCTGGCAATGTTTTTTTTCCTGCAATGGATAATAATCAGTGTTCACGGCTAATACAGTATATACTGTACATATGTATGTATAGTATATACATTCTCTCTCTCTATTTTCCTAATTGCAAAAATTCAGGTTAATCTCCACCATTCCATTTCTAGTAGTAAAATATATATTACCTAATCAGAGAAACACACTATGTAATACCATAATTTGTGCACCATGTAAGCTCCTTAGAAAATATAAAAATGGCCTTTGTCAGTATGGATAGTACCGTATGCTAAAAAGGTAACTGTGACCATGATCCACCCTGGGTTAGAGGAAGGCTCCCCAAACTTTTTCAACTCATCCATCCCTTCAGGGAATCCCTACTTGATCATTGACCCTTAAGCATTTATCATAATTACATTAACCCTCTCGCGCACGGAGCGCACATATGCGTCAAAATGTCTTTATGCGAAATATCATCTGACGCACTTTGCGTCAAAATGTCTTTATGCGTAATATCAGTAATATCATCTGATGCACAAGTGCCTCAAAAGACTTATTTAAATTAGTAGAAAAAAAAGTTTCTCGTCAAAATGCGTCAATTTTTAGTGCGTCAAAGATGAGCCAAAGACTGCTTGTATACAGTAGTCTTTGGATGAGCATAAGTTTTATGAAATACATGATTTGGTAACATTGCACCTGCCCACAATAGGCTGACAGGAAGATAAATGTGTCAGTATTTGCCCGTCAGGCACGCTCTGCCCACTGTCTCCCTTTTCTGTGCAGTTTGGTGTTGCCGTACACATTGCATACATTTTCTATGCAAGTTGTGTTTGTGCAAAGTGAATTGGTGGTGTCGTAATGCAATATCATTCCATATTTTCAGGGTATTCTTTGCAAATAAGAAACTAGGCATGTCTATAAGAAAAAGACCTAGTGAGACCACAACTGATAGTGATGATGAATACACAGAGACTGGAGACAGTGAAGGTGGGGGCACGGGGGGAACCAGTCATTGGAGATTTCATGTTGATTTAAGATTTTATTTATTTTCTCAAGATATAATTCACGTATCAAAATGGCAATACAGGTTGAAGTTCCCTAACTCGGCATCCCAAGACTCAGCAACACCCAAACCTCGGCTATGGTTCCGGATTTTCCAAAACACGGCAGAACACCCAAAACCCGGCGCGTAGTTGCCGGATCGGCCGCTAGGTGCCACCACACTAGGCCGCTTGGTTTCTCCCGCCAATTTGTTTGTTGTTATTGTTCAGTGGTGTTGTGACTGTAGAGTTGTGTACACTGTTATTTTGTGTACTTCTATATAGTATATACTTCTACAGATCTGTTATTGGTATTATGGCTCCCAAACGTCCAGGAACACCTACTGGTGGAAGTGAAAAGAAAAGGAAGAACAATGTGTTAACTATTTCTGAGAAAATTGACCTTTTGAAGAAGTTGGATGGCTTTTTTTCCCCCTTAATATATCTACGTTCTAAAAGATGGAAAATTCCATTACTCGGCTCGGCGCTGGTCCCGAGGTTGCCGAGTTTGGGAACTTCAACCTGTACTACCATTGTAAAGCTCATAAAAACACGGTATGAATGAAGTGTAGCGTGTAAAATGTTCACGGCAGAAGTTTTGAGCTACGATGTTGGGAACTTTTTTTTTTATTACTTTAGGTATATTTTCGTAGCAAAAAATGCATTAAATTCTTTTCATCATAGTTTTTTCATGTAATGACCTTATAGTAAATTCCTTGAGAATCTAGTAATTATAACATGTACTTATTTATGAGTTTTTAAGTGAAGAAAACTGCATACTGAGTAAGGTTTAGCAAGGCGTGCGGAGCGGCCCCAAATGCTTCCCAACGGAAAAGGTATTGGTAAAAAAAATCATGAAACTTATTGGTGTGGGAGAGGGTTAATAAACAAACAAGAAAATAAATATGGTAGCTATTATTACTATTTCATCTAGAGACCTCCACCCTTGTGGCACTGTGTAGTGTGTGGTGAGAAGGCAAGCTTTGTCTTTCACACACAGTCCATTTGTACCAACCCGTCATTGGTTGGCGCTGACAACCAATAACACATTTGTACCAACCCGTCATTGGTTGGCGCTGACAACCAATGACACATTTGTACCAACCCGTCATTGGTTGGCGCTGACAACCAATGACACATTTGTACCAACCCGTCATTGGTTGGCGCTGACAACCAATAACACATTTGTACCAACCCGTCATGGTTGGCCTGACAACCAATGACACATTTGTACCAACCCGTCATTGGTTGGCGCTGACAACCAATACACATTTGTACCAACCCGTCATTGGTTGGCGCTGACAACCAATGACACATTTGTACCAACCCGTCATTGGTTGGCGCTGACAACCAATAACACATTTGTACCAACCCGTCATTGGTTGGCGCTGACAACCAATAACACATTTGTACCAACCCGTCATTGGTTGGCGCTGACAACCAATGACACATTTGTACCAACCCGTCATTGGTTGGCGCTGACAACCAATAACACATTTGTACCAACCCGTCATTGGTTGGCGCTGACAACCAATGACAACATTTGTACCAACCCGTCCTTTGGGTTTGGGCCCGCTGACAACCAAACACATTTGTACCAACCCGTCATTGGTTGGCGCTGACAAACCAATAACACATTTGTACCAACCCGTCATTGGTTGGCGCTGACAACCAATACACATTTGTCCAACCCGTCATTGGTTGGCGCTGACAACCAATGACACATTTTTTACCAACCCGTCATTGTTGGGCCCGTAAACAACCAATAACACATTTGTACCAACCCGTCATTGGTTGGCGCTGACAACCAATGACACATTTGTACCAACCCGTCATGGGTTGGCGCTGACAACCAATGAACACATTTGTACCAACCCGTCATGGGTTGGCGCTGACAACCAATGACACATTGGTTTGGGTTGACAACCATACTACTACTACTATTAGTACTACTACTACTACTACTACTACCTACTGGTACTAGTAGTAACAAAAATATTATAAAGCATAGGTCCAATACTATTACAAACATTACAAAAGAGATATCTTAATTAACAGTACATTATTATTGACTAAGTTGAGACCTTTAATGAGAAGAATGAGCTTGATGGGCATTAACAAGGGCACTGACATTTGTTGAAGATTATTGAGTTTTAGTCTCAAGTCACAACGTTTTCCAGGCTGAGTCTGCTATAATGGCATCTGTGTGGATAAATCCAGCTTCAACCATGCATGAACTGGGAAGTAGAAATGGCTCCACTGCCGCACTAAGCCTGCCAGGGTATTTAGCAGAAGTATTCACATTGCTCCAGTCAAAGACTACTCTATACTGGACTTGCTACTCATTTTGGGCTATTTCCAGTGGAGGCCAGTTTTGCGATTCCTGCCATTTTCTAACATCACTCCCATTTCCCTTCCTATGGTTTATCAGTATATATGATATACCGTTATCTTCGTAAATGTTTGTTCTATAATATTATCAAATAAAAAACAGTAAAATGCAATAAAGAAAGGCCATTATGAGATTGTTAAGAAATATGCATGAACTTAATATTCACTTGAACTCATCGCCATTTAATATTTAGCGAGATAACATTTTAGATGCTAGCGATAGAAAGAAGTGGATTTTCATTAGCTTTCCATTGCTATATTTTGTTTTCTGATAAATGAATCATAACCATGCATAAATTAGCGTTAACTAAAAAAATAACATCATCTATCGGGGTAATTACCCGATGGATGATGTGATTTATTTAGTTAACGCTAATTTATGCATGGTTTAATTCATTTATCAGAAAATGAAATATAGCAATGGAAAGCTAATTAAATTCCGCTTCTATTGATATGTTGCATGTAAAAAGTCTTCACGCAAAATATCAAATTGCGATGAGTTTAAGTGCATGAGTATTCTTATATTAAGTATTAAGTTCATGTATATATATTATATATATAAGTATATTCTCGTATTAAGTTCATGCATATTTCTTCAGTCTCATAATGGAATTTCTTTAGTGTATTTTACAGTTTTTTATTTGATAATATTATAGAACAAACATTCACGAAGATAACAGTGTATCATTTATACTGATATGCCATAGTCTACTGTATTCATGGAACACTTTTTTACTTGCCGATACGATTGATGATGTTATTTTTTTAGTTAACGCTAATTTAGGCATGGTGGTAATTCATTTATCAGAAAACGAAATATATCAATGGAAAGCTAATGAAAATCCACTTCTTTCTATCGCTAGCATCTAAAATGTTTTCTCGCAAAATATTAAATGGCAAAAAGTTTAAGTATATATTGAGGTCATGCATATTTCTTCACTCTCTCATAATGGCATTTCTTTAGTGTATTTTACTGTTTTTTATTTGATAATATTATAGAACAAACAGTTACGAAGATAATGGTATATCATATATACTGATAAACCTTAGGAAGGGAAATAGGGGTGATGTTCTAAAATGGCAGGAATCGCAAAACTGGCCTCCACTGGTCATGGGTGGGTTGGCGCGGGGCACGAGTACCAAGTCCAGTACAGGGAGGTCCCGTTATACAAGCATTCGATATACGAGAATCCGATGATACGAGAGGTGTAAATTAGGGTCTATTTTCAATATACGAGATCAAAAATCCAATGCTACGACATTCAAACTGGGGTGAGTAAAATTATCAAGTTCAAAATACTCGCCCTACCACTCCCAGTCTGGACAAAGGGGGATTTGGTTGACCCCAGTCAGGTCACCCCTAGCAAGCCGTGACCTGAAGGGTAATTAAGCATATGGCGCGGCCTGACATTTAGTGGTAATTAGCCAGGTGTGAGGCTCCAACCTTGGGACTGCAGTCAGGTCACCCCTAGCAAGGCATGACCTGAAGGGTAATTAAGCATATGGCGCGGCCTGATCCTTAGGGGTAATTAGCCAGGTGGGCCCCAACCTTGGACCGGGGTAACTACCCTCTTTTGTATCACCACTGGGTCCCCTACAGTACAATGTCTTTTTGCTTGTTATGCATGTTTAATGTTTAATTAATGTGCGTTTATGTTATTTTGTTGCTATTTTCTCTTAGAATGCTTTTTCTTACAGAATAGTAGTACAGTGTGGGTATATAGACGCTGTGTGTTGTTGTGTTTGCTATAGTTATTCTAGCTTGAAACCTTTTTTTATTTTTTTATTTTTTTAATTGATGGTCCTGTAACATTCATATATTTTTACATTTAGTATGTGTTCGTTATACCAGATTTTCGCTTTACGATATGCCAGTGGAACCTAACTGCTCGTATCCCTTCGGACTCCCTGTAAGAGTAGTCTTGCTTCTCCATTTCATAAGGCTTAGCTTTCAACACCAAATGTTTGATTGACCTCCAGTTAACTTTCCGGCATTCATCGACCCCCTTTTAACTCCCAAGGCATTTATCAATCCCCAAGACCAGGGGTGTGCAACCTTTTTGAACAAAGGGTTACGAGTCATGACTCTGTGCCTTGGAGGGCCACATGTCCATACTACAGGCTGGTTACCAGGGTACTGGTACTGTGCCTTGGAGGGCCACATGTTTCCCCACTACAGGCTGGTTACCAGGGTATGGTACTGGCGCTTCAGAGGCCACATGTCACCATACAGGCTGGTTACCAGGTAGGGTACTGTGCCTTGGAGGGCCGCAGTTCCACACTACAGGCTGGTTACCAGGGTACTGGTACTGTGCCTTGGAGGGCCACATGTCCACACTAGGCTGGTTACCAGGGTACTGGTACTGTGCCTGAGGGCCACATGTCCACACTACAGGCTGGTTACCAGGGTACTGGTACTGTGCCTTGGAGGGCCACATGTCCACACTACAGGCTGGTTACCAGGGTACTGGTACTGTGCCTTGGAGGGCCACATGTCCACACTACAGGCTGGTTACCAGGGTACTGGTACTGTGCCTTGGAGGGCCACATGTCCACACTACAGGCTGGTTACCAGGGTACTGGTACTGTGCCTTGGAGGGCCGCCATGTCCACACTACAGGCTGGTTACCAGGGTACTGGTACTGTGCCTTGGAGGGCCGCATGTCCACACTACAGGCTGGTTACCAGGGTACTGGTACTGTGCCTTGGAGGGCCGCATGTCCACACTACAGGCTGGTTACCAGGGTACTGGTACTGTGCCTTGGAGGGCCACATGTCCAACTACAGGCTGGTTACCAGGGTCTGGTACTGTGCCTTGGAGGTGCCACATGTCCACATACAGGCTGGTTCCAGGGTACTGGTACTGTGCCCTTTGGAGGGCCGATGTCCACACTACAGGCTGGTACCAGGGTACTGGTACTAGGCTTGGAGGGCCACATGTCACACTACAGGCTGGTGTACCAGGGTACTGGTACTGTGCCTTGGAGGGCCGCATGGGCCACACTACAGGCTGGTTACCAGGTACTGGTACTGTGCCTTGGAGGCCCCATGTCACACTACAGGCTGGTTACAGGGTACTGGTACTGTGCCTTGGGGGCCACATGTCCACACTACAGGCTGGTTACCAGGGTACTGGTACTGTGCCTTGGAGGGCCGACATGTCCACACTACAGGCTGGTTACCAGGGTACTGGTACTGTGCCCTTGGAGGGCCACATGTCCACACTACAGGCTGGTTACCAGGGTACTGTACTGTGCCTTGAGGGCCGATGTCCACACTAGGCCTGGTTACCAGGGTACTGGTACTGTGCCTGGAGGGCCGCATGTCACACTACAGGCTGGTACCAGGGTACTGTACTGTGCCTTGGAGGGCCGCATGTCCCGACACAGGCTGGTTACCAGGGACTGGTACTGTGCCTTGGAGGGCCACATGTCCACACTACGGCTGGTGTACCAGGGTACTGGTACTGTGCTTGGAGGGCCACATGTCCACACTACGGCTGGTTACCAGGGACTGGTACTGTGCCTTGGGGCCGCATGTCCACACTAAGGCTGGTTACCAGGGTACTGGTACTGTGCCTTGGAGGGCCACATGTCCACACTACAGGCTGGTTACCAGGGTCTGGTACTGTGCCTTGGAGGGCCACATGTCCACACTACAGGCTGGTTACCAGGGTACTGGTACTGTGCCTTGGAGGGCCACATGTCCACACTACAGGCTGGTTACCAGGGTACTGGTACTGTGCCTTGGAGGGCCGCATGGTCCACTAGGCTGGTTCCAGGGTACTGGTACTGTGCCTTGGAGGCCACTATGCCACACTACAGCTGGTTTCCAGGTACTGTTACTATGCCCTGGAGGGCCACATGTCCACACTACAGGCTGGTTACCAGGTACTGGTACTGTGCTTGGAGGGCCGCATGTCCACACTACAGGCTGGTTACGGTACTGTGTACTGGGGTGCCTTGGCCATGTCCACATACAGGCTGGTTACCAGGGTACTGGTACTGTGCCTTGGAGGGCCACATGTCCACACTACAGGCTGGTTACCAGGGTACTGGTACTGTGCCTTGGAGGGCCACATGTCCACACTACAGGCTGGTTACCAGGGTACATCGGTACTGTGCCTTGGAGGGCCGCATGTCCACACTACAGGCTGGTTACCAGGGTACTGGTATGGCCTTGGAGGGCCACATGTCCACACTACGGCTGGTTACCACGGTACGGTACTGTTGCCTTGGAGGGCCACATGTCCACACTACAGGCTGGTTACCAGGGTACTAACGGTGGTACTGTGCACTTGGAGGGCCGCATGTCCACACTACAGGCTGGTTACCAGGGTCTGGTACTGTGCCTTGGAGGGCCACAGTCCACACTACAGGCTTACCAGGGTACTGGTACTGTGCCTTGGAGGGCCATGTCCACACTACAGGCTGGTTACCAGGTACTGGTACTGTGCCTTGGAGGGCCACTGTCACTACAGGCTGGTTACCAGGGTACTGACTGTGCCTTGGAGGCCGCATGTCCACACTCAGGCTGGTTACAGGGACTGTACTGGTGTTGCCTTGGAGGGCCCATGTCCACACACTACAGGCTGGTTACCAGGGTACTGGTACTGTGCCTTGGAGGGCCCATGTCCACACTACAGGCTGGTTACCAGGGTACTGGTACTGTGCCTTGGAGGGCCGCATGTCCACACTACAGGCTGGTTACCAGGGTACTGGTACTGTGCCTTGGAGGGCCACATGTCACCACTACAGGCTGGTTACCAGGGTACTGGTACTGTGCCTTGGAGGGCCGCATGTCCACACTACAGGCTGGTACCAGGGTACTGGTACGTCCTTGGAGGGCCGTGCTGCCACCTACAGGCTGGTTACCAGGGTACTGGTCGTGCCTTGGAGGCCGCATGTCCACACTACAGGCTGGTTACCAGGTACTGGTACTGTGCCATGGAGGGCCACATCCACTACAGGCTGGTTACCAGGGTACTGGTACTGTGCCTTGGAGGGCCACATGTCCACACTACAGGCTGGTTACCAGGGTACTGGTACTGTGCCTTGGAGGGCCGACATGTCCACACTACAGGCTGGTTACCAGGGTACTGGTACTGTGCCTTGGAGGGCCACATGTCCACACTACAGGCTGGTTACCAGGGTACTGGTACTGTGCCTTGGAGGGCCGCATGTCCACACTACAGGCTGGTTACCAGGGTACTGGTACTGTGCCTTGGAGGGCCACATGTCCACACTACAGGCTGGTTACCAGGATGGTACTGGTACTGTGCCTTGGAGGGCCACATGTCCACACTACAGGCTGGTTACCAGGGTACTGGTACTGTGCCTTGGAGGGCCACATGTCCACACTACAGGCTGGTTACCAGGGTACTGGTACTGTGCCTTGGAGGGCCACATGTCCACACTACAGGCTGGTTACCAGGGTACTGGTACTGTGCCTTGGAGGGCCGCATGTCCACACTACAGGCTGGTTACCAGGGTACTGGTACTGTGCCTTGGAGGGCCCATGTCCACACTACAGGCTGGTTACCAGGGTACTGGTACTGTGCCTTGGAGGGCCCATGTCCACACTACAGGCTGGTTACCAGGGTACTGGTACTGTGCCTTGGAGGGCCACATGTCCACACTACAGGCTGGTTACCAGGGTACTGGTACTGTGCCTTGGAGGGCCACATGTCCACACTACAGGCTGGTTACCAGGGTACTGGTACTGTGCCTTGGAGGGCCGCATGTCCCACTAAGGCTGGTTACCAGGTACTGGTACTGTGCCTTGGAGGGCCACTGTCCACACTACAGGCTGGTTACCAGGGTACTGGTACTGTGCTTGGAGGGCCACATGGTCCACACTACAGGCTGGTTACCAAGTACGGTACTGTGCTTGGAGGGCCGCATGTCCACACTACAGGGCTGGTTACCAGGGTACTGGTACTGTGCCTTGGAGGGCCACATGGGCCACACGTACAGGCTAGTTACCCGGTACTGGTTACTGTGCCTTGGAGGGCGCATGTCCACACTGAAGGCTGGTTACCAGGGTACTGGTACTGGCCTTGGAGGCCGCATGTCCCACTACAGGCTGGTACCACATACTGGTACTGTGCCTTGGAGGGCCGCATGTCCACACTACAGGCTGGTTACCAGGGTACTGGTACTGTGCCTGAGGGCCACATGTCCACCAGGCGGTTACCGGTACTGGTACTGTGCCTTGGAGGGCCACATGTCCACACTACAGGCTGGTTACCAGGGTACTGGTTACTGTGCCTTGGAGGGCCACATGTCCACACTACAGGGTGGTTACCAGGGTACTGGTACTGTGCCTTGAGGCCACATGTCCACTACAGGCCTGGTTCCAGGGTACTGGTACTGTGCCTTGGAGGGCGCATGTCCACTACAGCTGGTTACAGGGTACTGGTACTGTGCCTTGGAGGGCACATGTCCACACTACAGGCTGGTTACCAGGGTACTGGTACTGTGCCTTGGAGGGCCACATGTCCACACTACAGGCTGGTTACCAGGGTACTGGTACTGTGCCTTGGAGGGCCACATGTCCACACTACAGGCTGGTTACCAGGGTACTGGTACTGTGCCTTGGAGGGCCACATGTCCACACTACAGGCTGGTTACCAGGGTACTGTACTACGTGCCTTGGAGGGCCGCATGTCACACTAACAGGCTGTTACCAGGGTACTGGTACTGGCCTTGGAGGGCCACATGTCCACACTACAGGCTGGTTACCAGGGTACTGGTACTGTCCTTGGAGGGCCCCATGTCCACACTACAGCTGGTTACCAGGGTACTGGTACTGTGCTGGAGGCCGCATGTCCACACTACAGGCTGGTTACCAGGGTACTGGTACTGTGCCTTGGAGGGCCACATGTCCACACTACAGGCTGGTTACCAGGGTACTGGTACTGTGCCTTGGAGGGCCACATGTCCACACTACAGCTGATTACCAGGGTACTGTAACTGTGCCTTTGGGGGGCCGCAGTGTCCCACTACAGGCTGTTACCAGGGTACTGGTACTGTGCCTTGGGGCCACATGTCCACACTACAGGCTGGTTACCAGGGTACTGGTACTGTGCCTTGGAGGGCCCTTGTCCACACTACAGGCTGGTTACCAGTACTGGTACTTGTGGCTTGGAGGCCGCATGTCCACACTACAGGCTGGTTACCAGGTACTGGTACATGTGCCTTGGAGGGCCTACATAGTCCACACTACAGGCTGGTTACCAGGGACTGGTACTGTGCCTTGGAGGGCCACATGTCCCACACTACAGGCTGGTACCAGGGTACTGGTACTGTGCCTTGGAGGGCCACATTGTCCACACTACAGGCTGGTTACCAGGGTACTGGTACTTGCCTTGGAGGGCACATGTCCACACTACAAGGCTGGTTACCAGGTACTGGTACTGTGCCTTGGAGGGCCACATGTCCACACTACAGGCTGGTTACCAGGGTATGGTACTGTGCTTGGAGGGCCGCATGTCCACACTACAGGCTGGTTACCAGGGTACTGGTACTGTGCCTTGGAGGCCAAGTGCATGCAACAACTACAGGCTGGTTACCAGGGTACTGGTACTGTGCCTGGAGGGCCACATAGTCCACACTAACAGGCTGGTTACCAGGTACTGGTACGTGCCTGGAGGCCACATGTCCACACTACAGGCTGGTTACAGGGTACTGTACTGTGCCTTTGAGTGCACCTGTCCACACTACAGGCTGGTTATCCAGGGTACTGGTACGTGCCTTGGAGGGCCGCATGTCCACATACAGGCTGGTTACCAGGGTACTGGTACTGTGCCTTGGAGGGCCGCATGTCCACACTACAGGCTGGTTACCAGTGGTACTGGTACTGTGCCTTGGAGGGTCCACATGTCCACACTACAGGCTGGTTACCAGGTACTGGTATGTGCCTTGGAGGGCCACATTCCACACTACAGGCTGGTTACCAGGGTACTGGTACTGTGCCTTGGAGGGCCACATGTCCACACTACAGGCTGGTTACCAGGGTACTGGTACTGGACCACGGTAGGTTCCGGGTACACAGATCCAGATCGTTCACCACACGTTGGCACTGGTAGCATGATAGTAGAGCTATACTTAAATAACCAACCACAAGCCTGTGAATGAAATACGAAAAAGACAAAAGTTGCAGGATGTAGCAACACATGAATAAAATATTCATTCACACCTTCGCTAACCAGAAGTTGGTATTTTTGTGTCATTTACACCTGTATTAGACCTGACTGATATGTGACACTCTCTCTCTCTCTCTCTCTCTCTGTGGCTGAACCAAGGTTTTAGGAATATAGGATTAATTTTAGGTAAATATAAGACTTACGCCTTAATTCTGAGGCTGCTTCCCGAGGGCCGCACTATATGTTAATAATATCTAGAGGATCGGGCCACATCAAAAGACTTAGAGGGCTGCAGGTTGCACAGACTTGCCCTAGATCTCATTTACCCCTGGGTGTCGATATTGACCACTTTGGGGACGGACCCCTGAGTTATACTGTTAGAGTATGCCATGGTGGTGTGGTGTATGCACAAGACAAAAGCTAAAAAGAAGATTGAAAGTATTCCAAGTGCAGCACAAAGATGCTTCCTGGCCAAGCAGACTTGCCATATAGAAGGGAGAGATTAGACATATTGTGTTTGCTTTCGTTAGAAGAAAGGAGAGAAGAAGAGTTGATGGCGGTGTATAGAGCCATGATGGATATGGAGATAGTTGACAGCAAAGACATGTGTGTATGGAATGCAGGAACCATAAGGTGACATGCGAAGAACATCAAGATAAGAAACATACACACACTCAGGCTCACAGGCTACATACGTATAGAGATGCAAGAGTGACCAAAGTAGTTACAGTCACAGAAGAGAAGAAGTGTGTTGTGACATGTTTATTCATTCTAACATACTCTATGTACCTGCGCTCATTGTGTTATCCTCTTTGCACGCAACACCACAACTACTGGCTACAGCAAGGACTATGCAGACAACCAATCATCTTATCACTTCGTTTTATCTCAATGGCTGATAACTTATCTCCTTCTTCTTCCTGTTTTAAGTCAGATTTTCCCATAATATTATCTTAAGAGGTTACAGATAACTTTGTTGGTAGCTTATGACTACTCTTATAAATATGTCTGGAGGCCAATATATCACAAATTTCTGAGATGATATATAGCAATCTCATCTTCTGTCCTTCACTGCTTCCAAGCCTCACCATCATGCCTTTCAACCCTATACACATCCCTGAGATACCTACATAACATCTTCCCTTGTGTACCGTTGTTTTTTTTCCTATATTTCAGGAATGTTTACTTTACTACCAAACTTTCATAAGGGATTCATGTTCTCACACTCTGCAAGCTTCACCTGCCATCTGTACTAAATCCAAAACTTACCATCTTAAGAACATAAGAAAATAAGGAGGCTACAAGTGGCCGTGAGACCTACACGTGGTAGTTCCTGTTACTTAACACTACCTAGTACATCCACCTTTCATCCCCATCCATGAATTTATCCAGCCTCCTTTTAAAGCTCCCTATTGTCTCCGCACTAAGTACCTAACGACTGAGTCCATTCCAATCATTTACCACCCTATTTGTGAACCAGTTCTTGAATCTTGACATAGTTACCAATGGGCTTCAGTATGATTCAGTTGATTCGCCCCTTACTGATGTGTGAGGGGATTCTGGCAAGCAAGAGAGCCTGTCTGTACCCATTAATAAGGCAGACTTATCCATTTACTATTATATAATTATCATTGTGTTTTTTACATGACGAGGATGGCCATTTAAAGCAAAAAGAATTACAGATATGGAAAAAGCATTAAACCTTGACCATCGGAGTATGGGAAAACAAGCTACATAAAACCAACTTTTCGTTTTCGGGCCCCCTATATAATTATCCCCTAATTTTTTTTTTTTTTTTTTTTTAGGGGTCGAAATTTCCTAGCTAATATATATACCTAGATTTTTTTTTTTTTTTTTTTAGGGGTCGAAATTTCCTAGCTATATAAATTATACACCTAGAATTTTTTTTTTTTTTTTTTTTTTTAGGGGTCGAAATTTCCTAGCTATATTACTACACCTAGAATATTTTCTTTTTTATACATATCTCCCCATTATTGGATCCTTGCATTACTCGGACCACTCCTTGGCCCAATTAGTCCCAATATGAGAGGTTTTACTGTACATTATGAGGTTTATAGGAAGATTAAAAGTCCATCAGCCTACACATGAAAGCTCCTGTCTACCTTCCTAGTATTATCTGTCATTCTCATCCTCAACTCTACTCAACTTTCCCCTCAAGTTTATTGATTGCATGTGTCTTTACCATGTGGCTGCTGGGACTTCCGATTACCCACAACGATAAAGATATATTATTATCCAGTATTTTCTTTAAATCTTAATTACAATAAGCAAGTTTGAGCCCACTGCCATGAGTACTACCTTGCTTCTTTACTGCAGAAACCTCATCTACATCAATTATACTTGACTACTTAATTCATTTATCCATTTAAAGGTCAACCTACAACCTTTGTCTTCTGGGTTTAAATCAGCGGGTTGGTCGACTTGGGAGTGCTGCAAGGATGAGGGCAAGCAAGTATGATGTGTTGAGGGAAGTGTGGAAGAGTGTGGCTGTCCCAAGCATTGTGTATGGTATGGAGGTGATTGCTTGGAATGAGAGTGAAATAGAGGAAATAGAAGTGGGACAATATAGAGTAGCAAGAATGGCACAGAATTCACCCAGGTATGCAGCAACTGAAGGTTTGAGGTGACATGGGATGGAGTACATTTAGGGAGAGACATTCGAAAGTGACTCTTGGGTATAAGTCAGACTGGAATTAATGGTGGACACAAGATTGGCACGAAAAGTTTACTTGTGGAGTGAATGCAGCAGTAGATGGGGGAAGAGATGACAAAAAATGGTAGATAAAAGTGGATTGTGATTTTGGTGGATGTATCAACTGATAGATGGAAGACCGTGTGTTGTTGAATGGAATATGATAAACGGTGACGGAGAAGGCCTTGAGTGGGATGTGAGAAAGTGAAAAAATTAGATCGATAGAGTAGTGAAGTATGTGGGGCTGAGTAAGTGGAAGAATGAGATGGAGCAAAAGAAAACACTAGAATGGTATAAGGAGAAAGAGGCACCAGCGTATGAAAGTGTGTATGATGGAACCCTGGGTGGCGACCTTCTCTTCCAAGCCAGAACACAGTGTATGGATGTGAATGCAAGGAACTACAGATGGTCTGAGTCCCGCAGCAAAGTGTGCCAGATGTGTGACATGGGTGAGGATGAGACAGTGGAACATGTGAATGTGAGTGTGATAGAATGTGAGAAGTATAACAGGGAGAGAATGGAAATGATGCGTGTGGTTTTGACTGAAATGGGATGTGACATGAATGAGGTGGTTGAAAGGACAGGAAGAGAATGGATGTTATTGCTGCTGGGACTGTGTGGTGAGACAAGTGGACGGATGATTGAGACAGTGAAAGAGTTTTTGGAAAGAATGTGGTGTACGAGAAATAGACAATAGGACTGCATGCTTGTATGTAGTTTTCCTTATTCTTTTTCCACTTTTGTTTTGGTTGTTTGAGTTTTCTTTTCTTTGTTCTACAGGAGCAGCCGATTCAAAGGCCTGGCCCATGAAGATAGGCCACTTGTAAAATCAAGATCACACCTGTAAACAAAACATGGATTTCCACCACAAACAAATGCCAGATTAATTCAAAACACATCAAAACAATTCAGGAAAACAAAGTTTCGGCCTCGATGTCGGTGGTGCACAATAACGAGAATTTACCAATTTTCATGTGACTCATAAAAACACGTCAGAATATCATAGTTTTGATCGCTAAATGGATTATGGTCCTATAGGAAAAATGTACCAATATTTATTACTTTTATTGCCATTTCTTTATAGGAAATCTTACCCTACCCATTGGAGGTGTGGATCATATAGTGTATGACTGTATGTTTTTCTTTTTGTGCAATTAATTTTTATAAACTCAAGTAGCCCTACGTGAGTTTAAGTTAGGTTATAGTCACCTGTTTTCTTAATTTATTCCCTTTTTAAAGTTAAGTTACGGGTAAAATTCTTGAGTCCTTTCCCACCCTTATTGGTGGCCTTTTTCAAAGACCTTTTTGAAGACCTTCACAAATCCCTTCAGATAACTCTAAAAAGTCATTATAAAGTGGGACACAAATGCACCTTCCCCCCCTGGACCCCTAAAAAAAAAATATGGTTAATATTACTAATTTAACCTCACTATAACCTAACCTAACCTTACCAATAACCTCCTAGCGAGACCCCCCCCAAAAAAATATTACTAACTTAACCTAAATATAACCTAACATAGCCTGGTAAAATCTAGAGTCCTTTCCCGCCCTTAGGTCTCGCAAGGAGGTTGTTGGTAAGGTTAGGTTAGTAATATTTTGGGGGGGTCATTTAGGGGGGGGGGGGCATCTCTCCCCCACTTTATAGTTACGTACGTTTTAGTGGTATCTGAAAGGATCAGTGAAGATTTGGTGAAAAAAGGCCCACTAATAAGGGTGGGAAAGGACGCCAGAATTTTACCCCCGATTCAATCAAAAATATTCAGGAAAATTAAGTTTCAGCCTCGAAATCGGTGGTTGCCCAATAATGAAAATTTACCAAGAATCCTAGGATTTTTGAAAGCCCACTACCGAAACAGTACCAAAAAAACTATCAAATGGAAGAAAAACAACAACAAAAATAGGGGTATACGTGCAGAAATAACCATTACACGATCGGTGGTTTTAAGTACAGTATCCTGAACATTTCATTCTCATCATAAGGAGTATTTCTAACCCCTACAACAGTTGTCGGAAAGGAAAAATAACACAAGGGGGGTATGGGGGGGCGAAATCCCCCCCAGCGAGGTTGAGTTACGTAATCAATGTCCAGGTTAGATTAGTGGGTTATAATGGACGAGAACTGCGCAGTTACTACCGCCGTTACCACTTACGTTTTCGTTCTTCTTTTTTTTGGCTCAGTATACTGTGCAGTATTAATCCCCTTCCACGTAACCTTTAGAACTTCAAAACTTATATAGTTACATATTGAAGAAATGACATAGTTGTCTAATAGCGGTACAGACACTCCCTCCCCGTACTGAGGCCCCCTCACTGTTTAGGAAGTTAGGTTAAGGTTCGGTTATGTTAGGGTAAGATAAGATAAGATTTTCATCCTATCTAGACACTTTGCAAGTACCAACTACAAGGTTATTGACTATACAAAGCGCCGCCACGTCAGCACGAACTAGGCGGACTCGAACCGCTGACCGAATGCACAGGGACTCTGCACATTGCAAGCTCACGTCTCTACCAACCTTGCCACCCTGACGGGCTATGTTAGGGTAATAATCCTCCCGGGAGGGCAGGGCAGAGCGGACCACTCGGCGGCTAGCAGCGGACCGGCGAATGCAGGGTGGGGCTGGGCAGGGCACAACACTTGTTTTCGAACAATTCCGTCACTTCCCTGGTTTCTAAGATGCTGACTATTATTTCCTGGCCAAGTTTTAGTGCTTTCTATGATGGAGATACGTACTTTGTTATCAATGGAAATGGCGACCCTAGGATTTGGTGAGAAAATAAAAATAAAAACTTTTAATGTGTTTCCGGAATATAAAAAGGTAAACATGGACGAGGTCATTTTCTGAGACACTGACTAATTTCTCCTTGACCAAAATTGGTGCGTTTTCAGATGGAGATTTTTTATATTTTTCGGAAACCTGTTAAACAGGTTTTTTTTCGTAAAATTCTACAGACCTTTCCAGCCCTTATTAGTGGGCTATTTTCCTCCAGACATTCACAGATCCCTTCAGATACTTCTAAAACGTATTATAAAGTGGACAAGAGATGCCCTCTTCCTCCCCCCCCCCCCTGGACTCCCTCCAAAAATATACTAACCTAACCTAACCTTACCAATAACCTCCTTGCAAGACCTAACAGCGGGAAAGGTCACTAGAATTTTACCAGGTTAGTAATCAATTTTTTGGGGTCTCGCTAGGAGATTATTGGTGAGGTTAGGTTAGGTTATAATGAGTTTAGATTAGTAATATTAACCATATTACTATTTTTAAGGGTCCAAGGCAAGTTTATGGGGGGATGTATTTTTTTTTTTTTTGGTGGAGGAGGGATGGGGGCATCTCTCCCCCAATTTACAAATGGGGCATTCCAGGAGAGGTGGACCAGGGGTCAACACCACACCCTCTCGGATTTGCATGAAAATTGGCTCCCAGAGTGCTTTTGGCCAAAAAAAAAAACGATTCTGCAAATTTCAGCTCTCTATCTCTTATAGTTCAAAAGTTATGGCCTCGTGAAATTTCGAAAAAATGTCAAAATGTCCTTGACCCTAACATTTTTGAAAGGTCATAGCTTCCTTATTATAAGATCTAGAACAAAATGTTTTACATGTTTTTGCTCAAATAACCCAGGAATTCCTAATTTACAGAATTTTGTATAAATTTGGAAAGGAAATATAAGATTTGACCTTTTTGTTTTGGGACCTTTAAGCCCCACCTAAAAAAAATTTTTTATTCAAGAAAAAAAATGAAGATTGACCACTTGATTGGTTTTTCAACAAAAAAATTTACAATATAATTTGGGGATGGGGGTATTTTAAAGTAAAAAACAGGTGTTTCACAAAAAAAATGAAAAAAATGTCAACATTTGGAAATTTTAAAGTTCAATTGTTTTTAGCACGCTGACAGGCACGATGCTACAGTAGTCATTTCTTCTTCTCTGAAACAATATCAAAATTTCCCCTCCCGTTGCGCTTTGGAAAACATAACTAGAAGAAGTCACCCCAGGCAGCCAAATCTGCCCATTTTGATGGAAAAGCAGGGGATCCAGATTTTCCTTTGGGGGCCCGGAAATGAGACAAGCAAATCTCAAATTCCCAGACAACTCCTCATTTTGCAAACCAAAGCTTTTCTCAAAAACGCACCCCCACATATGCCCCCACACAAGTTCCCCCCCCTCCACCACAAAGTATTTTCCCAAACTTGTCACAAATTTCAACATGATACCAAAAGTCCCATTTGCTCTTTTTACACCGAACACCTGGGTGCCCCAAAATGCCCCACAGGCAAAACCTGTGTACGTAGTACCTTTGACGGAAAGTTTTCATGAAACGCTCTGCAAGGGATTTTTTTTTCAGTGAAAACCAATCTGTGTTTTGTGGTAAAGTTCTCAAAGAACAAGGGAAGAAGAACAAGTGTTAATATTCGAAAAAATTGACCTTTTGAAAAGTTGGATGGTTTTTGGTTTTTTTCCCCTTTAATATATCTACTTCTAAAAGTGGAAAATTCCATTCCCGGGTCGGCGCTGGTCCCGAGGTTGCCGATTTTTGGGAATTCAACCTGTAAAAGCAAAATTATTTCACAGAGCACAGAGTTTTTGCTTTATTTTTTTACGAACTTTTTCACAAAAAAGAGACTGTAAACAGGTACAGCTTTTCTGGAAGTCTTCTTGGACATCTGAAGGACAAAATATCCCTTTTAAAGGAAAATCCACTATTTTCGATGGAGCGCTGGGCAAAATAAAAAAAAAATACAAAATTCTTGAACTTGTCTATCTCAAAAATGACTACTCTTTTGACATGAATGGAATTTCTTTGCTACATCACATGGCAAAAATCCTGTGATGGAATTTGGGGGGACGGTCAAGAGAGTAGTGGGCCCCGGGAAGTGCCGACTACAGCAAAAAATCCTAAACTCCCTTGGGTAGGGTTTTATTTCCCAACAAATCTTTTGAATCAAAAATTTAAAATTTTTTTAGTTTTCTTCAGAAATGGTTGCACTGAAAAAAGAATCCCTTGCAGAGCGTTTCATGAAAGCTGTGCCTGTCAAAGGTACTCAGAGTACCACAGGTTTGTGCCTGTGGGCCATTTTGGGGGCACTCCAGGTGTTCAAGGGTGTCACGAGCAAATGGACGTTCGGTATCATGTCTGAAATTGATGAAAAGTTGGAAGATACTTTGTGGTGGAGGAGGGAGAACTTTTTGTGGGTCATATGTGGGATGCGTTTATGAGAAAAAGCTTTTTTTTGCAAGATGAGGGGTTTCTTTAATTTGGAGATTTTCTTGTCTCATTCTCGGGCCCCCAAAGGAAAATCTATCCCTGCTTTTCCTCAAAAGTGGACAGATTTGGGCTCCTGGGGGGGGAATTCTTCTAGTTATGTTAAACCCAAAACTGCAAGCGGGGGGGGAATTAATATTTTTTCGGAAACGAAATGACACTGCTGAGCATCGCTGCTGTCGCGTGCTAACAACCAAATTGAACTTGTGAAAATCTTCCAAACTGTTTACATTTTTGCATTTATTTGTTTAAAACACCTGTTGACTTCAAAAATACCCCCTTATCCCAAATTAAAAATTAGTAAAATTTTTTTGTTTCAAGCCTAGTCAAGTGGTCAAACTCATTTTTTGCTTAAAAAATTTTTTTGTAGTGGGGGCTTTAAAGGGCAAAAATCAAGGGGGTCAACTCTTATTTTCCTTTCCAAATTGAATTACTAAAATTCTGTAAGTCTGGGAAGATTCCCCGGCTTTTTCTGAGCAAAAAAAAAGTAAAACATTTTTTTCTAGATCTTTTAAAAAGGAAGCTATGACCTTTCAAAAATGTTAGGGTCAAGGACATTTTGACATTTTTTCGAAATTTCACGAGGCCATAACTTTTGAACTATAAGAGATAGAGAGCTGAAATTTGCAGAATCGTTTTTTTTTTGGCCAAAAGCACTCTGGGAGCCAATTTTCATGCAAATCCGAGAGGGTGTGGTGTTAAATCTCATTTTTCTTGGACCACTTGTCCTGGAATGCCCCAAATACGTTTTAGAAGTATCTGAAGGGATCTGTGAAGGTCTGGAGGAAAATAACCCACTAATAAGGGCGGGAGAAGACTTAGAATTTTACCGGGTTTTTTTTCATCAACATATCCTAGGGTCGCCGTGGTAGTTTCCATTAATAACAATTTATCTCTATCAGAAAAAGCACTAAAACTTAGCCTGGAAATAATAGTCCGTGTCTCAGAAACCAGGGAAATGACGGAATTGTACGAAAACAGGTGTGCCCCGCCCCGCATTTCGCCGCCAGCCGCCGAGTGCTTCATTCGTCCTGCCCTGCCGGGAGGGTTATTACCCAAACCGAACCTCTTAAAAGGGGGGCTCTGCCCCCCTCGACCCCCGACGAGATTATTAATCTAACCGAACCTTAACCTAACCTCCTAAAAAGGGGTTTGGGGGGGGTGGGGCAGGACAAGGAGGGAGTGTAACCTAACCTCCTGGGGGGGGGCAGGACGAGGAGGAGTAAGGGGCGGTAGCGACCGCGCAGTTCTCGTCCATTATATCCTAATCAGTTTATGGCGAGACATGGATTGTGTAGGATGTGGGCGTTTGCCTCCGGGAGACAAAGCGACGCTGCATTCATTCGACGCTTCCCACAACCTCAGTAGGTAAGAGGGTTACGGTTAGGTTAGGTATACTTTGTGGTTAAGGTTAGGTTAGGTTAGGTTTCATTAAAACCTATAAGACCCTGACTATTTTTTCCCAGCCAAGTTTTAGTGCTTTTTCTTATGGAGAGTGTTTTTAATGGAAACGGTAACATAACATTCGGTGAACGTTTTTTTTTTTTTTTTAAACTATGGTTTTGTGCAAAATAAAACAATCTCCATTAGAACAAGCACCTATTTTAGGTCAGGAAAAAATAGTCGGTGTCTCTGAAAACGAACGCGAAGTCCTCGTCCATTATTACCTCCATTTTTACTTTTGAAACTGTATGTACGGTACTTACCAAAATAGGAAACGGCAATAAAGGAAATATTTACCAATTTACCACAAAAATACGGTATTATTTTACGATGGCACCAAACTTCCCTACACAATTCCAATGATCTGAAACTGGAGAAATGCCAGTGGTCGCTGGCAGTTTTAACTCAAAGGTTGGTCTACTGTGTTTTGGCTCCGCGACTAATATTTTTCATAAATTAATTTCGCGATAAACATTGATGCACCGCATCTGAATACCAAAAAATATAGTTCTTCTGTTGTTCTACTAATTATATGGATGACATGCATTACGATGGAACGTTCTATAATAGCAATTTAATGCAAATTACTCGCCTCGAGTAGCAAAGCTTAATATATTTTTTACTTGTATATTGTGGCATGTAAAATTTGGGCGATGTTCACACTGTTTTCTAAGACAGTACTGCTGCGTCTGGCAAACGCTTGTCAAAATACAATAAGCAATGCCTTGGAAAAACGAAGAATAAAGAATGCCGAAATCGGCTTGTTGCTGCGACAATGTAGGTTATAATTGTGGAGGCGACGTGCCGCGGCGGGGAGTGGTGGGCGGGGAGATTGTGGCGGGGAGATTGAATCAAAACATTACGACTTCACGCGTCGACTCATTGCACTTCCAGGCTTTCTATCTGATTGATACACAATAATAACAGGAAAATATGACTGCCTAGGTATAGATAACTTCTAAACATTCGTTATTGACTATATAATATCATAGAGTAGCATTTACCTCGCCTCCTCAACTATAACCTACTTGGTTATTTGGTTATATACAATGTTTTACAGAATCAGGCTTCTATACAATATACATATAGAAGAAAATCGTTCTTAATATTATACTTGTGTGTTTTAAGTGCAGTGGAATAAGCCCATATTTTTCTTTCTCAAGTTGACCAACTTTTCACCAAATTGTGAGTTAAAACTACCAGCGACCCCTGGCATTTCGGAGTTGCAGTTCTCTCTAATTGGGAGCATGGTTTTTGTTTACCTTATTGTATTCTGAGACATTTTCTCTGAGCTTTCCGTCGCAAATCAATAGTTTCGGAGATATAGAACATTTTAGGTGGGGGGAGGAATATGTCTCCTTGTTTACAAAATGCCTCCCTCTTCTTCTTCTTGTGACCTGCATCGCTTTTGTTTCGGAGTAAGTTTTCCGTGCGCAGCCGTGGCTAGGATCGTTAATCTCGGGGTTAGGTATTTTATTAAACTTTTTTATTATTGGACCCAGTTAGGAGGTTAAAGGTTAGGTTAGGTTAGGTTAGGTTAGGTAAGGTAAGGTAAGGTTAGGTTAGGTTAGGTAAGGTAAGCGATGCGGGTCACAAGAAGAGGAAGAGGGAGGCATTTTGTAAACAAGGAAACGTATTCCTCGGAATTTCCTCCTCCCACCTAAAATGTTCAAAACCAAAAGACAATGTCAAAGAGAAAATGTCTCTTAGAATACAATAAAGTAAACAAAAACCATACTCCCAATTGTGTAGGGAAATTTGGTCCTATCGTAAAAATGTACCAAAAATACGTCAGGCGTTGGTTCTGGAAACACCGGGACGGTGAAAAGCGAAACCCGAGCCTCCCTCGTTCCCCTGTACGCCTCCTTCCCCGCCACCCACACACACAGCCACACACCCAGCCACACACACACACACACACACACACACATGCTCTGCCTACCATAACAATACATTAACATCCGTGTTTGGCGGATAAACTCATCGTATCTCACCGAAAATACAGGAAAATTTAGGCAGGATGCGCGCCCCAGTACGTCAGCTATCACAAGTTCACAACACTGAGGCGGCATTCGTGTAAAGTATTGTTATAAGTGTATTTACTGTTTTATATGGTAAAATAAAAACAAATATATATTTTGTTATCTTTACCTAGATTTATGAGATAATACTACTATTTTTTATTAATGTTTAGAAATTTTACATGTGAATATAAATACGCACGTACACTTTTTTTTTTTTACAAAAGAATTCTACCTACGTACCTACCGTAGTACGTAGCGGAAGGGATCACAAGAAGACGAAGAAGAAGCTACCTACTGTATGTACACAAAAGATAAAAAAAAAAAAAAATAGACTAATTAAACATCCCTACTGCAAGTCTTCCACTGTCATTATAACACGTATAGCTACGTAGGGTGTAGCTTAACATTATAAACTAGCTACCAATGTTATTTTTTTCTTTTCATTTACGGTACCTAGGGAGGACATATCCTTCTCTTCCACCCCAGATTTATTTTCTTTGATATCTTTTCACTATTATATCAAGTATAGACGTTCAGCCTCTGGTCCCTTTGCTTTTGGCTCAGTTCTTGCGGCTGGAACGTGACAGCGAGCCACGTTCCAGACAATTAACTCATTACGCTAATTACTCATTAAGGGCTGTTCTATGCAAAACGTTTGTGTTACAGACCCCATTGATTTTGACAGCACTACTTGGATTTCGAATGTCAGCTCAATCCGACAATAATTAAGAGTAGTTTACGCTAATTACTCATTAAGGGCTTGTTTTACGCAAACAAATTCCTCAGACGACCCCCATTGATTTTGACAGCACTATTTGCATGTCAAATCTCAACTGAATCCGACAATAATTAGGAGTAGTTATACACTTTTAGGCGGAAACTTGGTTCCACGGGTCTTATGGTAAGCGACAGCGAGCTTTGCTCGCTGTCAATAATTTATATAGCTATCTTTTCCAGCATATATATATCGTCCTATTTCATCAAGAATTATTATCAAATAAAAGCTACGGAGCCTCATATCTAGCTTCTTTCCTTTTCAACATCATGCCTAGGCTATATTCGATCTATTTTTTGGTTTTTATCTTATTCAATTTTTTCCTTTCTTATTGTACCACTTTGTATCGATCGCTTTCCTCGCCATGGCCGTACACAGCACGCCTCACTTCCACACCTGAACACATAGCACAAGTAAATTAATAAATACATTATAAACTATCATACAAAATTAACAAAACAAGTAATAGCTACTACAAAGCATAGGCGAGTAGCTTCAGCACCACACACACACAGACACACATAACACACACAGACACACACACACACAGACAGGACAACGGTAATAATTTTTTATAGAGTCTGCAAACAATAATCTGGCAAACCTGTGGAAGTACCTTGAGTCACCATCCTATGTGACTCTATATAAGGTATATATGTCTTTAGTGTCACTTCCGACACAGTCACAGGTGCACCCTCACGGAGTCACTGCATCAGCGTCAGGTTCAATGCGGCACCAACGCGCCCTGCAAGCAACAAGCTACGTACGCTGCTATAACAGGCGCACAACACACCCTGCATGCCTCTGCACCACATGTCACTGCGGCTCCCTCAAGATCAACAAGTGTCTGAGATACATGTACACACACCAACAACACACTGTTCACCTTGGGAGTGTAGTTCATGATGTTCACCTGCCACCCTACAGCTTAGTAGTCTTCTTACTGTTGTCTTCTATCTGGAAGCCGCCACACGTTATCCAGACGCCTCGATCCTCTGCAAGATGCCTCGTCGCTTTGCAGTCACGGTCATATTAACCCTGCACTCTACTACCCTTCTTCTCCACAATGTACAAAATACTGAGTCTTATTATATATCACTCGATTCGCGAAGAAGTGTGACCTTTTTATTGGAAACGCGAGGTCCAGCGACAAGACAAGATGCAGATAAAGAACGTAATTAAAGTGTCGAGGTGCTACCGATCCATTCATTAATTGGTTGTAACACGAAAATAGTCAAACTCGAACATTAGGTTATGGTTCCTCCCGTGTGCACCCATTGTTCCTGGTCCTCGACAGGCGATCAGAGGAGAGGAAGACCCACGGCGAGGACTTCCACTCTTCACGCCGCGCCTCAGGATGTCAGCTGCATCGAGACGCCGAGGGTGAGCAGAGGCAGCAGCATGAGGGCTGGCAGCGGCAGGCGGCCCCCCAGCAGGCAGGACGCGACCACCAGCGTGAGACAGAGCAGAGGTGCTTGGGAGGTACGGGTTAGGGTTGGTGAGGCTCGGCAAAACACACATCTCGACGCTGCGCTTGTCTGCATGGCCGCTGACTGTTCGCCTGGAAACACAATGACATGTACAGAATTAGGTTCTACACTTCTCATTTCAGTGTATCAGCTACTTTCTAGACAATTTCATGGATGGGGATGAAAGGTGGAAGTAGCAGAGCTGGGCAGTATTTAAATACATTTATGTATTTAGAAATGTATTTATAAATACATTGGTTGTCATGTATTTAAATACAGTATTTAAATACTTTTATGACTATTTAAATACATTGTATTATATAAATTGAAATACATTTAATATAACAATGTAAATACTTTTTTGATCAGTAAATTTGGCCATAAACCCGCCCAACTATCTGGCAACCCTGATGTTACAGTGAACCAGTGTTTCCATTGGCAAGGAAATGTCCTGATTTCAAGGAAATTTAGGCCCGAGAAAGAAATTTCAAAGGAAACCCAAAATCTAAGGAAATCCTTAAGGAAATTCATTTTTTTCGCACATGTTAAAATTTGTGTGTATTTAAAATGTATTTACAAATGTATTTAAATACAATTGATGTATTTAGTATTTAAATACATTCGTAAACTGTATTTAGTATTTAGTATTTAAATACATTTCTCCCATGTATTTAGTATTTAGTATTTAAATACATTCAATGTATTTAGTGCCCGGCTCTGGAAGTAGGTATAGGGCTAGTATTAGGTAACAGGAACTACCACGTGTAGGACTCGCGGCCTCTTGTAGCTTCCTTATGTTCTTATGTACTTTCACGCCATCAAACTTGTATTACAGTTACCATACAGCTTTACGTCACAACACGACACCCCAGGAACCATCATATTCATGACACATATCCTTTGTGGAAATTATCCATAAGCCACCCTCTCGTAATTGGTAGAGTGGTGGTTTTGTTCCCCCCCCCCTTGTGAGTGAAGTATTTTCCGCTCGTGATAGGGGTGTATATATATAATTATAATGGTAATGGGTAATAATTAAGGTAATTTAAGTAAATGATTAGTACTGGGATAGGATAAATGAATATTCCCAGTGGTTAATAAGCATTGCACTTAAATAATTAGCACCTTAGATTGAAGCGCGGTCATTGGCTATCGTCATTAGATTCTAGGCCATAGGGAATAAAATACGTGGCTTAGGACCAGGTAGCGGTGGCTCGCCGCCCACCTTGGAGAATCAGTACACTCCAGCCATCCCCAGGAGTAACAGTTAATATACGTGCTTGTCTAAAAGTACACCCAGACCCTCGCCTTAATAACATCTCTTACTAATATACGTGTTTGTATAAAGAAGAGATTTGTACATAGTTAATTGTACATAAAGTGTAAACCAAAAATAGGACAGTGTTAAAATACAACACACTGATAACAGCCTTTGCTTTCATGGAAAAACAGGGTGTGAAAACCAACCTGACGCGATAACGAAACACTAAATCTCCAGCCCTCCGCCTCCTGTCATCCACGGGCGGCTCTGATCACGCGCTACCACTGCGGATCACACGACTTGCAGTATTGATGATAACCTACAGCCCATTTCAACCCACTATCCACCGATAAGTATCCTAGTTAGTTAATTAGCTGGGATGATGTGTCGGGAGATAAACATGGGTTTGATTGTTAGGTAAGAGAACCCTCAGATTAAATATGTTTGTAGCATAAATTTCTACATCCTTCACCCTGCCAGCTTGCACCATCACCAACCTGCCAGATTGTACCATCACCACCCTGCCAGATTGCACCATCACCACCCTGCCAGATTGCACCATCACCACCAAGGATAGCTTATATACTATCCTTGATCACCACCCTGCCAGCTTGCACCACCATCACCACCACCACTACCACCTGGCGCCCCTCACCCACCGCTCAGCACGTGCACCAAGACGGAGGCGGGGCGTGCGTTGGAGGGGCTGCACGTGTAGAGGCCCGAGTCATCCACTTGGGCGTCCCGCAAGGTGAGGCTGCTGACCGTGGCGTGTTTCTTCTCCCACACGCTCACCTCAACCTGCTCCGTCCGCTCTCTGGCTTCCTGTAGGTATAGTAGTAGTGGTGGTGGTAGTATAATTGGAAGTAGTTAACGGTAGAGGAGAGGAGGAAGGAGGAGGAGGAGGAGGAGGGAGGAGGAGGAGGAGGAGGAGGAGGAGGAATACAAAGGAAAACACAAAACAGCAAACAGACCGATAGGTCCTTAAAAGGGACTGTTTGCTTTAACTATACTACACTAACTAGATAATAAGAGAGAAAGGATAGGAAGTAGAAGGCTCCTCCTCACCCACCCATCCCTCCAGCCGAAGCTGGCCGGAAAAGAAGTGATCCCATGCAATATAAAAAAAACTGCATGGAATTTGTGAGGAAAGTTGAAAGCTGTAACCCTTAGGGCTAACTACTACTAATTTGTGGGGGTAGGTTTAGTGCTGATAGTTTAGGTCATGTTATGTGTGTTTTGTAATGGTGTGAAACAGTGTGGAGGTTCAAGGGTGGTGCGGCAGCCTTGCCTGGCGCTTTTTTGGGAGGCAGCAGTCAATCAAGGCCCCAGCTCCGTTCAATCCACTGCGGATTGTGTACTTTCCATGTAGGACGCCGTACACTTCAAGGCCTCCTGCAGCAGTGACCCTGGTCCCTTTAAAATTTCCCGATGGGGTCACTAACTGTCAGGACCCTAACTGAACCACAGCCCGTCACAGGTCGAGAGTAGTAGTGGTAACCGTTAAACTCGGGGCTATCTGTGTGTGTTATGAGGTCTAATGTAGTGTTGGTGTAGGCTCAGTGTGGAAGTTCAGGGGTGGTGCGGCAGCCTTGCCTGGCGCTTTCTTGGGAGGCGCAGTCAATCAGGCCCAGCTCCGTTTCAATCCACTGCGGTAGTGCACTTTCCAAGTAGGACGCCGTGCACTTAAAATGCCCCTGCAGCAGGGGGACCCCGGGTATATAAATCCCGATGGTGGTCACTAACGGGACAGGGCCCTTACTAAACCCACAGCCCGTCACAGGTCAAAGTTGTAGTAGTGACCGTTACTCGGGCTGTCTGAGACTGTGGGAGGGGTTTTGTAGACGCGACTCGCAATCATTTACGCAAGAGAGTAAGTTTCAGAGGCCCGCGAGATAAATTTATTATTCCGAGATAAACAGTGGACAACCGGGGATTTTATATGAAATATTTTTCGAGGCGACTTTTAAAGATTCTATTGTATTTGAGTTTACTACGTCTGACGGCAGGCCCATTCCATACGTTTACAACACGGTTTGTGAAGAAGTACTTTGCTTCGTTCGTTACAAACCGTTTCCTGCTTATTTTAAATCCGTTTTTCTAGTTGAGCTTGACCGGTTCTAGCGTGAAAAGATTTTCTGGGACTACGTTCGTAAATCCGTTTAAGATTTTAAAATACTTCGATGAGGTCACCTCTTATCCTTCGTTTTGTTAGTGGGAATAAGTTAAGTCTTTGAGCCGATTTTCGTCGATTTATTTCGCAATCTAGGTATCATTTGGTTTCTCTGCGCTGTATATTTTCTAAATTTATCTATGTCCTTTTATAATAAGGTGACCAGAACGCACACAGTATTTTAGATGGGGGCGAACAAGCGAGTTAAAAAGAAGTGAGTTTTAACTTTTCAGATTTTAACTGAAAGTTCGTCCAATAAAGCCAACCAATTTATTTGCAGTTTTACTACCTTTATAATTTGGTTATTCGGTTTGAGATCTTTCGAGATTATAACGCCTAAATCTTTTTCTTTATCAACACTTGTTAGTTGGAAATCGTTCATCACGTAACTTTATGAGGGTTGTTATTACCGATATGTAGTACATGGCAAATTTTTCAAGGTTGAAAATTCATTTGCCATGTTTTTTGACCATTCTGTTAGCGTGTTTAAGTCGTTTTGTATGAGTTGGCGCTGAGATTTTGTAGAGGCTATGTTTGTGATTTTCGTGTCATCAAACAAATTTTGATATCCTGCATGTGATTTCCCTCGTCAATGTTTATTTATGTATATTAAGAACAGGGGTAGGTCCGAGAACTGATCCTTGAGGAAAAACCACTATTTACACTGGTTTCCCGTCAGAAGAATTTCCATTTATTACCACCCTTTGTTTACGATTGGGCAGCCAGTTTTCTATCCAATTTGAAAGGATGGCCTGTTATACCATGAGCTTTTACTTTTCTAATGAGACGCTTATGAGGAAAATTTTCGAACGCTTTTGAAAATCGAGGTAAAAATACGTCTACTGCCCTCGTGTTGTCGTACATTTTGGAATACACTATTGTAAAAATCAAATAAGTTTTAGGGGGCATGAGCTTTATTTTTGAATCCATGCTGCGAGTCTTTGATTATGTCATTTCTTCTAAGAACTTAACGATTTTTTTCTCTTATGAGGATTCCATTAAATTTTTCCCGCAACTGATGTTAAAAATGATTGGGCGATAGTTTCCGGGCTGCGACTTGCTTCCTTTTTTAAAATGGGTGTGACATTTGCTAGTTTCCATCGCACGGTACATTTCCGGGTGAGTAAAGACTTATTAAATAAGATGGAAAGTGGTTTTACTATTTCGTTCTTTGCTTCTTTTAATATGCGTGGCGAAATTTTATCAGGACCAGGAGCTTGTTTTATCTTCATGTTATTTATCGCGAGTAAAATGTCACATTCCTGAAAGGTTAATGAGCTGAGGCAAGTACCTTTGTTTGGGTTTTCGGATGGGTTGATTTTGCGTGTTTTCTACTGTGAAGACTGATGCAAAAAAGTTATTTCGAGTATCAGCCATAGATACTTAATTTTCTATGTGTTCGCCATTTTCCATTTTCCATATGATTGACGTCATTACTTTTTTCTTTTTAACATAGCTGTAGAATTCTTTAGGGTTTGATTTGCTCATTTCGGCAATACGTACTTCAAAATTTTTCTTGCTCTGCTTAATGAGTTTTTTCGTATTTCGTCTAATTCTGTCGTGATCGCGTTTGTCGTCTTCATTTTGTGTTTCTATGTGTTTTTCATATGCACGCTTTTTTGCTGCAAGGCTGTCCTTGATTTCGCGGGTCCACCATTTCGGTTTAATGTTTTGAAAAGATCGCCTATATCGCATCGGTATTGAGGATTGTATTGCTAAGTTAAGCTTACCGGTGAATTCATGCCATGCTACATTTATGTCGTTACTTTCTGAGATAACATTCCAATCGGTGTTCGTTAAGATTCTTTTTAGTTTTCTGAAGTCTGCCTTTCGATAATCAAGAACTTTTTCTTTACTTTCGACTTCGCTTGTCTTACTGATGTTAATACTGAAGTAATCGCCCGGTGGTCACTGCTACTAAATTCGGATCCGACGTTAACGTTACTGACAAGATTTTCGCTAGTTGTGAAAATAAGATCTAGAATATTTTCGCCTCTCGTTGGATGATCCACGTGTTGGTATAAAGCACTTTCTTGGAGATTTGAATAGAGAGTGTGCCCCGAATGTATTGTAAGCGAGCCGCCCCAACTAGTAACGGGAATATTAAAATCACCGAATATTACGCTTTCGTTCTGAGAACTAATTTCCAATATTTGTTCATAGAGTTCTTCGTCTATTGTATTTGTTTGAGCTGGAGGTCGATAAACAAGGCCAATTACTACTTTTTTGAGAATGACGATTTAGTTGAACGAAAATTACATTACTGTTTTCAGTTTCGTGTTTGGATACTACAAGGGGATGAAGCAGGACTTTATATATAATAATACACCTCCTCCTGCTCTTCGTAGTCTTTCTGAACTTAATAAGTTATACCCCTGTTATCGCAAATTCAGCCAAAAATCTCTATTTGTCGTATCTATCCATGACTCTGAAATTCCGATGATGTCGTATTGTTCTGAATAAACTAGTTCCTCTAAATCATGAAATTTGTTACGTATACTACGGGCATTAAAGTAACAAGCTTTAATATCGGGATGGGTAGTTGGGGCTTTGCGGGAACTAAATTTTGGTGCTTTGAGTGAACGAGAACTTATATTGCGGGAACTAGAGCTTAGGTTGTTGTCGGAACCTCTACCTGCTGGGAGTTTTTTGATTTGTAGTTAGTTACCGCGTCATTTAGTAACCTACCGAGTCGTGCAGAACCAACTGAATTTAAGTGGAGACCATCGTTTCGGAAGAGAATCGGTTGGTTATAAAAATGGTCCCAAAGGGTTTATATATTCAATCCTTCTTTTTTAAGAGATTTGCGGGGACGATTTTTTGGCTGAAGGCCTTTTTGTAAAAGTGTTTGCCGTTGAGGAAGAGGAGGGGGGAAAAGGGGAAAAGGGAAAAGGAAGGGGGGGGGGGAGAAGGAGAAGGAGAAGGAGGGGGGGGAAAAGGGGAAGGGAAGGGAAGGAGGGAGGGGGAAGGAAAAGGGGGAGAGGGAGGGAAAAGGAGAAAGGAGGGAGAAAAGGGGAAAAAGGAAGAAAAAGAAAGGGAAAGGAAAAAAAGGAAGGAGAAGGAGAAGGAGAAGGAGGGGAAAAAGGAAAAGGAAAAGGAAAAAGGAGAAGGAGAAGGAAAGGGAAAGGAAAAAGAAAAGAAAAGAAGAAGAAGAAGAAGAAGAAGAAAAGAAGGAAAAGAAGAAAAGAAGAAGAAGAAGAAGAAGAAAGAATAAAAAGGGAAGAAGAAAAAGAAGAAGGGAAGAAGAAAAAGGAAGAAAAAGAAGAAGAAGAAAGAAGAAGAAAAAGAAGAAGAAGAAGAAGAAGAAGAAAAAGAAGAAGAAGAAAAGAAAGAAAAAAAGAAGAAAAAGAAGGGAAAAAGAAGAGAAAGAAAAAAGAAGAAGGGAAAAAGGAGAAAAAGGGAAAAAGAAGAAGAAAAGAAGAAAAAGAAAGAAAAAGAAGAAGAAGAAGAAGAAAAAGAAGAAAAGAAGAAGAAGAAGAAGAATTACGTCACAGACATACTGTATCTCTACATAACTAGGTGCTGGGTTGTCTGTTGCTGTCAATTGTCTGTATGTCATTAACGAGTTTAACCCCAAGGCATCAATTTAGGAATAAAAAAACCCCCCCGATTCGACTTTCAATGTTGAAAACCCCGGACGAAAAAAACCACTCTAAATTCAAAAATTTCGAGTATGCCAAGATGTAACTCAAAAAACTATGCTGACAAAAAGTCTCCCATCAAAAGAGGGCGTGCTACATGCCTCGGCAACAACAAAAAGGGAACAACAGGTAAGTATCGAAGTGGGGGAGGGACGGAGGGTTGGTAAAAGCGACAACACGATGTGGGAAAGCCAAAAAATCAAAAAAGGTGAAAAGACAAAAGGGAGGATGATGGCGGTGAAGAAGAGAGTAAACCCCTATACCGCCCCCTTAAAATTGGGAAAAATTGGGCCCCCTCATCCCCCTTCCGAATGCAAGGATTTGGGCGAGGGGTTTGGGGGTTTGGTTTAGGGGCCCTTTGGGCGGAACTTGGAGTAGGTTTTTCACTCAAAACCCCAAAAACCCCAGCCAAACCCCCTGCGTTCGGAAGAGGGGAGTGAAAGGGGGGACATTTTCGCCCAAATTAACGTGCGGCGAGTATATCTGACACCGCTTTACACAGAAGTTTTTTCTGAAAAAGAAATGATCAAAAGTCTGTTTTTTGTCTGAGGATCTCGGTATTAAAAAAAAACATTACAATGTTATTTTCCCCCAACGCGTTTCATGAAGCACTGCACCCCAAAAAGAAAGGGATATGTTTTTTATTTTTGTTTTTTATACGCCCCCAAAACACTGGGGGAAAATACAAAAAAACAACAACAAAAATATGCAACTTTTACTTTAAATTTTACGCTCAAAATACTACGTATAAATACTTCTTAACTATACTATACTACTACTACCACCACCTCCTACTACGACTGCTCTTATCTACTTTCTTTTCTGAAATACAAATCAATAAAATATACTACATCTACGTATACTACATTTCTAATAAACTGTTTCTATTATAATAAATTTGTAAAATACATCAATACAACAACAACAATATTTACTACCACAACGTAACTACAATCATTACATACTATAAATTACGACATTCTATTTCATAATACTTCTGTAACTACATAAAATCTACTACTACTTTCTTCAGTCGTCGTTTTCGGCGGGAGACAAGCGTGTTACTGGCCGTCCTTTTGTGTGTTAGTGTAGGAGAGTAGGTCAGAGAGGATTAGCATGGCAGCTGCGAGGGCTTAGCGCGGCATGGGTTTGGGGGGGCGACGGTTGGGGTTTGGTAGGGGACGGTGTGGTTTGTGGGGGCGACGGTTCCAATATTGTTCATAGAGTTCTTCGTCTATGTATTTGTTTGAGCTGGAGGTCGATAAACAAGGCCAATTACTACTTTTTGAGAATGACGATTTAGTTGAACGAAAATTACATTACTGTTTTTCAGTTTCGTGTTAGATACTACAAGGGATGAAGCAGGACTTTATATATAATAATACACCTCCTCCTGCTCTTCGTAGTCTTTCTGAACTTAATAAGTTATACCCCTGTATCGCAATTCAGCCAAAAATCTCTATTTGTCGTATCTATCCATGACTCTGAAATTCGATGATGTCGTATTGTTCTGAATAAACTAGTTCCTCTAAATCATGAAATTTGTTACGTATACTACGGGCATTAAAGTAACAAGCTTTATATCGGGATGGGTAGTTGGGGCTTGCGGGAACTAAATTTTGGGCTTTGAGTGAACGAGAACTTATATTGCGGGACTAGAGCTTAGGTTGTTGTCGGAACCTCTACCTGCTGGGAGTTTTTTGATTTGTAGTTAGTTACCGCGTCATTTAGTAACCTACCGAGTCGTGCAGAACCAACTGAATTTAAGTGGAGACCATCGTTTCGGAAGAGAATCGGTTGGTTATAAAAATGGTCCCATAAGTTTATATATTCAACTCCTTCTTCTTACAGAGATTTGCGAGACGATTGTTTGTCTGAAGGCCTTGTTGTAGAAGCTGTTTGCCGCGGAGGAGAAGGCGAAGGAGAAGGAGAAGGAGGAGGAGAAGGAGAAGGAGGAGGAGAAGGAGAAGGAGAAGGGGGGAGGTGGAGGAGATAGGAGAGGAGGAGAGGAGAGAGGAAGGAGAGGAGAGGAGAGGAGATAGGAGGAGGAGAGGAAGGAGAGGAAGGAGGAGAGTGAGGGAGAAGAGAGAAGAGAGAGGAGGAGGGAGGAGGAAAGGAGGAGAAGGAGGGAGAGTGAGGAGGGGAGGAGAGGAGGAGGAGAAGAAGAGAAGAAGAAGAGAAGAAAGAAGAGAAGACAGACAGAAGAAGAAGAAGAAAGAAGAAGAAGAAGAAGAAGAATAAGAAGAAGAAAGAAGAAGAAGAAGAGAAGAAGAAGAAGAAGAAGAAGAAGAAGAGAAGAAGAAGAAGAAGAAGAAGAAGAAGAAGAAGCAGACGAAGAAGAAGAGAAGAAGAGAAGAGAGAAGAAGAAGAAGAGAAGAAGCGAAAACGAAGACGAAGAGAAGAGAAGAGAAGACGAAGAACGAAGAGAAGAGAAGCAAGACGAAACGAAGCGAAGAAGAAGAAGAAGAAGAAGAAGAAGAAGAAGAAGAAGAAGAAGAATTACGTCACAGACATATCTGATATCTACGTACATAACTAAGAGTGCTGGGTCTGTCTGTTTGCCTGTCAATCTGTCTGTATGTCATTAACGAGTTTAACCCCAAGGCAATCGAATTTAGGAATAAAACAAACACGATTCGACTTTCAATGTTGTAAACCCGGACGAAAAAAACCACTCTAAATTCCAAAAAATTCCGAGTATGCCAAGATGTAACTCAATAACTATGCTGCACAAAAGAGTCTGCCATCGAAGAGCGGCTGTAGCTACATGACCTCGGCAACAACAACAGGTAACAACAGGTAAGTATCGAAAGTGGGAGAGGGACGGAGGGTTGGTAAATGCTGGACAACACGATGTGGAATGCCAAAAGTCAATAAGGTGAACAGAGCAAGGGGAGGAATGATGGCGGTGAAGAAGAGAGTAAGCCACCTATACTCGCCGCACGTTAAGTTGGCGAAAATTGGGCCCCCTCACTCCCCCCTTCCGAATGCACGGATTGGTCGAGGTGTTGGGTGTTAGGGCCTTAGGGCGGAACTTGGAGTATGGTATTCTCACTCAACACCCAACACCTCAGCCAATCCCGTGCGTTCGGAAGAGGGGAGTGAAGGGGCCACATTTTCGCCAACTTAACGTGCGGCGAGTATAGCTCTGCACACCGCTTTTACACAGAAGTTTATCTGAAATAGAAATGCATCAAAAGTCATGTTTGTTGTCTGAGCTGATCTCGTGTATTAAAAAAAACATTACAACTGTTATTTTCCTCCAACGCGTTTCATGAAGCACTGCACCAAAATGAGAGAAGGGATATGTTTATTTATTTTTGTTTTTTATACTGCCCCCAAAACACTCCGGGAAACTACAAAACAACAACAACAACAATTACTGCAACTTTTACTTATATTACTACTGCTGCTACTAATACTACTGTAATATAACTACTTCTATAACTACTACTATTACTACTACTACCACCACCTCTACTACTACGACTGCTTCTATATCTACTTGCTTATTCTGTAACTACATATATCAACTAAAACTACTACTACATCTACGTACTACTATCATTACTACTAATACTGTTTCTATCTACTAATACATATGTTGTAACTACATCAACTACAACAACAACAACTACTTCTACTACCACAACGTACTACTACAATCATTACTACTACTATATAATATACGACTACTTCTATTACAACTAATACTTCTGTAACTACATCAACTACTACTACTACTTTCTCTCAGTCGTTCGTTGTCTGGCGGTGAGACAAGACGTGTTACTGGCCGCTCCTTTTGTGTGTTGAGTGTAGGAGAGTCAGGTCAGAGAGGATTAGCATGGCAGCTGCAGAGGAGCTTAGCGTCGGCATGGTTGGTGGAGGCGACGGTGTGGTTAGTGTAGGCGACGGTGTGGTTAGTGGAGGCGACGGTGTGGTTAGTGGAGGAGACGGTGTGGTTAGTGGAGGCGACGGTGTGGTTCGTGGAGTCGATGGTGTTGTTTATGGTATGCGAGGGTATGGTGAGTGAAGGAGAGGGTGGATTGAAGGAGTCTGAGGTGATAACGAGTGTGTTAGAAGGAGGGAGAAGGGTCGAGGGGGAGTGCAATGAAGGTTGTGGAGTGGCACTTAAGTCTATTCTGGAGGCGATTGAAGACCTGAAAAGGTCCTTTGTAAGTGAAGTGAACGAATTGAAAAGCGTGGTGAAGAAGCAGGAGATAGAGATACGATCTCTTAAGTGTGGAGGTGGAGGTCCAAGGGGAGTGAGTGGAGGGGCACATGCAAGGGATGTACCTGGAGGGGTACCAGAGGGAGACGTGCCTCGGGATACTACTAAGGGAGGTGTTCCCAGTAAGTCACCAGGGATTGGTGGATGGAAGGTGGTTGACCATGGTGGAGCGCGCCAGAAAGTAAGAAATGTAAACAACGGCCATGTTGTGTGCACGAATTCATTTCAGGTACTCTCGGGGCTGCAAGAGGAAGATAAGGAAGTAAAGACGGTAGACGATACATCATTACCCGAAGGTAAAATCTTGGTTGTGGGAGACAGTCCGATTAGGCACCTAGACAGCAGGGCTTGTGACAGGGATGGGATGCGCATAAAGTCGGTGAGTTCCCCAGGGAAGGGGATAGGTTATGTTAGTGATAAGATAGTTGAGTGCATGGCGGACCAAGGGAAAAAGCCCATCGTCTGCCTGAGCGCTGGGGGAAACGATGTTGATTGTGTAAGGAGTGAGGAATTACTACAGCGGTTCAAGGAAGCTGTAGGTAAGGCTAGGGACAGGGGTGGGGCCCCTGTGGTGTGTGGTGTCCTTCCAAGACACTTTGTTGACGACTTGTGGTACTCCAGGGCTATTGCTCTGAATTGCCGACTAGCATTTCATTGCAAAGCCAATGGTTGGGCTTTTGTCGACAACTGGGACCTCTTTTTCAGGCATAACCACCTCTACTACAGGGACTGGGTGCACCTTTTCCGAGGAAAGGAGTTCAGATCTTGTCTGAATCCCTTGAAAGGGAGGTAGATGCACTGCAGGCTCTTTTAAGATAGAGAACCGGGGATTAGACACTGGGGTCGGGGTAAAGGAAACTTGCGACACTAGGAGGAGTTTCAAAGGCAGGGAACTAAAGTGATTCGTAAGAAGAGAGAGAGGAGGGGGTTAGTTAAAGATAAAGGGAAAATGGACAAAGAGAAGAGGAGTTGCTTGAAGGTTTACTATAAAAACTGTAGGAGTATTTTAAACAAGATAGATTTCCTGAAAGAAATAAATAGGGTAGAGGATTTTGATATAATAGCATTAACAGAAACATGGTTGGATATGTCAGGAAAGGCATTTGATCCGGAGGTTGAGATAGCTGGGTATAAGTTATTTCACAAGGACAGGTTTGGCAGGCGAGGTGGAGGAGTTGCGCTTTATGCAAGAGATACATTGCAGTGTTGTGTTAATAATGTTATAAAAACAGATGACAGCATAGAGTCTATATGGGTAGAGGTTACGGAGGGAACTGAGAGAATGGTTTTGGGTGTAGTGTATAGGCCTCTAAACTTATGTAATGAGGATTCAGCTCCTATATGGCAAGAAATAAACAAGACTTGCAGATATAATCGACTATGCGTGGTAGGAGATTTTAATCTTAGGAATATAGACTGGAATTTAATTATAGGAGACAACGACGCAGAGGAATTGTTAAATATAATTCAGGATAACTTCCTAAGCCAAGCAAGCAAGGAGCCTACTAGAGAAGATAATATTCTAGATTTATTACTGACAAACAGGGAAGATTTAGTTAAAGAGGTGGAGGTTGGAGGACAGTTAGCTAACAGCGACCATTATGAAATCAGGTTTTGCTTAAAATGGGAAATAGGAAATATAAGTGTTAATAAGCAAAGAGTACCTGACTTCAGAAAGGCCAATTATGCAGGATTAAGAAGACACCTGGAGGGGATTAACTGGGGGTGTAGGATAGAGGGGAAGGAGTGTTCCAAGGTCAGCGCGGAGACAGCTGGTAGTGAGGTCGGAGCGGATGAGGATTATACATTATTTGTAAGGAATTTAATTGCAGGACAGAAAAAGAATATTCCTTATAGGGCAATAAGATCAAGGAAGAGTGACCCGAAATGGATGACCACGAGTTTAAAACACAACATTGGAGTAAAAAGAAACATGTACTTAAGGTTCAAGGCTGGACAGGTGAGCAAAGAACAGTATAACGTGATGGGAAGGACAGTGAAGAGATTAGTGGGGCCGTTAAGATTAGAGCAGGGTGAGGTCTTAAATACGGATGAGGATATGTGTAAACATTTTAATTATTATTTCTTAAATGTTTTTACTCAGGAGGATACACAGTCAATACCTGAAAGTGAACAGATGTTTAAAGGAAGCGATGAGGAGAAACTCAAAAATATTGTGATAACTAGGGAAATGGTGGAAGAGGGTATAGATAAAATGAAGAATTTTAAATCGCCAGGACCAGATGAAGTGTATCCCAGAGTGTGAAAAGAGTGCAAAGAGGTTGTTAGTGAGTCGTTGGTGCACATTTTTAGGAAATCGGTTGAGATAGGCGATGTGCCGTTATTGTGGAGGAAAGGAAATGTAGTCCCCATATTTAAGAAGGGAGACAGAGGACTAAAGTCAAATTATCGACCCGTTAGTCTAACGTCAGTGGTAGGAAAATTATTGGAGTCTATTATTGCAACTAAACATTACAGAGCATTTAGAAAAACATAGTTTGATCAATGATTCACAACATGGATTCACCAAGGGTAGGTTATGTCTCGCCAATTTATTGAGTTTTTATAGGAAAGTTTATGAGACGGCAGATAATGATAAGGAGTATGATATAATATACCTGGACTTTAGTAAGGCATTCGACAAAGTACCACACGAGCGACTCTTAAATAAGGTTAAGGCTCATGGAATAGATGGGAAGGTTCTTCGTTGGGTCAGAGCTTAGCTAAGGGATAGGCAACAAAGGGTTACAATTAATGGTTCTAAATCTGAATGGGGACAGGTGACAAGTGGAGTTCCACAAGGGTCTGTTTTGGGTCCATTACTATTTTTGATTTACATCAACGACTTGGATAGTGGGATTAGCAGTGATATCAGCAAGTTTGCTGATGATACTAAAGTTGGTAGGATTATTGGATCACAGTCTGATGTAAACATATTGCAGGGAGACTTAGATAAACTTAATGGGTGGGTAGTCAGATGGCAGATGGAATTTAATATTGATAAGTGCAGCGTTATGAATGTTGGTAGAAAAAACCCTGGTAATAGATACACCATACGCAATGTATCGCTGAAAAGATCAAAAGGTGAAAAAGATCTTGGAGTGAGGGTGAGCCCAGACCTCCGACCTAGGAAACAATGTATTGAGGCTAGAAATAGAGCTAATAGAGTATTAGGATTCATTACCAGAAGTGTTAAAAGTAGAAATGAGGAAGTTATTCTAAAGCTTTATCTGGCTCTAGTCAGACCTCACCTAGACTATGCGGTTCAGTGATATAGCTTTGTTAGAATCAGTGCAGAGAAGGATGACCAAAATTATTCAAGGGAAGCGTAACTTTAGTTATGAGAAGAGATTGAAGCTATTAAAGTTACACTCACTCAAGAGACGCAGAGTAGGGGGCGATCTGATAGAAGTTTTTAAGTGGATAAAGGGATTTAATAAAGGAGAGGTAGGAAAAGTTCTTACGGCTATTAACCAGGGTAGAACAAGAAGTAACGGATTCAAGCTGGAAAAGCGTAGATTTAAGAAAGAAATAGGGAAAATTGGTTTACAAATAGGGTGGTGAATGATTGGAATGGACTCAGTAGACAAGTAGTTAGTGCGGAGTCATTAGGGAGTTTTAAAAGGAGGCTGGATAGGTTCATGGATGGGGATGAAAGGTGGATGTAGGTAGTGTTAGGTGACAGGAACTACCACGTGTAGGCCTCACGGCCTTTTGTAGCTTCCTTATTTTCTTATGTTCTTATGTACTACTACATTTACGTACTACTACTACAACTACTTCTAATAGTACTATAACTAATTATTCTGTAATTACATCAACTGCTACTACTACTACGCATAGGCGTAGTTAGGCCTGGGCATTGAGGGCTGTAGCCTCCACTGTTTTATGAATAGCCCCGGATCTCAAATAGCCTTTTTTTTTCTTACAAAAAAAAGATAAGCTCTGACTGGGGCCAACACAAAATTATAGTAAGAAACAAGAGATTTGGTTTGATGTTACTTGGCATATGCTGATGGCATCCTTTTTATGGGCAGGACAAGAGAGAGGTGGAAAGAACAGGAGAGAACAGAGGAGATGAGGAGAGCGACAGATAAATGAGACACCAAAAGACCTTCTGGAGAGGTGAAGAAGAGAATTTCAGATGGACAAGACAAGAGTTAACAAAGTTTTGTCACATTTCAAAAGAAGCCCTTAATTTGTCACATAATAGAAGCAGAAGTTATAAGATCAGGGTTGGTCAGATTTCAGTATTGAACAAAGCATTGGCAATATACAATCTTTATGACTGCTTAATCACGCCAAACCTCTCTTTTTCTTAGGGTTTTACTCCTGCTAATGAAAATAAAAATAATAACGAAGTTGAACCCCAACTCAGCTTGTGTTTATCTTATTTTCATTTCCTTTTGCGAAAGTTATCCCAAGCAAATGACCCAAGCCTTTTGGTAGAGCACAGTGTCTCGCATCTTATATTAATTATATTCATAAATAAATTGAAAATTATCTGGTAAAAATCTAAAGAGTTCTAGGCAAGGCTAAGCCCTCAATGTTTCAAGATTCTAAATACGCCCCTGCATAATAGTAGTACGGCGTACTACGAGTCTACGACTACTTCTATAACAACAAATACTACTTCTGTAACTACAGCAACAACATTTACTATCACTACTACCACTACCACACTACCATTGCTACCATTGCTACCATCACGACCAGACACAAACCCGCCCATCAAGTCAAGTCAGGGCCGGAGCCACCACCCTTTCCTTCTCTCCCCGCCTCACCTTCTTCTGGTGGTACCACAGCAGGTGCTCGGCGGGCGTGGGGGCGTCGCGCACGTGGCAGGTGAGCCGCAGCGTGGAGCCCGTGTCCAGGAACAGCTCCCGCCCCGCCGTCACCTCCGCGTGGGGCTCTAAGGGGGAACACAGTCACTTGTATTATATTTATATTGTATTAGTATAGTTACTTTGGATGGGCCGGAGAGGGAAGTGGGATGGGTATATATGATGACGTATGTCTCTCTCTCTCTCTCTCTCTCTCTCTCTCTCTCTCTCTCTCTCTCTCTCTCTCTCACTCTTTAACTCTTTAACTCTCTCTAGCTATCTAACTCTCTCTCTCTCTCTAGCTATCTAACTATCTCTCTCTCTCTAGCTATCTAACTATCTCTCTCTCTCTAACTCTCTCTAACTCTATCTAACTCTCTCTAACTCTCTCTCTCTCTCTCTCTCTCTCTCTCTCTCTCGCTCTCTCTACTCTCCCTCTCTCTTCTCTCTTCTCACTATCTCTCTCTCTCTCTCATCTACTTCTCTCTCTCTCTCTTCTCTCTCTCTCTCTCTATCTCTCTCTACTCTCTCTTCTCTTCTCTATCTCTCTCTTTCTAACTCCTAACTCTAACTCTTACTCTTTAACTCTTTATACTCTCTCCTCTCTCCTCTCTCTCCCTCTCTCTCTCTCTCTCTCTTTTCTCTCTCTCTCTCTCTCTCTCCTCTCTCTCTTCTCTCTCTCTCTCTCTCTCTCTCTCTCTCTCTCTCTCTCTCTCTCTCTCTCTCTTTCGATTGTCGCCATGAAATGTAAGTTAAAATGTCAATAGTATTTTTCCTACCATGAATAATTCTAACACAACTTACAGCGACAACAAAAACTATAACCGCCAGCCTACTACTACTTATCTACTACTACTACTACTACTACTACTACTACTACTACCACTACGTACTTCTACCACTACTATTACTTATACTATCACAACATCATTTACTACTACTACTACTACTACTACTACTACTACTACTACTACTACTACCACTACGTACTTCTACCACTACTATTACTTATACTATCACAACATCATTTACTACTACTACTACTACTACTACTACTACTACTACTACGACTGCTACTACTACTTCTACCAGTACTATTACTTATACTATCACAACAACATCAATTACTACTACTACAACTACTATTACTACTACTACTACTACTACTACTACTACTACTACTACTGCTACTACTACGACTGCTACTACTACTTCTACCAGTAGCCTACTATTACTTATACTATCACAACAACATCAATTACTACTACTACAACTACTATTACTACTACTACTACTACTACTACTTCTACCAGTATACTATTACTTATACTATCACAACATCAACTACTACTACTACTAATAATAATAATGATACTAGTGATAGGCTACTACTATACTGCTATTTTGCTACCTTTGATATTGTTACCATTGCTACTTCTATTATTGCAACATTAATCAATCTCATTATCTCGATCACTATTATCAATATTCTGGTGTAGAGATGTGGCGACTCACCAGACAATATATATACACCGTGGTCTTATACAGGTCTGTCCGTCTGGGTGGATAACTGTATGGGGCGTATATAGAGTGCGCTCCGACATGATGCATGATAAATTTAGTGTGAAGTACTGTAGCTTACGGAATTATTGTGCTGCATTTAGATCAGCGTTTCTTAACCTTTTTACCACCACGCCCCCTTCAGTAGTGGGTCCTTGCCTCCATGCCCCCCTTCACCACCACGCCCCTTCAGTAGTGGGTCCTTGCCTCCATGCCCCCCTTCACCACCACGCCCCCTTCAGTAGTGGGTCCTTGCCTCCATGCCCCCCCTTCACTTCTTCAACCAATATATTTCAAAATAATTTAATTCTGAATCAGACATAAAAACATAAAAATGCGTGTTTTTAGCATTTTTATTGTGCACATAATTATTCCTTAACACCTTGCCTATACCCAGCAGACTTAGTTAGATCCCGTTTAAAGACCGCCGCACACCGCAAGATACGCTCTATAATAATAATTATAAGAATAACAATAATGATAGTAATAGTAATAAAAATATGCTATTACATAAAAATCTAGGGAGTTAGTGAAACCAGGCAAGGCGTCACCGTAGAGTTTATCCATCCCATCACACTTTCATCTCTGTAGCGACTTTCTTCGCTCACCCTCGCGAGTGAGCTTCATGTTAAAGCGAAGGCCGAGCTTCAAGTTGAATACTTGACACTGCTTCCTTGTTCTCTCTTGGCTCACGCCCCCCTAGGTAATTACCCACGCCACCCAGGGTAAGAACCGCTGTTTTAGAAGAAGATGAAAAGGTCATTTATAAGAAAAAAAAGTGTGGATGGATTTATAATTTTCTTTTTCCCTTTCACACGGTAATTACTGTGTTTTCTGTTGTTCATGTCACATATAGGGCTGCGTGGGTTCCTCGCATCCTGACCGGCTCCATCAACGGCTCGCCACTCATGACTGCTTGTCATTCACCGCCACGACCACCGACACACCAAAGTTCTGAAGTGTCCCCTCTCGACCGTAAACACGACGTGACTGATACGACCCGCCCTTCACGCTCACCGCCTATGGATTACAACAGCTTTTTCGTACACACATCACACATATCGTTCGTCAGAGATCCGTCCTAAACGTATTCAAAACCTATGAATGAAAGCCTTACGAAAGACGAACAATGAACAGAACGTAGCTAGCCTGAACAGCCTCGTTGATTTCTACGTAAAAAAATTATATTGCACGCACAAAAGACGCTACCAACAGAAACTGTATCTTTTTTCATATCTATAGTGAATATTGCACAAGGGACGAGAGCGAGGGCTGCCATCTTTCCCCTAGTGGTGTTATGTCTCATGTAAATAAAGTTATATATATATTTTTTTTTGTTATTAATGTGGGTGTATGCGTCACCCCACTTGTTTTTGCTGCAGGCTAATTATATTTTTGGTATCTTTATTTTGACCATTTTGTTACCATTATTATTGCTTTATCGTTATTCTTTATTATTATTATTATTATTATTATTATTATTATTATTATTATTATTATTGTTATTGTTATGATTGTTCCCACCCCTATACCAGGAGATGTGATGCACGAAGATGAAGAGAGAGAGAGAGGAGAGAGAGAGAGAAGAGAGAGGAAGAGAGAAAAGAGGAGAGAAAAAGAGAGAGAAAAGAGGGGAGAGAGAGAGAGAGAGAGAGGGGAGAGAGAGAGAGAGAGAGAGAGAGAGAGAGAGAGAGAGAGAGAAGAGAGAGAGAGAGAGGAGAGAGAGAGAGAGAGAGAGAGAGAGAGAGAGAGAGAGGAGAGAGAGAGAGAGAGAGAGAGAGAGGAGAGAGAGAGAGGAAGAAGAGAGGAGAAGAAGAGAGAAGGGGAGAGAGAGGAGAGAGAGAAAAGAGAGAGAGAAGAGAGGAGAGAGAAGGAGATAGAAGAGAGAGAGAGAGAGAGAGAGAGAGAGAAGAGGAGAGAGAGAGAGAGAGAGAGAGAGAGAGAGAGAGAGAGAGAGTAGAGAGAGAGAGAGATAGAGAGGTTTTATGCCGACGTCATTTAATCCCCAATTCATTGCTGTGATTCTTTTTTTTTATTTTTTCCCAATACTTTTATCCGGTGGTTTTTTTATAGTTTTATTTTTTAAACTAATTTATCTTTCCCTTCCTGCCGCTCTCTCTCTCTCTCTCTCTCCCCAACACAACACACACACACAACACCACACACACACAAAACACACACACACACACACACACACACACACACACACAAAACACACACACACACACCCCACATACACACACACACACCACACACACACACACACCTGCGTGCCAGTCAGACCATTCTGTTGTTAGGCGTTCGATCCCCGCCTGCTCACGAGAATTTTTTACTTACAAATGCGGGCGATTACTGTCCCCTTTGAGCAAGGGATGGGTGTGTGGGGTGTGCGAGGTCCCAGCGTTATTTAAAGATCGGTCACTACGAGATCCAAGCCCATCCCGGGAGGGTAAAACTGGCGATCGCGAGTCCAGATCGTGTGGACAAGACCGCGGGGGAATACACACCTCAACTTCGACTCAATTTTAACAAAGAAAAGAAGAAAAAATAATTTATCCTCATGTCTCCCCTTCCCATTACCTTAACACACACACACACACACACACACACACACACACCACACACAAAACACACACACACACACACACACACACCACACACACACACACACACACCAACACAAAACACACACACACACACACACACAACCCCAAAACACACACATGCAATAAAAGAGTAAATAAAACTATTTCCCCCTGTCATTTATTCCCTTCCCTTCCCTTCCCTTCCCTTCATCCTCCCTAGCCACGCACATTTCCCTTCCATCTCTATTTCCTTTCCTTCATTTTCTACGTTTATAATTTCCACTTTCTTCAATCCATCCTTTTAATAATTTCCACTTTCTTCAATCCATCCTTTTAATAATTTCCACTTTCTTCAATCCATCCTTCTAATAATTTCCACTTTCTTCAATCCACCCTTTTAATAATTTCCACTTTCTTCAATCCATCCTTTTAATAATTTCCACTTTCTTCAATCCACCCTTTTAATAATTTCTACTTTCTTCAATCCTTACTGTTAATAATTTCCACTTTCTTCAATCCTTACTGTTAATAATTTCCACTTTCTTCAATCCACCCTTTTAATAATTTCCACTTTCTTCAATCCACCCTTTTAATAATTTCTACTTTCTTCAATCCTTACTGTTAATAATTTCCACTTTCTTCAATCCACCCTTTTAATAATTTCTACTTTCTTCAATCCTTACTGTTAATAATTTCCACTTTCTTCAATCCTTACTGTTAATAATTTCCACTTTCTTCAATCCACCCTTTTAATAATTTCCACTTTCTTCAATCCACCCTTTTAATAATTTCTACTTTCTTCAATCCATCCTTTTAATAATTTCTACTTTCTTCAATCCTTACTGTTAATAATTTCCACTTTCTTCAATCCACCCTTTTAATAATTTCCACTTTCTTCAATCCACCCTTTTAATAATTTCTACTTTCTTCAATCCACCCTTTTAATAATTTCTAATTTCTTCAATCCATCCTTTTAATAATTTCTACTTTCTTCAATCCTTACTGTTAATAATTTCCACTTTCTTCAATCCATCCTTTTAATAATTTCCACTTTCTTCAATCCACCCTTTTAATAATTTCCACTTTCTTCAATCCACCCTTTTAATAATTTCTACTTTCTTCAATCCATCCTTTTAATAATTTCTACTTTCTTCAATCCTTACTGTTAATAATTTCCACTTTCTTCAATCCTTACTTTTAATAATTTCCACTTTCTTCAATCCTTACTGTTAATAATTTCCACTTTCTTCAATCCTTACTTTTAATAATTTCCACTTTCTTCAATCCACCCTTTTAATAATTTCCACTTTCTTCAATCCACCCTTTTAATAATTTCCACTTTCTTCAATCCATCCTTTTAATAATTTCCACTTTCTTCAATCCACCCTTTTAATAATTTCCACTTTCTTCAATCCACCCTTTTAATAATTTCCACTTTCTTCAATCCATCCTTTTAATAATTTCCACTTTCTTCAATCCACCCTTTTAATAATTTCCACTTTCTTCAATCCACCCTTTTAATAATTTCCACTTTCTTCAATCCATCCTTTTTATAATTTCTACTTTCTTAACCCCTTCACGCCCAGATCTTTCCTTTGCTATATAAAATCGTCTGTTGTTAGCCATAAAATTACGAAAGTGACTGAATATACAAAATTAGTTAGTGGACAAGGATACTAAACAGGTCATAGCTATTAAATATTGCTTATATTAACTAAAAATCGTCTAATGGTCCCCAATTACAATGGAAATTACGTTCTGGGTCTCAAGGGGTTAATCCTTACTATTTTCCTCATCACTGTGTACCTTTCCCTCCTTCCAATCACTCTTGCTTCTCCTCACTCACAACACGCCGAGACTCCCTCATAACGCCACCAATGGGAGGTTTGCCTGACTCGAAGGTTTTTACTGCGGCGTTCATTTAAAAAGACGTTTCCCGGGGTTATGCTCTACCGTAGTTAGTTACTGAGGGGTGCATTGCGTCTCTCTCTCTCTCTCTCTCTCTCTCTCGTCTCTCTCTCTCCTCTCTCTCTCTCCCTACTCTCCTCTCTCCTCCTCTCTCTCTCTCTCTCTCTCTCTCCTCTCGTCTTCTCTCTCTCTCCTCTCTCTCTCTCTCTCCTCTCTCTCTCTCCTCTACGTGTCTTCTATTATTTATTATTCATCTCTCCAACTTTCATATTTTCTTTCCTCTCTCTCTCTCTCTCTCTCTCTCTCCTCCTCATCCTCTCTCTCTCTCTTCTCTCTCTCTCTCTCTCCCTCTTTCTCTCTCTTCTCCTCTCCTCTTCTCTCTCTTCTCTTCTCTCGCTCCTCCTCTCTCTCTCTCTCTCTCTCTCTCTCTCTCTCCTCTCTCTCTCTCTCTCTCTCTCTCTCTCTCTCTCTCCTCGTCTCTTCTCACTTTTTACTGTATTTCCCTTCTTCCACTTCCTGTTATTCGTAGATAAGAAGTTACAATAATATAATCTACCACTTCCGGTAGTTTCCCCAACGCTCTCGTCATGTCCTATCAGAATCATGGAGAATACGTGACAGGTATAGTGGCCACGGAGGATTTGTTTCTGCTTCACACCCGCTTGCTGCCTTTCCGTTCCTCCACCCGGCAAACTTACCGAGCGAGTGGAGGACATTTTTCCCCTTGGACCTTTTCCCTCCTTGATATATTTCCCCTTGACAGATTCACCCCTGGACATATTTCCCTCTAAACAGTTTCCCCTGTGGATATTTTCCCCCCTTATCTATTTATCATATAAAACGAATCTGGCAGAAAAAAAATGTCATTAAAACTAACCTAACCTTTACAGGAACTACCTCGTGTAGGTCTCACGGCCTCTTGTAGCTTCCATATATTCTTATGTTCTTATGTAACCTAACTTAACCTAAACTATTAACAGCAATGGTTTCGGTCAGTGTTTCGTAATCATAGCACAGTGCAAAGACTATTGTATACAGTAGTCTTTGCACAGTGCTATCAAATACATCCAGGGGGGAAAATAACCACATGGGAAATTGTCAAGAGGGGAAATGACAGGGGGGGAATCTGTCAGGGTGGGAAATGTCAGGGGGGAATCTGTCAGGGTGGGAAATGTCAGGGGGGAATCTGTCAGGGGGAGAAATGTCAGGGGGGAATCTGTCAGGGGGAGAAATGTCAGGGGGGGAATCTGTCAGGGGGAGAAATGTCAGGGGGGAATCTGTCAGGGGGAGGAATGTCAGGGTGGGAAATGTCAGGGGGAATCTGTCAGGGGGAGGAATGTCAGGGTGGGAATGTCAGGGGGGAATCTGTCAGGGGGAGAAATGTCAGGGGAGGAAAATGTCCAAAGAGAAATGTTAGGGAGATAAATGTCAGGAGGGAAAATGTCCAGGGGGGAAAATGTCCAGGGGGGAAAATGTCCAGGGGGGGAAAATGTCCAGGGGGGAAAATGTCCAGGGGGGAAAATGTCCAGGGGGAAAATGTCCAGGGGGAAAATGTCCAGGGGGGAAAATGTCCAGGAGGGAAAATGTCCAGGAGGGAAAATGTCCAGGAGGGAAAATGTCCAGGGGGGGAAAATGTCCAGGGGGAAAATGTCCAGGGGGAAATGTCCAGGGGGGAAAATGTCCAGGGGGGAAAATGTCCAGGGAGATCTGTTAGGAGGGGAAATGGCCAGAGGGGAAATGTCAAGGGGGGGAAATATTGGGGGGGGGGGATAAATTGACCTGGCCTTACCGAGCACCTGCAGCGTGGTGAGGTGGGAGACGGTGGGCTTGGTGTTGATCTGGCACTCGTAGATCCCAGAATCACTGGCCACGGGCGATCTGAAGCAGGGGCAGATATTGAAACACACCAACCTAACACGTTTGGAGAGAGAGAGAGAGAGAGAGAGAGAGAGAGGAAAAGAGAAGGAGGAGAGAGAGAGGAGAGAGAGAGAGAGAGAGAGAGAGAGAGAGAGAGAGAGAGAGAGAGAGAGAGAGAGAGAGAGAGAGAGAGAGAGAGAGGAGAGAGAGAAGAGAGAGAGAGAGAGAGAGAGAGAGAGAGAGAGAGAGAGAGAGAAAAGAGAGAGAGAGAGAGAGAGAGAGAGAGAGAGAGAGAGAGAGAGAGAGAGAGAGAGAAAAAAAAAAATTGCATGTAAGAATAATTTTATAATATACTTGGATCCTAACTAACAGCGTGGTAAATAGTAGACTAAATATAGATGTTTTGTTCATATTATTTGACATGTTGTATAAACCTATAATCCTCTATGTATGCTTTTTTATAGTTAGGTCTCGAAAAATCTATTCTTACATGTAATTATCCCATATTCTCTCTCTCTCTCTCTCTCTCTCTCTCTCTTCTCTCTCTCTCTCTCTCTTCTCTCTCTCTCTCTCCCCTCTCTCTCTCTCTCTCTCTCTCTCTCTCTCTCTCTCTCTCTCTCCTCTCTCTCCTCTCTTCTCTCTCTCTCTCTCTCTCTCTCTCTCTCTCTCTCTCTCTCTCTCTCTCTCTCTCTCTCTCTCTCTCTCTCTCTCTCTCTCTGTTATTGACGATACACATTGCACACCTCTTCAGAATAACCTAAGCAGCAGTGAGCGAATGGGTTTAAAAAGTATGGCGATATTAGGGGATGACAGGACGCAAGGATATTTGAGACCTCTCTTTGTAGAAAAAAAGATACATATGCCTGACTAGCGAAGGAGGTGTAAGCTTGATGTGTTTCAATTTCTCTCTATAGGTTCTGATAAAAAAATCTCACTGTCAACTTCAATACATAATCTTCGAACTTAATGATATTTTCTATATACGTACACACAGGTGATGAGGTATTTTCATGACGCTAAGTTCTGTGAAGCGGAGATATTCGGAGATGTTATAATAAAAAAACATCTCTATTTAGTTTATTATTTACCATCTATTTGAAAGTCTGTGTTGTAATCTCGTATTAAAGTTATTCATGATGTCAAAAGCATTTCACTATTAACTTCTGGAGAAAATTTCAAACTAATTAAAACTTCTGTACATATATAACGATATTTATATTTACGATTCTGGTGTTTGTGAAGAAGTCCTATGAACAGAGAACAAGAAATACAGACAAACAAACGCATATATCACGCCCTCACAATAGTTATCATAATACACACACACACAATAAACTAAAAACTATGCCAGCTAAATTAACACAGAAAAAAGGAACTGGGATTTACCGTAAGATAGGGATCAGAACAGTAACAATAGGATTAAGAAAAAGAGAAAAAAAATTGGAAAAATCAAATTATAAAAGCCAGAATGATAGAAAGAATTGTCACGTTTTTGAAGTGTCGGAAAGTCACTTGAAAGAATTAAACAGAGAAGCTAAAATACAATGATTACATTTTGTCATCTCTTCTTTCTGTGAGGAGAAACCACAGAATCCCTCCCAGGCACGAAGGAAGGAAGGAAGGAAGGAAGAGGGAGGGAAGGAAATAAAGATAGAGGGAAAGAAGGAAGGACGGAAGGAGGGAAGAAGAGAAGGATGTGTCTTTATTTCTCCTTACTTCACTTATCATTCTTTCATTTCCATTCCTTCCTTCATCTTTCTCTATCGAAATTTACTATAATTTATTTTAATCAAATTATATCTTACACTTCTTTCTCTGTCTGTATGTATGTATGTCTACCTGTTTGACTGCTCTCTCTCTCTCTCTCTCTCTCTCTCTCTCTCTCTCTCTCTCTCTCTCTCTCTCTCTCTCTCTCTCTCTCTCTCTCTCTCTCTCTCTCTCTCTCTCTCTCTCTCTCTCTCTCTCTCTCTCTCTCTCTCTCTCTCTCTCTCTCTCCTAGCTAGTATTCTTATAAGGCTAATCCTCCTCCACAGAACTGCCTCACAGCCTTTTCTCTTGCCTCGGAAACCCTCATTGTTTTGCCTGCTTTCCTTTATCTATCCCTCCCTTCCTTCCTGCCTTCCCTCTCTTCCTTCCTTCCTTCCTTCCTTCCTGCCTTCCCTCTCTTCCTTCCTTCCTTCCTTCCTTTCTACCTTCCTTCTTTCCTTTCTGCCTTCCTTACTTCTTTCTACCTTCATTCCTTCCTTCCTGCCTTCCTTCCTCCCTTCCTGCCTTCCTTACTTCCTTCCTTACTTCCTTCCTGCCTCCCTTTCTGCCTTCCTTCCTTCCTTACTTCCTTCCTGCCTTCCTTCCTTCCTTCCTCTCTGCCTTCCTTCTTTTCTTTCTGCATTCCTTACTTCCTTCCTTTCTGCCTTCATTCTTCATTCCTTCTTTCTACTTTCATTCCTTCCTTCCTTTCTTTCTGCCTTCCTTCCTTCCTTCTTTCCTTCCTTCCTTTCTGCCTTCCTTCTTTCCTTTCCGCCTTCATTCCTTCCTTTCTGCCTTCCTTCTTTCCTTTCTGTCTTCCCTCCCTTCCTTCCTCGCTCCCTTCCTTCCTTCCTTCCTTTCTGTCTTCCCACTCTTCCATCCTACCTTCCCTCTCTTCCTTCCTTCCTTCCTTCCTTTCTGTCTTCCCTCCCTTCCTTCCTCTCTTCCATCCTTCCTTCCTTCCTTCCTGCCTTCCCTCTCTTCATCATGTCCTCATCAATAGTCCTGCCTTCATCACCCTCCATCTCCCATGCCATCAACACTTCCTTTCCTTACTATGACGACAGATCTCTTCCCTTTCCCTCCCTCACTATCCCTCCATCCTGCCTTGCTTTATTTCCTGGGCTTTCAATTTATCGTACTCTACTCACTCCCCTGCGCCTTACTATCTCTAGTGTCTCTCTC
>JACEEZ010024353.1:170000-190000 GCA_016584305.1 Chionoecetes opilio | reverse complement strand
GTCCCGTCCCTGTATTCTATTGCATCAGTGTTTGGTTGTGGATGCGGGGCAACTCGTCCCGTCCCTGTATTCTATTGCATCAGTGGTTGGTTGTGGATGCGGGGCAACTCGTCCCGTCCCTGTATTCTATTGCATCAATGGTTGGTTGTGGATGCGGGGCAACTCGTCCCGTCCCTGTATTCTATTGCATCAATGGTTGGTTGTGGATGCGGGGCAACTCGTCCCGTCCCTGTATTCTATTGCATCAATGGGTGGTTGTGGATGCGGGGCAACTCGTCCCGTTCCTGTATTCTATTGCATCAATGGGTGGTTGTGGATGCTGGGCAACTCGTCCCGTCCCTGTATTCTATTGCATCAGTGGTTGGTTGTGGATGCGGGGCAACTCGTCCCGTCCCTGTATTCTATTGCATCAATGGGTGGTTGTGGATGCGGGGCAACTCGTCCCGTCCCTGTATTATATTGCATCAATGGTTGGTTGTAGATGCGGGGCAACTCGTCCCGTCCAGGTATTCTATTGCATCAATGGTTGGTTGTGGATGCGGGGCAACTCGTCCCGTCCCTGTATTCTATTGCATCAGTGGTTGGTTGTGGATGCGGGGCAACTCGTCCCGTCCAGGTATTCTATTGCATCAATGGTTGGTTGTGGATGCGGGGCAACTCGTCCCGTCCCTGTATTCTATTGCATCAGTGGTTGGTTGTGGATGCGGGGCAACTCGTCCCGTCCCTGTATTCTATTGCATCAATGGTTGGTTGTGGATGCGGGCAACTCGTCCCGTCCAGGTATTCTATTGCATCAATGGTTGGTTGTAGATGCGGGGCAACTCGTCCCGTCCAGGTATTCTATTGCATCAATGGTTGGTTGTAGATGCGGGGCAACTCGTCCCGTCCAGGTATTCTATTGCATCAATGGTTGGTTGTGGATGCGGGGCAATTCGTCCCGTCCCTGTATTCTATTGCATCAGTGGTTGGTTGTGGATGCGGGGCAACTCGTCCCGTCCGTGTATTCTATTGCATCAATGGTTGGTTGTGGATGCGGGGCAACTCGTCCCGTCCCTGTATTCTATTGCATCAATGGTTGGTTATGGATGCGGGGCAACTCGTCCCGTCCCTGTATTCTATTGCATCAATGGTTGGTTGTGGATGCGGGGCAACTCGTCCCGTCCAGGTATTCTATTGCATCAGTGGTTGGTTGTGGATGCGGGGCAACTCGTCCCGTCCCTGTATTCTATTGCATCAATGGGTGGTTGTGGATGCGGGGCAACTCGTCCCGTCCCTGTATTCTATTGCATCAATGGTTGGTTGTGGATGCGGGGCAACTCGTCCCGTCCCTGTATTCTATTGCATCAATGGTTGGTTGTGGATGCGGGGCAACTCGTCCCGTCCCTGTATTCTATTGCATCAATGGGTGGTTGTGGATGCGGGGCAACTCGTCCCGTCCCTGTATTCTATTGCATCAGTGGGTGGTTGTGGATGCGGGGCAACTCGTCCCGTCCCTGTATTCTATTGCATCAGTGGGTGGTTGTGGATGCGGGGCAACTCGTCCCGTCCCTGTATTCTATTGCATCAGTGGGTGGTTGTGGATGCGGGGCAACTCGTCCCGTCCCTGTATTCTATTGCATCAATGGTTGGTTGTGGATGCGGGACAACTCGTCCCGTCCCTGTATTCTATTGCATCAATGGTTGGTTGTGGATGCGGGGCAACTCGTCCCGTCCCTGTATTCTATTGCATCAATGGGTGGTTGTGGATGCGGGGCAACTCGTCCCGTCCAGGTATTCTGGAGATACCTGGAGATATAACGGTTACAGAGATATAACGATTTTCTTGATAGATATGAATCTTATGTAAATTAATGATGTGCTAACTATTAATGGTATTTTGTTTGGTTGTGTGATTCGAGTCACCAACACTGCTTCATGTACGGAGCAGGAGCTGAGGTGGGTGGGGTGAATGAGAGGCCAGGCAGTTCACCCCGAGCACGCCACCAGTCCTGTCCTCCTGTTCACCTGTGTTCTGCTTTAGAAGTAAGCCCATTGAACTTGTCAAGATCTTTTACTTCACCTACAAGCTATCTAGGCACCATGTCGGAGAACGTGCAGAGCTACTTTGATCTACGACTGATCCCCGAATACGACGGCTCAGAAAAGCAATCAGTGGTCGCGTGGCTGGAAAAACTTGAACTCGTCTGCAAGATAAGAAGAGTTGATGACGTGGCAAGTGTCATTCCTCTACGTCTTACTGGAGGTGCATTTGCAGTCTACTTGCAACTGCCTGAAGAGGACAGAAAGAAGCTTAACAAGGTGAAGGAGGCACTTGTGGCAGCGTTCGCAGTCGACCCGTTCATGGCCTACGAGCAGTTTGCTGGCAGGAAGCTACGCAATGGTGAATCTCCCGACGTGTTCCTGGCAGAGCTACGACGACTGGCATCTTTGTTTGGTGGCTTGAACTGACAAAGGACTCGCTTGTGCTTTCGTGACTGGGCTCCCGGAGAACGTCCGTCAACTACTCAGGGCGGGATCACGCATGGAATCACTCTACGTGGTCAGATCCTGACACGGGCAAGGGCAGTTATCAAGGACGACTACACCCCTGGCCCTGTGGACGCGTGCTTAGGAGCCAGTGAGTCGGGAGTCGGATGGCAGCAGAGAGCGTTCACGAGTCAACGCTGCTACGAGTGTAATGGATTGAATCACTTCGTCCGAGACTGTTTGCTGCGCCGTCGTGGTTCTACCGCAGACAGCAGGGACCGGCGAAGGGCTGGGCGAGGAGTGCCCCGTGGTCACGTTACACCCACTGGGCCGGGAAACGAGCAAGGAGGGAGGTGGCAGCGTCAACTTCTCTCTCGTCAGCCAATAAAAGAGGCGCTACCAACTATAGACATGTGGGTGAATGGTGTTCTGACGACGGCGTTGGTGGACACTGGAAGTTCACGGTGCATTGCCCATGTATCATGTTGCAGTTCATGGAAGCAAGAGGTCGTCAGCGTCCTTACAGTGAGTGGTAAGGAGCACTTCTGCAAGGGCACAGGGATCGTGCGTCTTCATCTGAGGAACTGAGCATCTGCCGACGTGGATGTGCTTGTGGTCGATTCTATTCTTCTTGGATTCCCGTTCATCCTTGGCATGAATGGCATAGTGGCACTGGACGGGGCCACCGTGAGCGTGGAGCGACTTGTGCGATTCGGGAAGGAGGATACAGCCGTCTGCGCAGCCGCCGCCACAGTGATTGGTGTTGAACAGGATTTCAGTGCGACTTATTATGCCGCAACAAATTCGTGGACGGCCATGTGGAAATGGTCGCAGGGCGTTGAGCCTTGTGTCCTTCAGAACCAAATAGAGGAGTATTCGGTGCCCCGTGAAGCTAGACTAGTGTATGAAAAGGAATTAGAAAAGTGGATCGCTGATGGTTGGGTAGTGTCATATGAAAAGGATGTACATGGGCCAGTTAAAGGACTGATACCCTTGATGGCAGTGATCCAGCGTAACAAAGGAAAAGTTCGGCCAGTGCTGGATTTTAGAGAACTTAATACCAACGTCGACGCTTTTACGGCCGACGCTGATGTGTGTGCAGAGAAGCTGAGAGAGTGGCGTAAACAAGGTGTTAATGTGTCGGTGATTGACTTGGAAAAAGCGTACTTGCAAATTCGAATACACCACTCTCTATGGCCTTACCAATCAGTGGTGTTCAAGGGGCGCAGGTATTGCTTGACCCGCTTAGGCTTTGGTCTAAACGTTGCACCGCTAATAATGAAAGCGATTCTGAAGTGTGTGCTGTCACAGGACTCTGTTGTCAAGGAAGGAACTTCGGCCTATATTGACGATATATTAGTTAAAGAGGACGTAGTTACGACGAGCAGAGTAGAACAACACCTCGCTCGTTACGGGTTGACAAGCAAGACTCCTAAACGTGTCGCTGACGGTGCACGAGTGTTGGGCTTGAGAGTGTGGGGGGAGCGAGGCAGTCTGCACTGGAAGCGCGATAACAAGGTGGGGGAAGTGCCAAGTCGACTGACACGCCGGTCGGTGTTTTCTTACTGTGGCAGACTCCTCGGTCACTTCCCGGTCTGCGGTTGGCTGAGAGTTGCTGTTGCTTTCATTAAAAGAAAAATTAACCATCTCACATCGAGTTGGGATGAGGTGGTTATCGACGACCAGTTGAAAGCAATTATTGAGGAGACTGCCAATGAAGTCAGGAAAAACGATCCCGTTCGAGGAAGATGGGACGTAAAGGGAAGCAAAGCCAGAGTGTGGGTGGACGCCAGCTCCCTGGCCCTTGGAGTCGTGATAGAGGCTGAGGTCTGCATCATAGAAGACGCCAGCTTGCTCCGCAAGGATGACGCCTCTCACATCAATATGGCTGAGCTCGACGCGGTCGTAAAAGGGCTCAACCTTGCTCTAGCCTGGCAGATAAAGGAAGTGGAGTTACTGACTGATTCTTCAACAGTTTTTCGATGGATCTCAGACAGTCTCTCAGGGAAGAGCAGACTGAGGACGAGAGCAGCAAGCGAGATGCTCATTCGACGGCGAATCGGACTGGGGACGTCTCTAGTTGAAGAGTGCGGGTTGCAGGTGCAAGTGTCCCTAGTACCATCAGAAAGCAACAAGGCAGACGCACTTACTCGCGTGCCACAGCGGTGGCTGAAGACCACTGCCACTCCTGCAGCCGTGTGTATGGCCATGGACGACGCGAGCATCGACGACTTAGTTAAAAGAGTGCACGACACTATGGGGCACCCTGGCGTAAGGCGAACGCTTTACTTCGTGAAGCACGTCAACTCTGCTGTCACTAGGCGGGAGGTACAATCAGTTGTTACAAACTGTCAAGAGTGTCAATCCATTGACCCGGCACCTGTGAAGTGGAGAAAAGGAAGCCTGGGCGTAGATGACACTTGGAAGAGAGTTGGGATGGACGTAACACATTACGGCGGCAGGAGTTACTTATCTCTCATAGACTGTGGGCCGTCACGGTTTGCTCTCTGGCGCCCCTTCAGACTTCAAACAAGTGCAAGCATCATTCAACAGCTAGAGGCAGTTTTCTTTGAGCGAGGAGCTCCAGAAGAACTCCTCACAGATAATGACACTGCTTTCCGTAGCAAGATTTTCTCTGCATTCGCCAGGGAGTGGGGCGTGCATATGCGCTTCAGGTGTGCTCATGTACCGTCAGGCAACGGTGTAGTCGAGAGGTGTCACCGCAGCATCAAGGTCATCGCCGCGAGGAAAGGCTGCTCAGTTGCAGAGGCAGTGTAACTGTACAACCTGATGCCGAAGGACGACTGCACGACATCGACTGCTCCAGCTAACACGCTGTATAGATACACCGTCAGAATCCGAGGAGAAGATTGTAATGAGACTACAGAGGAAGTAAACAACACCTACCGAGTTGGAGAGGAAGTTTGGGTCCGGCCACACGACGCACGCTGCGATAGACGATATGGAAGAGGAGTTGTCAAGAGAGAGTTGTCTGACCAAGTGTAAGGGAAACGAGCGCGATTGAGTCACAACTCGTTAGCCCAGGATTCCAGGAACGGTGAAGCTGAGATAGGGGGAGGGCCGTAAGGGTGATGCAAACACTTGACATAAAATAAGAAGAGATTTAATTGGTGTCTCTCGCTCAAACACAGGTATTTACAAGCAAGTATGTACAAACACGTATATACAATCAACACCTCTAATAGATTCCCGCCCCTGCTACCTGGTTCGCAACAGCCTTCCCGTCAACCATAGGTCGCTGAGCACTGGACACAGGGACGACGGCAGACGGGAAGGGTAGTTGACCTGGGCAGCAGGGGACGATGAAGTGTTCACAGCAGAGGTGGAGAGAGAGAGCAACTCCCCGTGTTGCGTCAGGAACTCTTCTGCCTGGACAGCCGGGGCTAGGCGCCTCGTAAACTCCATTCAAGGCCAGAGGGCTTCGAGACTTGGGTGCACTCGAAGCAGAGGTCGGGACGTGAAGAAGACCCCCACCGGTGACCGAACCAGTCCTGCTCGAAACCACGAGCACCAAACCAGGGGGTGGAAGGAGGAACCGCTGTTAAATCGCCTGTAGGTGGTGGTTCGCCCTTACACCAAGCAGTCGAGATCAACGGCGTCCCTCGTCACGTTCGGGACCTACGTCATCGTTCACTCTCTCTAGCGTCACACGAGGAAAGCGACGTGACGGATGAGGAGTGTTATGAACTCTATATTCGTCTACCCACGCAGGATCCGGCAGGAGACGAGGCCGACCCCGACAGCGGGGATGTGCCGTCCCGTGAACAGCTGAGGCGCTCCACAAGAGAGAGAAAACCTAGGGTATGCACTTATTGTGATTAGATATCAGGGGGGAGTGTATCTTATGTAAATTAATGATGTGCTAACTATTAATGGTATTTTGTTTGGCTGTGTGATTCGAGTCACCAACACTGCTTCATGTACGGAGCAGGAGCTGAGGTGGGTGGGGTGAATGAGAGGCCAGGCAGTTCACCCCGAGCACGCCACCAGTCCTGTCCTCCTGTTCACCTGTGTTCTGGGCCGGTATTACCAAAACTTAATCATAGCTATGACAAATATTTATCATAACTCTTGGATATGATACATTCTTATCATACGCCATTTATCATAAGTTTGGAATCTAGCACAATTGGTTATCATAGGAGTTTGCTAAATATAGCGTCAATGTTTCTTTAAAATGGTTATATAATCAGTAAATTCATCCTTTGACCACGTTTTATTGGTTGATACTTCTTCCCTTATGTTTATAACATGCTTAGAGCAGTGACACAGAGAGTAATGTAGTAATTCATTCCCGAAAATAAGGCATATAGATGTACCGTTGAGCAGTATCTGTGTAAACACGAAACAGAGTTGCCAGATGGCGATGTTTTCGATCTAAAAGCTGTTTGTACAAAGTTGGTGAGGAACAATATGCCCTCACACGGTCTACTCGGTATTTCCTAATCAGCTATGCATCACTTAGCTCACTCAACACATCCCTATGTGGGCGAATATTCCTTCACTGAGGCTGTTATTGTGTCTCGGCCCTGTTGACAGAAGGAAAGTTTATCATAGTCGCGCTAGAACTCGGTGAACTCACTCTTAGCCCTCACACGGTCTACTCGGTATTTCCTAATCAGCTGTGCATCACTCAGCTCACTCAACACATCCCTATGTGGGCGAATATTTCTTCACTGAGGCTGTTATTGTGTCTCGGCCCTGTTAACAGCTGGAAAGTTTATCATAGTCGCGGAGCCGTTATCATAGTCGCGCTAGAACTCGGTGAACCCACTCTTAGCCTCCCGCGCGGTTTGTGATAGTCCCCCCACAATTTATGATATCCGCCAGCCAGTTGTGACATAAATGGACCATTTTTTCCAGCTATGATAAAAGTTCTTAACTATGATCTCTTTGGTAATACCGGCCCTGCTTTAGAAGTAAACCCATTGAACTTGTCAAGATCTTTTACTTCACCTACAAGATAGATGACACTAAGATGACAAGACCACCTTTTTACCACCCTTTACAAACCCTCTTAAGGTCATATGTAGATTGCCTGATGTATATCCATGCCGTGATGTTTTTTCTTATATTGTACTGTGTCATAAGTAGTGGTAGTAGTAGTAGTAGAAGTAATAGTAGTAGTATTGTATTGTATTGGGAATAGTAGCAGTAGTAGTAGTAGTAGCAGTAGTAGTAGTAGTAGTAGACTAGTAGTATACATATACGTGTATCTACAAAGCCCAGAGAAGCGCCAGGTAGGAAGAGTGCAATTATGGAAGGGATGGAAACGTTACTCTCACAAAGAAAAAAGTAGGAAATCTATTACCTGTTCATAAAAAGGGGGAATTTTTAGTACCAGATTTATTTGAGCATTTTCACTTAATTTCTCTATATCGGATTTCTTTTTGTATATATTTTTGGGTTTTCCAGATGAATGTGAAGTGTAATGCAAAAAAGGTCGGTAGGGTGCAAGCATTACTTAATAGTATGTGGAGCAAAAAAACTGAAATATGTATATATACGTGTGCAGTATAATTTGGATTTCAATATATACATTTTATAAAAGAATAGTAATGTATGATGTAGGCCTTCAAGACATTTAGAACAAGAATAGGTATATGTACATGGAGTTTCAATAAATTTTTCTCCAATACATGCAACACAAAAGAAAGCAAAACAAATGCGGTGCCGTTACAGCAAGGCAACACCCCAACAACATCATCTGATCTGATGCAAATCAAACGAAAACATTTCCTTTTTTTATAATAGTCTAAAGCTTTATAAACTTTTTTCCATGTGCATCAGTGGTTGGTGGTGGATGCGGGGCAACTCGTCCCGTCCATGTATTCTATTGCATCAATGTTTGGTTGTGGATGCGGGGCAACTCGTCCCGTCCCTGTATTCTATTGCATCAGTGGGTGGTTGTGGATGCGGGGCAACTCGTCCCGTCCCTGTATTCTATTGCATCAATGGTTGGTTGTGGATGCGGGGCAACTCGTCCCGTCCCTATATTCTATTGCATCAGTGGGTGGTTGTGGATGCGGGGCAACTCGTCCCGTCCATGTATTCTATTGCATCAGTGGGTGGTTGTGGATGCGGGGCAACTCGTCCCGTCCCTGTATTCTATTGCATCAGTGGGTGGTTGTGGATGCGGGGCAACTCGTCCCGTCCATGTATTCTATTGCATCAGTGGTTGGTTGTGGATGCGGGGCAACTCGTCCCGTCCCTGTATTCTATTGCATCAGTGGTTGGTTGTGGATGCGGGGCAACTCGTCCCGTCCCTGTATTCTATTGCATCAGTGGGTGGTTGTGGACGCGGGGCAACTCGTCCCGTCCATGTATTCTATTGCATCAGTGGGTGGTTGTGGATGCGGGCAACTCGTCCCGTCCGTGTATTCTATTGCATCAATGGTTGGTTGTGGATGCGGGGCAACTCGTCCCGTCCCTGTATTCTATTGCATCAGTGGGTGGTTGTGGATGCGGGGCAACTCGTCCCGTCCCTGTATTCTATTGCATCAGTGGTTGGTTGTGGATGCGGGGCAACTCGTCCCGTCCCTGTATTCTATTGCATCAGTGGGTGGTTGTGGATGCGGGGCAACTCGTCCCGTCCCTGTATTCATTGCATCAATGGCTGGTTGTGGATGCGGGGCAACTCGTCCCGTCCCTGTATTCTATTGCATCAGTGGTTGGTTGTGGATGCGGGGCAACTCGTCCCGTCCCTGTATTCTATTGCATCCGTGGGTGGTTGTGGATGCGGGGCAACTCGTCCCGTCCCTGTATTCTATTGCATCAATGGTTGGTTGTGGATGCGGGGCAACTCGTCCCGTCCGTGTATTCTATTGCATCATGGCTGGTTGTGGATGCGGGGCAACTCGTCCCGTCCCTGTATTCTATTGCATCAATGGCTGGTTGTGGATGCGGGGCAACTGGTCCCGTCCAGGTATTCTATTGCATCAGTGGGTGGTTGTGGATGCGGGGCAACTGGTCCCGTCCAGGTATTCTATTGCATCAGTGGGTGGTTGTGGATGCGGGGCAACTCGTCCCGTCCCTGTATTCTATTGCATCAGTGGTTGGTTTGTGGATGCGGGGCAACTCGTCCCGTCCCTGTATTCTATTGCATCAGTGGTTGGTTGTGGATGCGGGGCAACTCTTCCCGTCCCTGTATTCTATTGCATCAATGGTTGGTTGTGGATGCGGGGCAACTCGTCCCGTCCCTGTATTCTATTGCATCAGTGGTTGGTTGTGGATGCGGGGCAACTCGTCCCGTCCAGGTATTCTATTGCATCAGTGGTTGGTTGTGGATGCGGGGCAACTCGTCCCGTCCCTGTATTCTATTGCATCAATGGTTGGTTGTGGATGCGGGGCAACTCGTCCCGTCCCTGTATTCTATTGCATCAATGGTTGGTTGTGGATGCGGGGCAACTCGTCCCGTCCCTGTATTCTATTGCATCAATGGTTGGTTGTGGATGCGGGGCAACTCGTCCCGTCCGTGTATTCTATTGCATCAGTGGTTGGTTGTGGATGCGGGGCAACTCGTCCCGTCCCTGTATTCTATTGCATCAGTGGTTGGTTGTGGATGCGGGGCAACTCGTCCCGTCCCTGTATTCTATTGCATCAGTGGGTGGTTGTGGATGCGGGGCAACTCGTCCCGTCCCTGTATTCTATTGCATCAGTGGTTGGTTGTGGATGCGGGGCAACTGGTCCCGTCCCTGTATTCTATTGCATCAGTGGGTGGTTGTGGATGCGGGGCAACTCGTCCCGTCCGTGTATTCTATTGCATCAGTGGTTGGTTGTGGATGCGGGGCAACTCGTCCCGTCCCTGTATTCTATTGCATCAATGGTTGGTTGTGGATGCGGGACAACTCGTCCCGTCCGTGTATTCTATTGCATCAATGGTTGGTTGTGGATGCGGGGCAACTCGTCCCGTCCCTGTATTCTATTGCATCAGTGGGTGGTTGGGGATGCGGGGCAACTCGTCCCGTCCCTGTATTATATTGCATCAGTGGTTGGTTGTGGATGCGGGGCAACTCGTCCCGTCCCTGTATTCTATTGCATCAGTGGTTGGTTGTGGATGCGGGGCAACTCGTCCCGTCCCTGTATTCTATTGCATCAGTGGTTGGTTGTGGATGCGGGGCAACTCGTCCCGTCCCTGTATTCTATTGCATCAATGGTTGGTTGTGGATGCGGGGCAACTGGTCCCGTCCGTGTATTCTATTGCATCAGTGGGTGGTTGTGGATGCGGGGCAACTCGTCCCGTCCCTGTATTCTATTGCATCAGTGGTGGTTGTGGATGCGGGGCAACTGGTCCCGTCCCTGTATTCTATTGGATCAGTGGGTGGTTGTGGATGCGGGGCAACTCGTCCCGTCCCTGTATTCTATTGCATCAATGGTTGGTTGTGGATGCGGGGCAACTCGTCCCGTCCCTGTATTCTATTGCATCAGTGGGTGGTTGTGGATGCGGGCAAACTGGTCCCGTCCCTGTATTCTATTGCATCAATGGGTGGTTGTGGATGCGGGCAACTCGTCCCGTCCCTGTATTCTATTGCATCAGTGGGTGGTTGTGGATGCGGGCAGCTCGTCCCGTCCCTGTATTCTATTGGATCAGTGGGTGGTTGTGGATGCGGGGCAACTCGTCCCGTCCCTGTATTCTATTGCATCAGTGGGTGGTTGTGGATGCGGGGCAACTCGTCCCGTCCGTGTATTCTATTGCATCAGTGGTTGGTTGTGGATGCGGGGCAACTCGTCCCATCCGTGTATTCTATTGCATCAGTGGGTGGTTGTGGGATGCGGGGCAACTCGTCCCGTCCCTGTATTCTATTGCATCAATGGTTGGTTGTGGATGCGGGGCAACTCGTCCCGTCCAGGTATTCTATTGCATCAGTGGCTGGTTGTGGATGCGGGGCAACTCGTCCCGTCCCTGTATTCTATTGCATCAGTGGCTGGTTGTGGATGCGGGGCAACTCGTCCCGTCCCTGTATTCTATTGCATCAGTGGCTGGTTGTGGATGCGGGGCAACTCGTCCCGTCCCTGTATTCTATTGCATCAGTGGCTGGTTGTGGATGCGGGGCAACTCGTCCCGTCCCTGTATTCTATTGCATCAGTGGGTGGTTGTGGATGCGGGGCAACTCGTCCCGTCCCTGTATTCTATTGCATCAATGGTTGGTTGTGGATGCGGGGCAACTCGTCCCGTCCGTGTATTCTATTGCATCAGTGGCTGGTTGTGGATGCGGGCAACTCGTCCCGTCCCTGTATTCTATTGCATCAATGGTTGGTTGTGGATGCGGGGCAACTCGTCCCGTCCCTGTATTCTATTGCATCAATGGTTGGTTGTGGATGCGAGGCAACTCGTCCCGTCCCTGTATTCTATTGCATCAGTGGGTGGTTGTGGATGCGGGGCAACTGGTCCCGTCCCTGTATTCTATTGGATCAGTGGCTGGTTGTGGATGCGGGGCAACTCGTCCCGTCCCTGTATTCTATTGCATCAGTGGGTGGTTGTGGATGCGGGGCAACTCGTCCCGTCCCTGTATTCTATTGCATCAATGGTTGGTTGTGGATGCGGGGCAACTCTTCCCGTCCCTGTATTCTATTGCATCAATGGTTGGTTGTGGATGCGGGGCAACTCTTCCCGTCCCTGTATTCTATTGCATCAATGGTTGGTTGTGGATGCGGGGCAACTCGTCCCGTCCGTGTATTCTATTGCATCAGTGGTTGGTTGTGGATGCGGGGCAACTCGTCCCTCCCGTCCAGGTATTCTTTTGCATCAGCGGGTGGCTCTGATCTGATCTGATGCAAATCAAACGAAAACCTTTCCTTTTATATTTCCTTCATAATATTCTCAAGCTATATTTCCTTTTTCCACGTTGTAGCGTATGAGATTCGCGTGATCATTCGTTCGTTCGTTTGTTCCCCTCAAGTATCGTAGTCGTATTCTATACAGTAAAGCTTCGCATGTTCGTTCGTTGGTTCCTTCCCCTCAAGAGTTGTAGTAGTAATCCCAGTATTCCTGCCACGCCTGGTACAGGAGCAGCGCGCAGCTCACAACACAGGCACAGTCCCCCACGACATCCCAAACGTCCCACTCCTCTTCCACCTCAGGAGGACGCTCGTCATCGATGTCTTAGGTTTCGGGGGAGAATTCGTCCTCGGGAGTGGAGGAATATTCGTCATCGGTCTCCCACTCGCCCTCGCTGTCAATATTCCATGCGTCTGCAAGGTCAGGAATGTATTCGACCTGAGTCTCGCAGTTCTCGTGGACGGTCGAATATTCGTTCTCAGTCTCGTCCTCGCTGTCGATATTCCATGCGTCTGCGAGGTCGGGGAAGTATTCGACCTTAGTATCGCAGTTGTCCTCGTGGACGGTCGAATATTCGTCCTCTGACTCGTCCTCGCTGTCGATATTCCATGCGTCTGCGAGGTCGGGGAAGTATTCGACCTTAGTGTCGCAGTTGTCCTCGTGGACGGTCGAATATTCGTCCTCTGACTCGTCCTCGCTGTCGATATTCCAAGCGTCTGCGAGGTCTGGGAAGTATTCGACCTGAGTGTCGCAGTTGTCCTCGGGGGAGGAATAAGTAGTGGCCCTGCACGGCGATGCTCGAGGTGACCTTCAGGTGTGATTTATTTTGTCTCATTTTTGTTTTCATATTTAAATTAATATGTTTGTATAGAAGAGTTTTTGGGCGACATCGGGACTCAGCGTAAAAGGGGTTGGTAGTGCCGGGTGTGGCGTGGTGGGTGGGGCAAGGGTATTGGTAGTTGTAGTTCAGTTCTGTACATGTATAGCTACATTGTTTCGTATGTAACTTACATAGTAGATTAGAATACGTAGAACACAATTTACAGGAAGAATATAATGTTATATCAATAAACAAACACAGTATAGTTTGCACATATATACAGCAAAAAGCTTACAGGTATTTACATCACTTCTACCATAACATATGAGCCAAAAATTTCATACAAACATGAAAAAATTACTATTAACAAGCTAACAAACGAGGAGAAGGACAGCCTCGTATTCCTGGGATCTCAGAGACTGCATGTGTATTTTACCGAACACAAAAGGCGGCGGGTCAAATACTGCAACGCAAAACGAAAAAAGAAAAGAGGTAAAAAAGAACAGGAAAAGTGATGCAGCTGCAGGCTTTGCAATTAGGTGATAACTGAATGTCTTTTTTAGTAATTTTGTGTACAAACAAAAGAAATGACCATTACATAATGCATCATACCTTGCTTTCTCTCTTTTTTTTCATATTAACATACAGGTAATTATAATATCCATCCATAATTATCATAAAACTTTTGTTTTCTTTTGTATAACTACAGTATGTGTACTAACATAAACGGAATAGCTATAGGTTACTTCATCCTGTGTTGCTTTATCTATGTAGTATGCTGTGTAAAAATATGACAAAAAAGAGGTATATCTTTGCATAAATAATTTTTGCCCTCTCTTCCCTTTGCTGGCGGCACTCTGGTAAAGAAAATAAAAGTGTGCAGGAAGAAATATGTTACTTTTTTTGACTTTTTTTCATACTACACCTTTTCACTCTCAAATTAGAACAACGGAACTTCAAATTAAAGCAACTGAATTTCATAATAAAATAAATGGTATTTTTATTCTAATTTGAAATTCAATTATTTTAATTGGAAGTTCAGTTGTTTTAATCTAAACCAGTTGTTTTAATTTAACCTTCAGTTGTTTTAATTTGAGATTCACTCATTTTAATTTAAAGTTCAGTTGTTTAAATTTGAAGATCAGTTGTTTAAATTTGAGGGTGAAAAGGTGTAGTTCAACCGATTTCCTAGAAATATGCACTAACGACTCACAAACAACCTCTTTGCATTCTTTTAATAACTGCTTGTATAGTGCTGGAAGAAGAGGTGCGAGGTAAGAAATTTACGTACATTACATTATACATTACATCAATTTGACCTTACGTTAATTTACCTACATACATTAATTTAAGTATATAAAAACCTCACACACACACTCACACATACGCTCACACCTTCAAAGCCAAGCTGGCTATAATATAGTTTTGGAGACGGGACAGTACGAGCATAACTCTTTTCCAGTATGTTACAACTAGGTAAATACAACTAGGTAAATACAACTAGGTAAATACAACTAGGTAAATACAACTAGGTAAATACAACTAGGTAAATACAACTAGGTAAATACAACTAGGTAAATACAACTAGGTAAATACAACTAGGTAAATGCACACACACACACCTTAGAATTCACGATTTAGGAGGAAGAGGAGGAGGAGGAGGAAGAGAAGGAGGAGAAGGAAGTGAAAGATAAATGATAAAGAGAGCCAACAGAAGGGAAGGAAAAAGAGGAAGAAGGAAGAGGAGAATAGGTGAGAGAGATATCGAAGGAAGGAAAGAATAGGTGAGCAATGGAAGGGAGAAGATGGGAACAGAAAAGGAAGAAGGAAAAGGAGAACAAGAATATGAAAAAAACGATGTAAAAATAATATAAAGATGATTTTAAAGACGACAATGTAGGAAAATGAAAGAAATATATAGAGGTACATACGATAGATAGAAAGGTTAGAGAGAACGTGTGATGATGGTGTGGTGAGGAATAACATGCGAATCAGGAATAGGAGAGAGGAATATTAAATTAATTTGTTATCCATGACATTACAGAGAGAGAGAGAGAGAGAGAGAGAGAGAGAGAGAGAGAGAGAGAGAGAGAGAGAGAGAGAGAGAGAGAGAGAGAGAGAGAGAGAGAGAGAGAGAGAGAGAGAGAGAGAGAGAGAGAGAGAGAGAGAGAGAGAGAGAGATCGCATAACTGCATCACTCCAATCAAGAAGTAACAAGTGAAATAATAACGAAAAGAAACTCTCATGTGTACATTCCTCTCCCACTTCGATATAAAAATGGTTTATGAATTAATATCCACGATTATGATAAAAACCGAAGAAAAAAAAGGATGGAAACGTAGCACCTCATTTCAATGCATCTTTAATTTTTGCCCTTAATTCTTCAAGCAATTTGTATTCTTGTATCTTTATTTTTTCTTGTAAGCCTAACAAACAGCCTAGAGCAGCATTTCCCAGCCTGTTCAGGATTCTAAGGGGGAAATTTATCCTGAGGGACATCTAAATTACTAGCATTTAGTCGACAGAAAAAAAATGTCTTAGGTAGAATGCGGCTATTGTCTTTTCTTTAAGTATATATAGCTATAGAGGATAGTGTCTATATACTTGTGTTATTAAGCAAGTACATTTTGTGTTTTGGCTACTTATTTCCTTGTCCACATGAAGGGGGAAATCCGGAGGGTTGAACAGGTTGAAGGGGAAACAAAAGAGAAAAGGTTGGCAGTGCGCTGCCCGAGTCTAGCCTGATGTCAGAAAGTTAAGGAAACACATTACTATACCGATATGCATTGCCAACGAGTTGTATAGAGTTGTATAGATGTGTGTGTGTGTGTGTGTGTATTCATCTAGTTGTATTTTATTCATCTAGTTGTATTTTACAGGGCCAGAGCAATGCTCGTGTGGCCCCGTCTCCATATCAACATTTTTTTTTTATCATTCATCCTTAGTGCTTTGTGTTGGCCGAAGCCAGCACCCCGGAGAGCAGGTCACAAACCCCGGCTAACACTCGGTACCCATTCACTGCTGGGTGGACAGGGGCTCGGGTTTTTAGGAAACAACCCATCTGTTTCCGCTCCGCCCGGGGATCGAACGCGGGACTTCTCGGTTGTGAACCGAGCGTGCTTCCCTTGCACCACGGTGTGTGTGTGTGTGTGTGTGTGTGTGTGTGTTTGCAGGCTGTCGGTTAAATTTTCTTTATCTATTTTTATAATATGATATAATGCATATGATAATACAACATAACTATCTAACACACACACACACACACACACACTGTGACATACACATACACACACACACACACACACACACACACACACTGTGACATACACACACACACAGACACACACACACACACATGCACACACACACACACACACACACACGCACACACACACACACCACTTGTGTGGTTCGGTGGTCTGGAGCATCGTGCGCCATTCTGTGGGTCACGGGCTCGATCCCCGCTCGATCCCAGAGATTTTTTACTGACATATGTGGGCGGTTACTGTCCCTCTTGAGCAAGGGGATAGGGGTGCGTGGTGTGTGAGGTCCCAGCATTACCCTAAGATCGGTCACTACGAGCTCCAAACTCTTTCCGGGAGGGTAAAACTGGCGATCGCGAGTCCGACTCGCGTGGACAGGACCATCTCTCTCTCTCTCCTCTCCTCCTCTCTCATCTCTCTCTCCTCTCTCTCTCTCTCTCTCTGTCTCTGTCTCTCTCTGTCTCTGTCTCTCTCTTCTCTCTCTCTCTCTCCTCTCTCTCTCTCTCTCCTTCTCTCTCTCTCTCTCTCTCTCTCTCTCTCTCTCTCTCTCTCTCTCTCTCTCCTCTCTCTCCTCTCTCTCTCCTCATTCTCCTCTCTCTCTCTCTCTCTCTCTCTCTCTCTCCTCTCTCTCTCTCTCCTCTCCCTCTCCTCTTCTCTCTCTCTCTCCTCTCTCTCTCTCTCTCTCTCTACAAAAAGAGGCAGAGAAAAATAATTTATGTAAAAAGAGAACAACCTCATTTTCTCTACAAAACATCTTTCCTCAGCGACCCTTTAAAAAAACATATATTGGTCATTTGCTGGAATTTCACTGTGAAAATATAAATGCTTGAAAAAAAGTAGGGCAATCGTATGTTCTAATATTCGCCGATCCTCCCGAATTCCATAAAAATTATTATAGTATGTGGAATCAATTTTCTTCTTTTATCATTTTTTCCTTTCCTTCCACGCACTTACTCGTAAATGTTTGCCAGGATTTTGCGCGGAGATGCTCTGGTAAATTTCTTTTGATAACTTTTAATGAAACAGCAAAAAGAAGAAAATAATATGAAAAAAGAAAAATTTATCTGCAAAAAGAAAAAATAATATGAAAAAAGAAAAAAATATATGAAAAAAGAAAAAATAATATGAAAAAAATATTAGTAATATTAAAAAAGAAACAAAGAATATGAAGAAAAAAATTAATAATATGAAAAAAGAAAAAAAGAAAACTAAAAGAAAAAAATATGAAAAAATAAAAAAATAATATGAAAAATTAAAAATAATATGAAAAAAGTAAAAAAAAAGAATAAATAGAAAAACATACAATTAAGGGAAAAAAAGATAACTATAAACGTAACTCAACGAAAAAAGTGTACAAATTTTACAATATAAATAAAAAATGATTTACGTAACGAAGGCTTTAGAATTTGCCCCAGTTTAGTGAAAAAATATATATACACATGATTGAATAAAAAAAAATTACTGGCAAACCTGGGGAGCAAACAGCACAGTGTAGCGATTGTGTGATGCAACTTTTTTATATTTTGTTGATTATGCCATCTGATTTTATACATGTGTGTGTGTGTGTATCATGTATGTGTATGTGTATGTATGTGTGTGTGTGTGTGTGTGTGTGTATCATGTATGTGTATGTGTGTGTGTATCATGTATGTGTGTATGTATGTGTGTGTGTGTGTGTGTGTGTGTGTGTGTGTGTGTTAGAGCCATCTGTTATGGCTCGGAGAGAAGGCGTGAGTGTTTTAATTTTCAGTGTAAAAGATTACATTTGAAGGGCACCCGCCGCTACCCACCTCATGAACAAAGTACCGAACACGTAACAACTGGACAACCACCACCTCGTCGTTTTAACACAAGTGTACCTAACCCTCAAACACAAAGTGCTTCGACGAATTTTATGAGACACCAAGCCGAAAATACTCAGACTGAGACTACGGTACATTTTTTAGTGCAGCAAATGCAGCAAATGCAGCAAGCACAGCAACACATCGTTCAGATGCTAAAAGTAATGCCATGGCAGTGGAGCGCTCACCCGCCCCAGTGGTCCCAACAACATCTGAGTCCACCAGTGACGCACCTTACAAGATAATTACACTTAACATTGCAGGCCTCACACCATACAGATTCAAAGGGAAACTGAAGCTACTCTCAGAAATAGTGCAAACAGAACAAGTCATGATACTCTCCCTAACTGAATCTCACCTTACAGAAAATATAAAAGAGGCGGAAATAAAAATTGATAATTATACTCACTTCAGAACCGACAGAGGCAACCAAAGAAAAAAAGGCGGCGTCATCACCTATGTGACGAATCACCTTGCAGCCGAAGTTCTTTTCTCTGAATCTAATTCATATACAGAGGCTCAGGTTTTGTACATACCACTTATTGACATGATTTATAGCAATATTTATAGACCACCAGCATGTCCAACGGGCAAATTCTCTTGAGTCTTTAACAAGGATGAAATTATTGTTAGACAATTTACCCCCACCCATGCCTACAGTAGTGCTCTCTGGAGACCTAAATTTTCCATTACTTGACTGGAATTCGGAAACAATCTACGGTGGGGCAGCTGACATGCGTGTTCAGGCTGAAGCATTCCTACGCTTCGCCCAAGACCTCTGTCTGACACAAATCATCAATACCCCCACAAGAGGCGACAATATACTTGACGTGGTATTGACCAACAATGATGATCTTTTCCATAATTTCACAGTTGACCCAACAAACCTCTCGGATCACAACATCGTAACCCTGACAACAACCATGACAGATAACAAGCATCACCGTGACTTCAGCCCAGCACAGCACACGGCGGTGAGATTTAATCACTTGAATTTCTTCAGTGAGTCCATCTGCTGGGATAACCTTAAAAGAGACCTTAATCAAGTGGACTGGCAACTTGAAATGAGCAATTCTGACCCTGAGGTTCAGTACAACAAATTCCTCAGTAAATGCCATGAACTTTGTGAAAAACATGTACCCATAAGAAAAACAGCATCCAAGAAAAGTATACCAAGGGATCGCAAGGTACTTATGCGTAAGCGTACGAAGCTTCGAAAGAAGTTGAGGCAAAGTGACAATACAACAACAAGACATCGACTAGAAGACAAGATCAACACCTTAGATGAAAAACTTAAACTATCCGTTGAAGCTGACACAGCTCGGAGAGAAGCACAGGCTGTAGCATGTATTAAAACTAATCCTAAGTATTTTTACAAATATGCTGCATCACAGTCAACACTAAGAGTCGGTGCTGGTCCCCTGAAAAACTCAAGTGGTCGAATCATCAACGAACCCCAGGGGATCGCCGAGGAACTATCACGGCATTATGAAGGTGTCTTCAGTACCCCACGGCAAGATAAAATAATACACTTACCCAAAGATTTCTTTGAAATCGCAGATCCTACATTGAGCATAACAGATATCAATTTTTCTACATTGGACATAGAAGAAGCAATTAAAGACATCAACACCAACGCAGCAGCTGGCCCAGATCAATTCCCAGCGAAGCTTCTCAAAAATTGCGCCACAGAGTTAAGCATCCCCCTGTATTTTTTGTACAGAAACTCCCTTGATCGAGGAGTCATAGCGCAAGAATTGAAATGTGCTACAATTACACCTATTTACAAAGGGGAATCGAGAGCTGAAGCA
>JACEEZ010024353.1:157500-162500 GCA_016584305.1 Chionoecetes opilio | reverse complement strand
AAGATTCGTTAGGAAAGCTAGAAGATCGCCAGTAGATCGCCCTTTAGGGGAAACCGTACTGACGATCGATAAAAGGGATTGTAAGCAGATAGATGCTTAAGAATCTTCTTATTAAGTAAAGTTTCAAAAACTTTAGAAAGGCAGGAAGTCAAAGCTATAGGACGGTAGTTTGAAGGATTAGAACGGTCACCCTTCTTGGGAGCAGGGGGAAATTGTGAGCAAACTTCCAGCAAGAAGGAAAGGTGGAAGTAGATAGACAAAGAGGGAAAAAGTTTTGACCAGGCAAGGTGCAAGCACAGAAGCACAGTTTTTGAGAACAATGGAGGGGACTCCTCAGGACCGTAAGCCTTCCGAGGATCTAGGCCAGAAAGGGCAAAAAAAACATCATTCCGAAGGATCTTAATGACAGGCATAATTTATAGTCAGAGGGTGGAGGAAAGGGGGGAACAAGCCCTTCATCAGCCAGAGGGGGAATTTTTTTTAGCAAATGTTTGAGCGAAGAGTTCAGCTTTAGAAGTAGATGAGACAGCTGTGGGGGGCCATCCGGGGTGAAGCATAGGAGGGAAAGATGAAGAAGAAAAATTGTTAGAGATGTTATTAGCTAGATGCCAGAAGTCACGAGAGGAAATTTTATTCAGAAAGATTTTGACATTTTCTATGGAAAGAAAGAGTTTTTGGTAAGTTGAAGTAAAAGATTTGGCATGATTGCGGGCAGAAATAAAAGGGCATGAGTTTCAGGAGATGAATGCTTACGGTACCGTTTGTGAGCCACCTCTCTATTTTCGGACAGCATGAAACAAGCAGAGTTTTAAAACCCGGTTGACGGGCTTTAGGATTAGAGAAAGTATGTGGAATGTATGCCTCCATGCCAGAGACTATGACCTCAGTTATCGCTCTGCAAAAAAGAATGGGTCTTTGACATGGAAGCATAATCATTCCATGGAAAATCAGAGTAGTACTGCCTTAGGTCTTCCCACTTAGCGAGTTGAAGTGCCAGAAAACACTCCGCTTAGGGGGGCCCGAGACGGTACCGGAGCGATAGGAACAGGTTACAGAAATAAGATTGTGATCGGAGGAACCAACGGAGAAAATAGTTTCACAGAGTAAGCAAAGGGTTAGTAGTTAGGAAAAGATCAAGAATGTTGGGCGTGTCTCCAAGGCGGTCAGGAATACGGGGAGGGTGCTGCACCAGCTGCTCTAGGGGCTTGGAGGATAGAAAGTTTTTGGCTTTTCACCAGGCTTTCTCAGTGAAGAAGATGATAGCCAAAGCTGGTGGTGAACATTGAAGTCCCCAAAATGGAAATTTCAGCTAAAGGAAAATGAGATGAGATGTGCTCCACTTTTGATGTTAAGTAGTCGAAGAATTTTAAAATAGTCAGAGGAGTTAGGTGAGAGATATACAGCCACAGATAAATTTAGTAAGAGAGTGACATTGAAGTCGAAGCCAGATGGTAGAAAAAATTTGGAAGATTCAAGGGGGTTGGGGGAGAGAAAAAGTGATGTCATTGCCCCACATATACGCAACAGCCAGCTTTGGATTTAAAATTAGAATAGAGACAGTAAGAGGAGACAGAAAAAGGTCTGCTGTCAGTGCTCACAGACAACTGGGTTTCGGTGAGGAAAAGAAGATGAGGTTTAGAGGAGGAGAGATGATGTTCGACAGAGAGATAATTAGATCTAAGCCGCGAAGGTTGCAGAAGTTTAAGGAGAGAAGGCTAGAAGAAGTATCAAGACACCTCGAGTCGACATCTTTGAGACGGTCCGACCTGGGGATATTTATGGTCCCCTCCCCAGTAAGGGACTCCGAGACTGGGTGAATGGTCGCCATAATGAAATTTTGAGTGAAGATAGTGTAGGGATGTAAGTGCATGTAGTGTAATGTGAGTAGTAAGAGGAATTGTCTTTAGAGTGCAGGCTGCAGCTACTCTCGTGTGTATCTGAGACACTAAGGGATATGGAAAGAGAGGACACGGGAGATTTCAATGATAAGTCTGCAGCACCCCCTCAACTCCCGTAAGTACCTCCCCGGGAGTATTTCACCATGGCGGCAGCTGTCTCACTGCCTACTCCCTCCATTTTACAGGGCCAGAGCAATGCTCGTGTGGCCCCGTTTCCATATCAACATTTTTATCATTCATCCTTAGTGCTTTGTGTTGGTCGAAGCCAGCACCCCGAAGAGCAGGTCACAAACCCCGGCTAACACTCGGTACCCATTCACTGCTGGGTGGACAGGGGCTCGGGTTTTAAGGAAACAACCCATCTGTTTCCGCTCCGCCCGGGGATCGAACCCGGGACTTCTCGGTTGTGAACCGAGCGTGCTTCCCCTACACCACGGAGTACCCTATGTTTAAGTCTATATTACACTGTGCTTGTGCGTCTGTGTGTGTGTGTGTGTCTGTGTGTGGGGGGGGGGTTGTGCGTCTTGTGTGTGTGGGGGGGGGGGTTGAGAGTGTGTGTATTCATGTAGTGGTATTCATCTAGTTGGGATTTTTACAGGGCCAGAGCAGCGCTCGTATGGTCCCGTCTCCATATCAACATTTATTTTATCATTCATCCTTAGTGTTTTTAGTGTTGGCCGAAGCCACCACCCCGAAGAGCAGGTCACAAACCCCCGGCTAACACCCGGTACCCATTCACTGCTGGATGGACAGGGGCTCGGGTTTTAAGAAGACCGCCCGTCTGTCTTCGCTCCGCCCGGGGATCGAACCCGGAACTTCTCGGTTGTGAGCCGAGCGTGCTAACCCTTACACTACGGAGTTCCCCTGTGTGTGGTGTGTGTGTGTGTGTGTGGTGTGTGTGTGTGTGTGTGTGTGTGTGTGTGTGTGTGTGGTATTTGTTATAACTTATGCCATACATTATGGCATACAATATGCGTTGCGCGTATAACTATCTTTTTTTGTTGGCGCTAAAAACATTTTTCAGGTAAAACTCTCTCTCTCTCTCTCTCTCTCTCTCTCTCTCTCTCTCTCTCTCTCTCTCTCTCTCTCTCTCTCTCTCTCTCTCTCTCTCTCTCTCTCTCTCTCTCTCTCTCTCTCTCTCTCTCAGCATAATCCACATTTTCTTTACTTATTTTTTCATATTCTACATATTTTCCTTTATCCTCTTCCTCTTATTTATCCATTTGCTATTTGTGTCCTGGTAGTATCGGTATTAGCGGCGGGGGCGGTGGTGAGGGTGGGCACAGGAACTTTCAATGACCCCTTTTATACCACCAGCCGCTGCCCCGAACACTCAATACACCTGCCCTGGAGCACCATAGCCTGCATTAATCGGCGGGTAAACACGGAACACGGAAGGAAAAAACACCGGGTCTCGAGAGTACAGTGAGGGCAGCATCGGGTGGTCTGAAGCAATATTTTGGCGGGAGTTTTTACCCTGGTCGGGACACCTGGCGCGCTGCTTCCCTATTTACCTCCACCGCCGCACACCTTTCCCTTGATGGACGTTAAGTAGCGGTCCTCCTGCAGCTTGTGTCCACACCGAGGCCGCCCTGGATGATGCCTGAGGGAGCTGGGAGTGGACTGGGAGTGGACATAAGCGGCGAAAAAGGAGTTGCTGAGAGGGGATGATTTTCACGGCAAGGAGTAACAAATTCAAACTGGAAAAGCGTAGATTTTAAAAGGAAATAGAGAAAAACTGGTTCACAAATAGTGTGGTAGATGATTGGAATGGACTCAGTCGTCAGGTAGTTAGTGCAGAGTCAATATAGGGAGCTTTAAAAGGAGGCTGGATAATTTCATGGATGGGGATGAAAGGTGGATGTAGGTAGTGTTAAGTAACGAACTACCATGTGTAGGTCTCGTGGCCTCTTGTAGCTTCCTTATTTTCTTATGTTCTTATAATGTTCTTAAGGAAGGGAGGATTGCAGGAGGCTGAGGAGACGAAGCAGAGGCAGTGCTGTGTGAGGATAGGAAGCAGAGAGGACAGAAGGAGCCTGAATAGGGAAACAGGAGCCCGCAAACCCGAATGGGAGAGAAAAAATATTTAGAAGGGGAGCAGACTCAGTGGAAGGAAAACAATTAATGATGTGCCGGTAAATGTAAGACAACAATTAGTTACGTGATATTTATGTGCTCACCAGGAAGTCTAAAATGAGAGGGTTTGGTGAATTACGAGCGTTTTGGCCTGGGTTCTTCCTTCCCTGGTGTAACATTAGCTGGTGGAGCGTGCGGGGCGGCGGCGCGATGCTTCGGTCTTTCCCTCCACACCTTTACTTCTTTTATACTCCTCTGATCTTGATTCTCTTGAAGAGGATAAGGTATAGGATCTCTTTCTTGTGACTGGTTTATCGTGGCGTGCTCCTGCGTTGGTCAATCCTGGTTCATGTGCACAATACCTCAGTTCCTCCAATGGAATAGTGATTCAATGCAAGGTTCTGAGCGTCCGAAACACCATTGCGAACATTCTCAATCAAGTATACTCTATTTTATTTTTAAGGAGGCGAAAAATCCTGACCCCTTACTGCATACTGACTGATATATGATGCCAGAAGGAGACTACGCTTCTTCTACATTTGAGTTGTATTTTATCATAGTTAACCATATTATTAGGTAAATATAGGCATGATTTTAAGCATGAGACCTTAAGATAGAATGTAATTTTCGCCTCGTAAAAAAAAAAGACTATATTTGATATCATACCGCCACAACGAATTTGCTTTCTCGAACTTGTCTATTGCTTGGATCTATACGTGTATTAGTGACGGGTTTTCTAGCGTCCCCGCGTTCGAACCCCACGCACTGGTTCTTGTGTTCATTCGGGCGTGGTGACAATTCGCATCGTCAATAACCTCGCATTTGATAGGGTAGATGGGATCCGTTTTATTTTCTTCCATCTTTTACGTTGGAGCCTATAGCGCCTATAGGCTTAACTTTTATTTGCATTTTTGATATGTCTTATTTTATCCCTTGATTGTTTTACTTCCTCCTATGGCCTTACTCCCCCCCCCCCCCCATCTGGACCTATCAACAGCATGGTGAATGACAGGGAGAGCTCATTTT
>JACEEZ010024353.1:135000-152500 GCA_016584305.1 Chionoecetes opilio | reverse complement strand
AGTCAATAAATTAATAAAAGTACCCGAACGTTTGATAATCAAATGATCACATTGAAAATGATCAAGGTAGTAACATATATGTTGCTTTTTGAAGTCATATGAGTACTCAAAACTCGAAGTACATCACACGGGCCCGCGTCCCGTTCCATGTAATAAATTTGTTACAAAAATATGCCTATCACGATAACATGAACAATAACATATACTTAGTACAAAAATTGAAGATATGCAAGTATAGAATCTAAAAAATTTAACCTATGTATTTATTGTTATCCATGTACTTTAAAAAATGGTTGAGGACATCAAGGACGGTATTGATGGTTGCTTTGAGGCGGATGAGGTCTTAAATAGACAACCAGCCAATGTAGACGTCTATACATTTCACTCTGGTTCGCGCGGGGTCTGCTGTGCGCATTCACATGTCTCGGCTGTGTGTGTCCTTGTAATCTAGTAATGCACGCGTGGTTGCCAACATGAACCAAAGTTCATCGTCAGAGGATATGTACATTTCTGCAGCGCACCAGGAGATGCAGTGTTCGCCTTCACGCTGAACACTTAGTTATGGTGGCGTGGTTGGCCAATATGTAACCTTCCTCGCGGGGGGATTCTTGCTGTTCGCTCACTGACTGCGTACGTGTGGCGGCATGCGCTCCTTTTTCCGTGGCTGGCAGTCTTTCAATATCCTCACGGAGGCCACGCGGCGCGCCTCTGGTGGCCGAGGTTCGTTTGAACACGAAGTAGACACTTGGGCCTCACGGTGTTTAAAACGAGGCGACGTCGCCGGCCAGCGTTCCTCCCACCAAGGTGGCGCTCCCTGGGCTGCCGCCCTGCAATGCCCGGGCCAGCGGCCACACACTATCGTTGCTGGCAAACCAGACAGTACATCGCAGGGTCACATTTTTACTCCTTAACATTTACGATACCCATTCACGCGCATGTCGTCTGGGACGTAAACTTACGGGGCGGGGCCGCTCGTTCCCTTAATGGCGGCGTCTTTTCAATCGGCAAAGGCACTCGGTCTCGCAGATCGCACAGTTACGTGTATTCAAAGATGTTGAGGTCAACTTTGCGACACTTATTTCCGCCTGTGTCGTCTGATAGCCCACTCACTGCGCGTGCTCTCGCTCGCTTGTCCCGTTTTGCGGCGTCACTCCTCAGCGCGAGGCCGACTCTGTGGATCTGCGCTTCAAATCGGCGCACAGTCCATGTTGCTGCAGCCTGAGTGTCGGGTCGTGAGCGCCCCGTCATTTTCCGACAACTTTTCCTTCCATGAAGTCCTTAGGGGCACCTTTCCGCCGGTGCACCCGTTCATTTGGGTACAAAAAATAAATAGACGTCGGCGCGTGCCACCTGGGTGGACGGTGACAGTGTGCCACCTCCATATTATGCGCCGACAGTTGCTCTGGTGGCGGTCGTAAAGGTAGGACTGAACACTCATCCGTGTATACTTTCCTTCAGTAAATCTGTTTGCAAGGCACACTTCTGACGCGGCTACCTACGCTCTTTAAGGGCGGTGCGAGCCCTGACGGAGAGCACTCGACCATGCTTCTGGCGTTGTGGACTGTTACCGGTAACCCCGCCTTTGGTAGGATTTCTCCAGTTTTAGTACTCTGGAAGGGCATACCTTCCAACGCCTGCGCCGTTCATCGAGGGCGGCGTGACCCTGACGGAAGCACCCGACGTGCCTCTGGCGTCGTCCGAGGATGGTGTTACAGGGAACACCGCCCCGCGCTTCTTAAGTATGTCTCCTCAATAGTTTTTGTATTACTCTTCAGACACAATATGTGTCGCACCTGCAGCGTGTGCCCGTTTCATCAAGGTGCGGCGCGAGCCCTGACGAGGCCACCCGACTTGCATCTTGCAGATCGGGAGGATGTTGCCGAACGCTCTCCACTTCCTGTTTTTGCAAAGGCGTGTGGCGGGAGCAGCATAAGTCCTTCTTACTGTGGGGGTGGCGTTGACTCGCCTGCCGCCTGCTGCCTGGGCCGCGAGCCACTCCATGGGCTGGCGTGTGACAACCTCAGTTTTCTTGTGTTAGTGATGAAGCTCTCAGTTATCGCTGTGATTCTATCTTCAGCCTTGAAAGTTCCTCTGGCGGTTCACTCCACTGGGATGCGAACATGTTTTGAGGTGTGGCGGCCTCTGCGTGTTCGCCACTTCCGCTCCACAAGTTTTCTTGTAGGGCTACGTGGCGACTCTTAAGCACGTGTTCTTTGGCGGCCTTGATGTGCAGCCTTTGGCGTTCTAGATCCTACGAGGATGAGACACTTCCTTGCCTCCTGCTGAGGAAGGGCCAGCTTTCTCCAACGCCTCTCCTCCAGCACGTCCTCCCACCTCAGTGTTTTTTGCACGCTGCGATGCTTCTGTTTTCTGCAGGGAGAGGCTCGTCCTGCCCTGCCCTGTGCTTGCCTTTTCTCGTTGTGGCGCGCCAGGGTCTGCCGTGCCCATAGCGCCCACGCCAACCATACGAACCGTTGTATAAAGTATGTCAACCACGCGGTCCACACCACACAGAGATTCACACGGCACACACGAAGCAGAACACAAACGTCTTTGTGTTCCTGCTCGGGGGCCTTCTGGATCTGCCTCTCCAGGCAGGCACAGACGGTCCGCTTGCTGCCCCCATCAGGACATCACCTCCCCCCAGCTGTCACCCAGGGGGCAGCCGAACTCCACAGGGGGGTCCTGTGGGGAGGATCGATGCCACGAGGCGGCCAGTCTTACGTCCCCCGTGTCACTCCTTTTCCTCTTACAGGTTGTGTTCGGTCGCTGGAGGCAACCAACTGACAGTCTCGTGCCAGGCCCTGGTGTGCACGCCGAAACGCCAGCTTCGTCGCCTCCAGCACCAGGCCCACCAGCACGAGGGTGATCGCCACCCTCATTGCACCAACACCACACCAGCGGAGCATCTCAAGCTGACAAAGTTTTGTGCATTTTTATATGAAATTAAATTTGTGAAGAAAGAAAGTAAAAGGAACCGCGGGCGAGGTGGATGTAAGCAAAATGGATGGTAGTGGAGGGCGACCTCCTCGTCAACAACCACTTTAACTGTTAAACCAAATATTCAAGGGAAAGAGAAATCGTCAAACTGGTAATTCCTTTTATATACATGTAATTTATTGATGTTATTATGGATTCAGTGGTGAATGTCGTATATCAAATATCAATTATAAAACAGTGGTACTTCAAATTTTGTAACACAAATCTTATTTTAAAAAGACATTTAATGGCTTGCTTTTTATCAATCTCTCTCTCGGTTTATTTCTTTCTTCCTGCAACAACACCACGTAATACCATACTTAGATATTATAATTCAATCCCATTTCTCTTCAATACTTGGAAGTAAGCTATAATAAGAAATCCTTTACAACATTTCGTAATTCACATACTGCTGTCGTTTTTTTTTAAAAAAAAATAATTAGCTTGTTTTAATGAAGCATTTTTTTTGTGTGTGATTATTTAAGTAATATGGGAAATAAGATCACAATCAAATTTGACCTCTGATGAAAATTCTGTATAGTCATTAAATGTCATGTTTTAATTTCTAGCAGGCATTTATAAGCATAAGGTTTGTAAGTGATTGTTTTACGTTATGCTTAAAGTTTAAAAAGTCAGGTTTAACATGAAAATTATAGTTGAGCATTTGTCACCTGCACTGAAGGGAATCATAATGGTTATACTCGACGTATATATATATAGATTGTTGGCAGAAATATAGTTTTTGAACGTAGTTATTTTTCCCCTTCACATTCATGCATATTATCATGTTTACTTGTTGTTACTGAACGAAACTGTTGCGTATTGCGATATGCTTTTCGCTGGAAATGTCAAGAGTCGCAGTAAATGCTTAAATGAACCAACAGAAAGAATGCTCATGGAAACAACTACACGAATAAGGTGGGTGCATAAGAGGCGATAGTAACTGAAATGGGGGGCTGGGGGGAAAAAGATATGTTTAATCTGCTAGCAACGCTGTACTGAACTTTTTGTTTTCTTTTTGACCTATTGTAACGGTACAGAACTTTTCAATGGTGCGCTGCTACTGTTGTGTGTGGGTGTGTGTCTGTATGTGTGCGTGTGCGTGTGCGTGTGCTGGTTGCGTGTGTGCGTGTTCGTGGTGCGGTTGCTGTGTGTTGTGTTTTGTGTTGTGTTATGTGTGTGGTGTGTTGGTGGTCGCTGGCGTTGTGTGTGTCTCCGCACCGCTATGTTTTTGTGCTGTGTATTGTCGTGTATGTTGACAGTAGGTGGGACTCCGAAAACGAAAATCCACTTCTGCAAACGCAATTCCGCAACTTCAATCCTTTAGGTTCCGCAACCGCAATTCCGCAATTTTCTTATAGTTCACACTTCCCGCAACCGCATAGTCCACAAATCTTACACAACCCAGTTCGTTTGTGATTATTCTTTCTCTGCATCTTAGTTGTAATACAGGGGTGAAACCTTTGTTGGTAGTAAATGTTATACATATTATTTTCTCTCTACTCAACTTGTGTCACCTATATATATACTATATATATACTATACTTTATACTATATACTATTTATAATATATATAATATATATATATATTATGTATATATATATCTATTATATATATTGTATATATAGATATTTTACCTACCCTACCTTCTCATTCTACTGAACTGTTTGACAAACAACTGTGTCATCTCCGTTGTGTTCTTGTTTCTATACTTATATTTCTCCTCTCTCATCCTGCATCCTAGCAACGAGTCTTTTGGCTGTGCTCATTATAGTCTGTCGCTCGATACCCATCTCCTCTGTTCTCTCTCCGGTTTCTCTGTAATCATCTCAAGTGTGTCGTATGTGCCATGTTAAGTGTGTATGCCATCAGCATATGCCAGTAACATTATACCAAATTTCTGTTTTCTATACTTATAATTTTTGTGTTGGCCCCAGTCCAGAGCTTATCTTATTTTGTAAAAAATAAAGGCCAGTTGAGATCGGGTAGCTATTCATAAAACATTCGGGGCTACTGACCCCCAATGCCCTAGGCCTCTACGCCTGAGGGTAGATCGAAACTCTAACGAAATAAACCTAAATTCAAACCCAACCTAGCCTAAAATAACGATTTTTTTCTTTCAACTAACATTTTTTCTTGAACTTTTCTTATTCCGAGCCATCACAGTACAACACACTACAACAAATCAAATAATAATCATTGCTCAATATAACTGAGTAATTACATTTGTCTCAGTTTTAGTTACACTTGCACGACGAGTAGGGTTAGAGAGGAGAGGGAAGAGATGAGGAGAGAGAGATGAGAGAGGAGAGAGTGAGAGTGGAGAGAGAGAGAGAGATAGAGGAGAGAGAGAAGGAGAGTAGAGATGAGATAGGTGGTAATTCGTAAGAAGTTAATTACTAGAAGTTTCCCGTCATTCACACTAAGAGCGTTGCCGCTGTGTCAAGCCTAGAGAGAGAGATAGAGAGAGGATGATGAGGGTAGAGCGAAGAGAGAGAGAGAGAAGAGAGATGAGAGGGATGAGATGAAATAGAGAGAGTAGAAAGAGAGAAGAGAGAGAAGAGAGGATAGAGAGAGAGAGAGAGAGAGAGAGAGAATAGAGAGAGAGAGAGTGAGAAGATGAGAGAGAGAGTGAAGATAGAGAGAGGAGAGAAGAGAGAAAGAGTAGAGAGAGAAAGTGAGAGAGAGTAGTAGAAGAGAGAGTGAAAGAGATGAGAGAAGACTAGAGTAGAGAATAGACAGAGAGAAGAGAGAGAGAGAGAGAGAGAGAGTAAGAGTGAGATGAAACGGGATGAGAGAGTGAGATGAGACGAGAGAGAGAGGTAGATATAGAGAGAGGTACAGTAGAGAGGACTGAGTAGAGAGCGAGAGAGAGAGAGAGTACGAGAGAGAGAGAGAGGGAGACAAGCAGAGTAAGATGAGAGAGAGAGTGGAGTAGAGGAGAGAGACGAGGAGAGAGAGATAGAGAAGAGCAGTAGAGAGAGAGAGAGAGTGACAGAGAGAGTGAGAGATGACGTGAGAAGCGAGAGAGTAGAGAGCAGAGAGAGAGAAGAGCAGTAGAGCGAGAGCGTGAGAAGAGAGAGAGTAGAGAGATGAGACGAGCAAGATGGAGAGAGTGATGTGAGAGTAGAGAAGTGTAAGAGAGATGAGAGAGCTATTCGACAAAATCCCCAATTAAGCAATTACTCACTTAACACTAGTAGAATAACAAGCATATCGATAACCATAATTAATACACGAGTCAAACTAGCTTCAGTTTTTCCCACTATTTAAAAGTATTTATACTTCACACAATAATTTATATATTAATACTATTAAAAACTTCAAACTTTTTTTACTACCACAAATACAAAATTCCAACAGTAATAAAACAACAAACGCTATTGAGGTCAGACCTCACCTCCCCCCACCACACACAAACATTATAAACACACTATCCTATCAACCCTCCCCACTCATCCCATAACAAACTCACAACAATCACACACAAACATATACATACTCACAATTACCACCCTCCACACACACAAAACTATACAAACATTATACATACCACCTTAACGACACCCCCACCAATTCCTCCACATTATTCACACCATACGCAAACATACAAACATTAATTCACCACATATATTCGACCCTAACTAACCCCCCCACCATCCCCACCTTCCACACAAACAAACACATCACTCACACACACACATTACGTTGTGCATATGTATGGTTTAAAAATGTATATGATGCTGCATAAAATTTGTTTCGTCAATGAGTACATGTGTGGTTTCTATAGCTAATTATATACGTTGTATTAGTAATAGGATATTTATACAGAAGTTTTGTATATGAATATATTAACTTTATAGAGACATTGATAAGCAATAGGTCATTTCGCTCTAGGACATGTTCACAACTACTAACCCTTTAGCGTTAATAACTGGGTTCTTCTAACGAGACAGTTTTTCTCAGCAAGACTTTTTGTGCCGAACGAAGGTTTATGATGGATTTAATTATGTTGTAGTTGATTAATAGCAATATTGGCAATAAAAATATTGAACTTGTAACTTGAACTTGATACACAACACACACACCACACACAATAAAATACACATGCAACAACATACAATAAAATTCCTAGACAGAACAAATTTTGGGATACTTTCATTTGGCCATTTGCTATAGTCAATAAGCAGCTTGTAGACGACCACACAAACCTTTAAATTGTCACTGATTTTAAAATAAAAATCTACCTACAGTATCTTTCCGTATTACACAATGCTAATTTTCATCGGAGTCGAAAAAACTAGTCACCTTCCATATACAGCAATAAATCTAGTCTTTTCCGCTACAAACGCAAAGTGTGTGAACCAGCAGGACCTATTTCCTATCCATCTGAACCAGTTCCCCTCAAACACCTGCGTCCTGGTACAGAACCGCATATTGCCGTATCTACAATGTGGAGACACTAGCACTTGCGGTTGTATGGGGGGTATGGATGCATTCACTGTCGTGAGCCCCAATCCCGTTGTCCAACTCGTGACGGAAGTCACAATGGGAATGAGCTTATAAGTGATGCGTATGTGTATATTATAGGCCCTGTGCTTTATTTAACATTATTTATAAAGTCTAGGCTATGTTAGGTTGGGTTAGGCTAGGTTAGTTTGGTTTTTAATAGGTCTGATTTTAAATAAAACATACAGATTATAGCTCAAGTGATCAAGTAGGCTCCACCCCCAATGTGACGTCACGAGCTTTGGAAATCGGTGGTCGGTGGACATCCCCACGACCACATCTATTCCATAGGAACAGTAATATGCGTCCCTAACACCTAAGAACCATACCTCAGGCCCAGTGTGTTAAACTGTGAGGGTCCGAGGACAGAGGAACGAGGTATAGGGAGAAGGAGAGAAAGGATAAATGAAGGGAATAGTTGAGAAGAGAAATAAGGGATGTGGAAGAATCGTTAAGGTGGTGTTGGAAGCGAGAGCGCCAATGTTTTTCGATGCCCCAACCGGTACCCGCTGAACTGTCGCCGATAGGAACTGTCGCCGATATCGCGACTGTCCAATTTTTCTCACGTCGGCGGTGGAGTTCCCAATGTCGGCGAACAGTTTTCTAGTGGGTTTCTTGATCTTGATAAATATAGTACCCAATATCTATTTTAATAAGCTTTTAATCATGTTTCTGCATTCAGGATTAAATACCAGCAATAACTTGAACCTATCAAAGCTTTCATTGGAGAATATACTGTTAAAGTTGTCAACGACCCTTCTCCTGTCTCCGCCTCCTTGGAGACTTGACCTGGCGCGCAATCGCAAGCGGCAAGACGATCGCAATAAGTAACGGCCCTAGGTTTCTTGAAGACACCTCACCTCTCCTCACTCCTTAATTATCTCCTTCTCGTCCATTCCATTCCATCCTTTCCCTCACCTCTATTTCATCCTTGTTCGAGGTACAGCCATATAGGAGCCACGAACATATAGATATCTACAGAGCTTCCCGCAATAACTTGAAAACTATCACGACCTTTTGAATGGGAAAATATACATGTAAAAGTTGTCTACCCCCTCCTCCTGACGCCGCCTCCATGAGAATTAACGCGGAAGATACCCTACCCTCACCTAACCCCCCCACTGGGAGAGTCCCCACTGGGGGTGTCCCACTGGGGTCTGTCCTCCTACCCGTTCGGCGTCGTTGCCTCGAAAAAGAAAACGAGTAGCGAAATTTGAACACCGTATACACTTGCCAGATACAAGAGGCATAAAAGTCACAAACGCTGAAACGTAGGGTAGAATACTGACACGTTGATAATTTATAAACTACTGTGTTGCCTCATCTTCAGTGGCACAAATGTTCGAACCGGTCAATAGTGATGCTATAATATGCGCAATATAAATGGCGCCTGGCGACATAGTATGGCAACGGGATGGCGCTTTAGTATCGTGTATCACGTACCTTGTGTAGTATACAGTATATTATTCTGATTTCATTTAAGTTTCTTTATGTAATGCCATGCTATGATCAACATGCTTTTCGTGGGGGTCCGATAAAACCCGCAACTCTGGATTTACAGAAGGGGTGTGGTGGTGTGTCGTGTGTGTCGTGTGTGTGTGTGTGTGTGTGGTTGTTGTGGGTGTGTGGTGTGTGTAGTGTATTTATATATACATGTCTCTCTCTCTCTCTCTCTCTCTCGTCTCCTGTCTCTCTTGCTGTCTGAAGGTATCTACAAGTTATTCTCTCGTATTTCTTCTCTCTCTTCTCCTCCTCTTCCTTCTCTGTCTCCTACGTAACATCAATCTCTCTCCTTCTCTCTCCATCTCGTCGCTCTGTCTTTCCTCCTCTCTCCTCGTCCCTGTCAGTCCTCTCTCTCCTCTATCTCCCTCCCCTTCCTCATCATCCTCTCTCTCTCTTCTCTCTCTCTCTCTCTCTATATATATATATAATAGTATATATATCTTAATATATACACAATAACACACATACCACACATAGGGGCCCATGCGTGCGGGTATACCCCTTCTGGAAATGCAGTTTCGAATACGCCCCCTAACATTTATTGATTGATTCTACTCAATAAACTAAAAAAATATCATTATAATTTTTGCACTGGCCATCTTTATGATGAAATAAAATAAAATAAAATAAACACACACACACACACACATTTTGACCACACACACACACACTGACACACAACACACACCCACAAACACACTACACCTACACACACTCACAACACACTCACATCACACATCCACACACCACACATAATATATATATATATATATTACCTATTAATATATGTCTCTTTGATACCCGCATTATGGAACAGGTAACGTAAACGATGGCCTCCAACAAGTCATTCGCTTGAAGTACTCTCGGCGCCTACTGACTTGTGTGGTTCCGGCATCCTCTTGAAATGATGACATCACCGTCCCATCATCGCCGTGCTCTCAGAATCGCAGGCTTTCTACAAAGAACGTGCTTTGGCTCGGGTGGGTGTGCTGAGTCCCACTCTGCCTGTCTCCCACACACGCTCCGCTTCTCTAACCGACGCCCGCCGCTCTCCTCCTAACGACGCCCTGCCGCTCCACTTTTGGCCCCCGGGGCAGGTGTCTAGCTCCTCATCAGAACGGTGCCCCGACGTCCTGCAAGAGCACCTGCCCCTGTGGCCTTTGCCCTTGTGGCTTCTCGCCTGTGTTCTCGCCTGGGCCTCTCTCTTACCGTATCCTGGGGCCGCAGCGGGGCTGAAGGAGTGCCTAAGTGCCTTGCCCGGCTTTGGCCCCTGTGCGGAGCGGGTAACTGATGCAACTCTTAGGTGCCCACGGCGTCCTCACGCAACACAACCCGCCCCTGTTGTGCGTTTCTCTCTTCCTGGGCCCCCTCGGGATTCACTGGGGCCGTGTGTCGGCGGGGCGATGAGGATTGCCCCGCCTTTGTCTCCACGGGCCTTGGGCTAAACGTACAACAAGCGTCTACTTCGCACACGTGCCATTGGGGGGGGGGCTATAGACGCGCTTCTTGCGTGGCACACAGCTTCCCCCCTTGGCTTTTCTTCAGAGGCCCCTCCCGGGACGCGACTTGGGGCATTAGCGCGAGACAAACACGCGGGGGGAGCTAGGGGCGAGGTGCAACTCTTACGGTGGGGCGACGTCCTGCAAGACACCTGCCCCTGTGGCTTCCCCCTGGGTCCCCCCTGGGACCTCGGGGCATTGCGAAACACACGCAGCAGGGTTTTAGGACCCCTTGAGTACCACAGGTTTACCAGGAGGCTAACGTGGCAGATGGTGATGTATTAAATTATACAGTGCATGACAGGGCGGGCGATTAAGGATGCCCCCGGGGGACCTGTAACAAGCCAGGGACCTCGGAGGGGACAGGGAGGGTCGCCCCCCGGCAATGCCGGGGCTTTTACCAGCCTGGGGAGGCAAGCTCCCCGTATCTCCGACGCGAAGGGGCACTGCCCCGGTTAATGTGAAACATAAGTACCTAAGTACATGGAGATATGCCCAACCCGGAACCTTACAGGTAGGGGTGCCGGGGATTAGTTGTCATGCCACGTCAACGACCAATTGGATAGAACCGTAGCGGGTGGGGGGTCCGCTAACAGGAGCTTCACCCCCCGTTGAGCCCCCTCTCCCCCAGAGTGGGGCTTAACATTTACTATAGAGACGACCACCACACCACCACCACCAATAGGACCAACCACCACCACCACCACCACCAATAGGACTAACCACCACCACCACCACCAATAGGACCAACCACCACCAATAGGACCAACCACCACCACTATGTCAAACCTCCACATTCACACAAACAACGTAATACAAAACAAAGCAGGAAAATTCGATAAAGACAAAGAGCACAAATGATATGTGAGGGAGTGAAGGAAGGATAGACGGAAAGAAGGAAGGAAGGAGAGAAGGCGAGGGTTAGTGTAGGGATGGAAGGATGTGTTTTGAAAGAGGGGGGACGAGAGAGAAAGAAGGGAGGAAAGGAAGTAAGAGGGGAGGAAATTGATTAGTCAGAAAAAGAGTAAAGTATAAATGTAAGGAACGAATACATACGATATCTTGGCCCTGAAAGAAGTTACTCACCGTACTCACTCAGGCGAAGTGCTCATCAAATGGCTTTAAACAAGTGACATTCATATTAATTCATAGCATAATCTTAGTAATACTTCAGAGTAAACAAAGGCTTTCCATATCAATAACTTCCTGCATAACTTAAAGCTGCAGAAAGTCTCGTTATCCTTATCCTACTTTCCCTGCAACTCTTCATGTTTCCTTCCCCTTCTTTCTTACTCACTGCTGCTTGAGTTAATTCTGTCGTGGTGGTGGCTATTTGTATCAATAACCCCTTCACGCCCAGATCTTTCATCTGCTATATAAAATCGGCTGTTCTTAACCATAAAATTACGAGAAGTAATTTAATAAACCACATTAGCTAGTGGACAAGGATTAGGGTGTCCCAAGATCATAGAGGGAAAAAATGAAACTTGTTTTTTTCACTTGATCGTGTTTTACTTCTGTCACACATGCATAACAAGAGTTCCTGTAAAAATTAGATGAAATTCGGAGAATATTTAGGGGTCGCGACAAACTGAACAATTTTCTAATAACCTTCAAAAACAAAGAAAAAACTCAAAACATCCCACATTTTTAGAAAGAAACTTATAAGGAATCCAAAACAGACAGTTTTCATTGTTTCCATTCAGAAAGCCTTCTTTTGAAGGTCCTCCTTCTTTTCCCGCCCCACAAGTTTCCGATGGTGGTGGACTAACTGGAGGAGATACTTCTCCTGTGCGGCCGACTTCGTGGACCCCAGGTAGCGCTGGACTAGGGCGATGCCCCGCTCCGCGGCATCGTTGACCACTCGGAGGCCAAGTGCCCGTTTCCGAGCGTCCTTGAATCGGTCGTCCTCCTCCCACAATGCCGGGTTCCTTTGCCAGGAACCCCTCGTCGAGTTTCGAAAGAAGGACCGTGTCTTCGAAGTGACGAAGGACAGAGGGAGGAAGACATCATCTTTTTTCCCCCAATCGCTTGAGTTCCTTCTTCGAGGGGGGCTGTCCAATGCCTTGACCATCTGCTTCTTCTTCTCCTCCACATCAATCCTTGAGTCGAAGAAGGCCAGTCCCGCGTTTTCCTCGGAAACGTACCACAGGTGGCGTCCCCAGGCTTGTTCTGCTGCCTTGGCAACGGTTTGGTCAGGGTATGTCTTGAGGATCTCGAGGAAGAGCACGTCGATCAACGGAGCTTTCACAGGGGATCGGTGCCTCAGGCCATTGCTTGCAGTACACCAGAGCAACGAAGAGGGCCACTCGTTCCACTCCGGCCTTCTCTGACCAGTCAGCGACAGCTGGGATTTTCAGCATCTGAAGCTTGAGGCAGTAGATGGCCTTGGCCATCCACCGGGCTTGAGGGAGAGCTCCGGGACGGCGGAATGGTTTGGATGGACCTTCACCACCGAGGAACAGGTAGAAGAGAGGGAGAAGTTCTTCATAGTCCTCCCTGGGAGGGTTTCTTCGACATCAGAGCCTCCTTCAGGAAGGCCATGCGCCCGTCCTTCAGCTTGCGGGCAGTGTCATTGGTGGCGAAGAACTCTACGAGGTCCTCCGATGTTTCCCCCGTCTCTCTCTGCGAGGAATCCACGAAGGACCATCGATCACGGAGTCGTTTGAAGATTCCAATGTCAGGACCAGAGGAAGAGCCGAGGCTGGCTTCGAAGACATCCTTGAGGATCACCTCGTGGACATGATGGCGGCAGGCCAACCAAAGCAAGCTTCGTCCGAGTTCTTGCTCAATCCGAATGCAAGCACCTTGCACCATGCCAGTGTTCGAAAGCCGTGGTGTCGAAACTGAAGGCGATGATCTTGTCCCTGACGCCCGCTTCGTCCACCTCCTTCAAGACCACTGCAGCCACTTTTTCTGCCAGTCGAATCCGAGTTGCCGGGACCCCAGAAGAACTCGGCGTCATATTCCCCGTTGAGGAGGACGGCGATGCGGCCCCTCCGTATCGCCAGAGAGGGACGGGAGGATTTTTCCCGTCCCAATGCAGGACCACCTCTCAGGTATCTCCGGGTTTTCCGCAGTTCCACGATCTTCTCGGCGACTTGCTCTCTCCCCGCAATTCGTGCTCGATGGACCGTGCTCTTCGAGACCGCCATACTCCCAATGTCCATTCCAAGAACTTGAGCGGTAGCTGCGAACGTTGACGTTGCTTGCCGCACCGACAACTTCTCTCGATCCCAAGTTGAAATGAGGTTAAGATCCTTCACGGAGATCGATGGCGACTGTTTTGAGTTTTTTCCTCTGGCTTCGGGATCCACGAGCCGGTGATGACGTCGTCGACACAGGACTGCTGCTGCTTGCTACTGCTTTGGCTTGGATTTCCGCCCTTTCAGTCAGCCTGGCAATGTTTGCTGTCTTCACGTTCCGGAGCCGCTTGAGTCGAGTTCCGCGCTCGACCTGCTTTCTCCACCTTTTTCGCTGTCACGAGGTCAATTCCAGCCATGGATGATTCCCCCCCTTTTCTTCTCTCTGACTCCGTAGGAACTCCCTGTCCTCGTCCTTCACGTCTGCCCGTTGGAGAGAGGAGTGTGCGAGGTCGAAGTTTCTTGGAAGTCTCCTTTGAAAATCTCCTCATCCATACGATGTTATGGGTGTCACGCATCCATCCTGTAAGTGTGGGGCAGGTGTATCCAGCTTCTTTCCTGTGAATACAGGAGTGAGGCAAGGGTGCGTCCTTGCCCATCACTTTTCAACGCTTGTATGGACTGGGTATTGGACAAGGTTGTAGATCAAAGTGATGTGGAGCATCCGTCGGCAACACCAAGATCACTGATCTGTTTTGCCGATGATGCAGTAATCTTTGCTGAGTCGCTGGAGTCCTGGTGATGCTCTCGAGGCGCTGCACGAGGAGGCAAAGCCTTTGGGACTTGAGGTCTCCTGGCTCAAGACCAAGGTCCAGGTATTTGGAGACTTACTAGATGAAGCGTAACAGTCTGTTCATGCGTGTGGCGAGGACATTGAGATCTTGGAAAGTTTTACATACCTTGGTAGCGCAGTCCATAATGACGGCGGGTCACGTCCCAAAAAGTCTTACGGCGGATTGGCATAGCCCCACGGTGTTATGGACTCGTCAGCGGAGTATTTGGCGTTGTCGGTACCTGTGCAGGAGGACAAAGATCCGGATCTTCAAGTCGCTTGTGATCCCTGTCTTACTCTATGGTTGTGAGACCCTGGACACTAAATAGTGACTGAGAGACGAATCAATGCCTTTGGTAATAGTGTCTTCGCAGAATCATGGGGTATCGCTGGGATGATTACGTGTCAAATCAGCGATTGCACCGTGAGACTGAATCGAGGCCTATTACCTGCACAGTCCGTCAGCGCCAACTTCGGCTATATGGGCATGTGGCACGCTACCCTGAAACCGATCCTTTTCCCATCGGGTTGTATCTGTAAGAGACAACCGGGGTGGAGGAGGCCCAAAGGGGGGGCCCACAAGGCTCGTGGCTGGGGCAAATTGATGTTTCTTGTCGAGAGCTGCTTGGTATGGGAAAGGAGCTGCATGGGAACTCGCGCGTGGTGACCCCCGGGAGTGGCGTCGTAGGGTGGGCGAGGCGACGCGCCCCCCGGCGTATGCCCCCAATGATTGATTGATACGATGTTTCGGCCTGTCTTTGTTCTTGTTCTTCTTGAGGTCATTGTAAAGCCTTTACCAGCTTTGCCAGCTTCGTGCCGGCGTGTATTACTGTAGTTGTCGGAATCCCGGGGGCGCGAAACCCGAAGGGGAGAACCTCCTCCACCACCGCCTTCCTGCTCCCGCTCGCCGTCTTCCCCATCTCCCGGTGGTGGTGCTAGTAGCGGAGGAGGACCTGCTCCTTCGATGGTAACCGGGGTCCCGGGGATTTCATCGATTTGGAGCCTTGTCGATCAGCCAAAGATTACTAGCGGCTCTTGTTGCCATGTTGATAACCTGAGGGAGAAAAAAAGTGGGAAATTTTGAAAAATCCTGAAAATTCGAGTCTCGTCACCTAAATGTTCCTTTGTCGGGACCCCCAAATATTACTCAATTTTGCCAAAATTTCAACGCAATACTGTTTTACTATGAAAAACCGGAAAACACACGAGGGGTGCAACATTTCAAAACTTTTGCATTTGGGGGCACCCTAACAAGGATACTAAACAGGTCACTATATCTATAAAATATTGCTTATATTCATGAAAAGCGTCTAATGGTAGCCAAATTACAATGGAAATTACGTTCTGGGCCTCAAGGGATAAACAACCTCGCTGTTGCCTATTGGTACGTGCGTATGATTTGTCTTGATAGGATCCAAGCATACCATCTTATCCTGCCATTATACTCTCCCTCACTTCACAACCAAAAAAACTTTACGCAATGCACTACTAATAGACTGCAGGGAAATAAAACCCCACGAAGGATTACACTCAGCGCCATAGATCTCGTCGCTACTCAACATGTTTCCTGCCTAAATCAATTTACTTTTAATAGATAGTCAGTTAATAGATATAGTCAGAATAGACAGTCAGATAGCATAGATATAATAGATAGTCAGTTAATAGATATAGTCAGAATAGACAGTCAGATAGCATAGATATAATAGATAGTCAGTTAATAGATATAGTCAGAATAGACAGTCAGATAGCATAGATAGTCAGTTAATAGATATAGTCAGAATAGACAGTCAGGTAGTATAGATATAATAGATAGTCGGTTAATCTTGCTTCCCGCCACTGCTCTCCCTCGCAACACAACGCAAATAAACATATAACACAATGTACTAGAATGGACGTCATGTAAATAAAACCCCAACGAACGATTACACTCATAACGAGCATTAATTCCTCGTCTCATAATCACAAATTTAAGCCAGTGGTTGGCCCTATATATCCTGTGCTGTATTAATCAGTACAACGTATCATTCTAATCTGCATGCATAACACTAAACACTGGCCCACCAATTACCCTTTATGTTTATCATAGTATGTTCATTCAGCAGTCAATCCTCTCATAAGCGTAGCAACAAACAAAGCGGAGTTACTCAGGGCTCATTGCTCCCTCCGATACTCTTTATGTAAAATGACATAGTGACTCGTTTTCATTCATTACACATCAAAACTATGTCGTGTGTGTATGCATGTCCTTATCATCACCTCAATCTACGTTACTGAAATATAAGTCAACCCTAATCCCTTCCCCTCAATGGTTCACCTTTAATGTATTTTAAAATAACATTTGCTTAGTCAACACTCATGTCATGGACCACAACAGAAAACAGAAAACAATCAACAACAACAAAAGAAACGAGATCCTAATTAATAGAATTCGTATGATAACACAATTAGCACACTCTAAGTACTCAATGGTGTTACTTATGTACAATACTACTACTACTGATACTACTACTACTACTACTACTAAAACAACATCAACTACTACTACTACTACTACTACTACTACTACTACTAAAACAACATCAACTACTACTACTACTACTTCTACCACTACTACTATTACTGCTATGACTACTACTACCACTAAACTATTACTACAATTACCACTACTACTACTTTTACTACTACCTAACTATTACTACAAACACTAACACACACACGCACACGCACACGCACACGCACACGCACACACACACACACACACACGTCCAATAAAAACAAAGACGACAGCTGGATTCTCCCACTGCCTGCCATTCACCGCCACCATCGCTTCCAGTACCCTCGTCCGTCCCCCGTCGCCGCCTATACGGAAGCTCTGGCTAGTGGCTAGGAGGTAGTGCAGGTTTTACCACGACTGAGCGCGTTCAACAAATTTCCCGAGGGACTGGCGATACTACGGTGCCTAATGCTGCCGAAGGACACACCTATAGGGGACGGCGAAAGGGGACGCCGAAGGGGGAGACAGAGGAGGAGGAGATAGTGGTAGTGTATGGAGAATAGAAAAAAAAGATGAAGGAATTACACTACCGTAGATAAC
>JACEEZ010024353.1:127500-130000 GCA_016584305.1 Chionoecetes opilio | reverse complement strand
ATAGGAATATGAGGGGTTTATAGCGTTACTTAATAGGAATATGAGGGTTTATAGCGTTACTTAATAGGAATATGAGGGGTTTATAGCGTTACTTATAGGAATATGAGGGGTTATAGCGTTACTAATAGGATAGAGGGTTTAAGCGTTACTTATAGGAATATGAGGGGTTTATAGCGTTACTTAATAGGAATATGAGGTTTTATAGCGTTACTTAATAGGAATATGAGGGGTTTATAGCGTTACTTAATAGGAATATGAGGGGTTTATAGCGTTACTTATAGGAATATGAGGGTTTATAGCGTTACTTAATAGGAATATGAGGGTTTATAGCGTTACTTAATAGGAATATGAGGGGTTTATAGCGTTACTTATAGGAATATGAGGGTTTATAGCGTTACTTAATAGGAATATGAGGGTTTATAGCGTATTAATAGGAATATGAGGGGTTTTAGCGTTACTTAATAGAATATGAGGGTTTATAGCGTTACTTAATAGGAATATGAGGGTTTATAGCGTTACTTAATAGGAATATGAGGGGTTTATAGCGTTACTAATAGGATATGAGGTTTATAGCGTTACTTATAGGAATAGAGGGGTTTATAGCGTTACTTAATAGGAATATGGGGTTTATAGCGTTACTTAATAGGAATATGGGGGTTTTAATATTTTTTTTTTCTTTAACCCCTTAAAGATTTGTTTTTTGGCTAANATTCCAGGTTAACCTTTTTGAAATCATAATTTTCAAACACTATGTCTGTGTGTAGCATGTCCTTACATCACCTCTATCTACGTTACTGAAAATAGTCAACCTAATCCTTCCCTAAATGTTCACCTTTAATGTATTTTAAAATAACATTTGCTTAGTCAACACTCTGTCATGGACCACAACCAGAAAACAGAAAACAATCAACAACAACAAAAGAACGAGATCCTAATTATAGAATTCGTATGATACACAATTAGCACACTCAAAGTACTCAATGGTGTTACTTATGTACAATACTACTACTACTGATACTACTACTACTACTACTACTAAAACAACATCAACTACTACTACTATACTACTACTACTACTACTAAAACAACATCACTACTACTACTACTACTTCTACCACACTACTATTACTGCTATGACTACTACTACCACAAAACTATTACTACAATTACCACTACTACTACTTTTTACTACTACCTAACTATTACTACAAACACTAACACACACACGCACACGCACACGCACACGCACACGCACAACCCCACACACACACACACGTCCAATAAAAACAAGACGACAGCTGGATTCTCCCACTGCCTGCCATTCACCGCCACCATCGCTTCCAGTACCCTCGTCCGTCCCCCGTCGCCGCCTATACGGAAGCTCTGGCTAGTGGCTAGGAGGTAGTGCAGGTTTTACCACGACTGAGCGCGTTCAACAAATTTCCGAGGGACTGGCATACTACGGTGCTAATGCTGCCGAAGGACACACCTATAGGGGACGGCGAAAGGGGACGCCGAGGGGGAGACAGAGGGAGGAGATAGTGGTAGTGTATGGAGAATAGAAAAAAAAATGAAGGAATTACCTACCGTAGAAAACCCACTAAAGTCGCCAGGACAACGTTTTTTTTCGATGTACAGACGTGTGGTGGCGTTAATACTTACATTTCTACATCCATGATTTCGGGAAAGTTAAAAGGGGCTATCTGGAGAGTCTGCCCATTTTGTGTCTTCATCTGTGCCTATTATGGCTATAAATAAACAAATTACAAAAATATCACCAGAGTGGCGACCAACAATAAGGGCGCCAGCTAGTGTTTATGTTCTGAGTGTCCTTCCCCCGTCGTCGTCGCGCGAAAAAAAAAACGAGTAGGGAAATTTGAAACCGTATATAGTACTTGCAGATACAAGCATAAAACAACGCTGAAACAGGGTAGCTTATACACTGACAGTCATGATATAAACTACTGTGTATCATCTTCAGTGGCACATACAAAACAGTAGTGATGCTATAATTCGTAATATATGGCGGCTGGGGACATTATTGCAGTGGCGACTAAAATGTTATCTACGGTACGAGTTTCTGTGAGGAGGAAACAAAATAGAGAAGACGAAATGAAAGGGGGAAAAGGATGTTTAGTGTATGGAGAACAGAAAGAAAAATAAAGATGAAGGATTACAGGACGAGTTAATGTGAGGAGAAAAAAAAACGAGGAAGAAATGAAGGGAAATAAGGGTGTTTGAAGAAATGTATGTCATGAAAAGGGTAAAAGTAGGATAAAAAATGGGTAGCATAAGATAATAAAGAATGAGGAAGGAGAAGAGAAAAGGGGATTTACAGGACGAGTTAAAGTGAGGAGGGAAAAAAAAGGGGCGCGAGGACGACAATAGGAAGAAAAGGATGTTTGACGAGAAGAATGTCAGGGGGAATGGATAACGTAGGATAGAAAATGGAAAAGAAAAGTAAAAATGGAAAGTGAGAGATTAAACAAAATGAAAGCAT
>JACEEZ010024353.1:122500-125000 GCA_016584305.1 Chionoecetes opilio | reverse complement strand
AACAAATAAATCAATACAATGCTGAGTAAAAAAACAAATAAAATATATTCACGTAAACAAAAAAAAAATAGGTTCTTTCCACATACACAATGAGAGAACAAATGCCCAGATTCTCTTAACCCTGAGACAGAGCGTAATTTCCATTGAATTTGGGTACCATTAGCCGATTTTAATGATTATAAGCAATGTTTATAGCTATGACCTATTTAGTATCCTTGCCCACGGCTAATTTTGTATTTAAGTCACTTTTTCGTAAAATTTTTATGGCTTAACACAGGACAAATTTATATAGCAAAGGAAAGATTGGGTGTGAAGGGAGTTCAAAAATCACGTCAACAAGATGTTATTGCGTATGTATTACGCAAAAAACTGAAGAGTACTGCGAAGAATTACAAAAAACACAAGATGAAATGTGCAAAATGATAACAGAAAAACACAAGACCGTATTGCGAAATGTAATTACGAAAAAACTGAAGAGGTATTGCAAAAATGTAATATAACGTAAAACACAAAGATTCTGACATTCTTGCACCTGTTTGGGTGCCGCACAAAAAGAATGAGTATGAAAATGCAACTACACTCCGTTACTCCCTTACGAAAAAATGTTATATATCAAAGTGTTAACAGCCTAGCATAACTAAAAGGATGAAAGAATGGTAGTGCATATTTTCAAAAGAGTTAGTCTTAGTAATTATTATCATTATACAAAATGTTATCATCAGTCCAGTTCTTAAACCCCTGGCGAACCATAACGTATTTTCATTTGTAATTTGGCACCATTTAGACGTTTTTAGTGAATATAAGCAAGATTTTATAGATATGACCGCCTTAGTATCCTTAGCGACTAACTAATTTGGTTATTTAGTGTACTTTTCGTAATGTTTATGGCTCTACAACATACAATTTTTTTATAGCAAAGGAAAACCTCTGGGCGTTAAGGAGTTAATAGGAATATGAGGGGTTATAGCGTACTTAATAGGAATGATGAGGTGTTTATAGCGGTCTACTTAATAGGAATATGAGGTGTTTAGCGTTACTTAATAGGATATGAGGGGTTTATAGCGTTACTTAAAGGAATATGAGGTGTTATAGGTACTTAATAGGAATCTGAGTGGTGTTGATAGCGTAATTAATGGAAATATGAGGGGTTTATAGCGTACTTAATAGGAATATTGAGGTGTTTATAGCGTACGTAATAGGATATGAGGTGTTTATAGCGTTACTTAATAGGAATATGAGGGTTATAGCGTTACTTAAATAGGATATGAGGAGGGTTTATAGCGTTACCTTATAGAATATGAGGGGTTTATAGCGTTACTTTAATGGGAATATGAGGGGGTTGATAGCGTTACTTAATAGGAAATGAGGTGTTTTATAGCGTTACTTATAGGAATATGAGGGTTTATAGCGTACTTAATAGGAATATGAGGTGTTATAGCGTTACTTAATAGGAATCTGATGTGTTTATAGCGTTACTTAATAGGAATTATGAGGGCACACTATAGCGTTACTAAATAGGAATATGATGGTGTTTATAGCGTACTTAAATAGGAATATGAGGGGTTTATAGCGTTACTAATAGGAATATGAGGTGTTATAGCGTTACTTAATAAGGAAATGCAGCGTGTTATAGCGTACTTAATAGAATATGAGGGGTTTAGAGCGTTACTTAATGGAATATGAGGGTGTTTATATAGCGTTACGTAATAGGAATATGAGGGGTTTTAGCGTTACTTAATAGGAATAATGAGGGGCGTTTATAGGCGTTACTTACTAGGAATTAGGATGGGGTTTATAGCGTTACTAAAGGAATATGAGTGTTTATAGCGTTACTTAATCGGAATATGAGTTGTGTATAGCGTTATTAATAGGACCTAGAGTGTTTATCGCGTTACTTAACTAAGGAATATGAGGGGTTATAGCGGTTAAGTAATAGGAATAGAGGTGTTTATAGAGTTACCTTAATAGGAATATGAGGGGTTTATAGCGTACTTAATAGGAATATGGAGGTGTTTATAGCGTTACTTAATAGGAATATGAGGGTTTATAGGCGTTACTAACAGAATATGGAGGGTTTTATAGCGTTACCTTCAATTGAATTATTGAGGTGTTTTTATAGCGTTACTTTATAGGAATATGAGGGGTTTATAGCGTTACTTTAATAGAATATGAGGGGTTTTATGCGTTAACTTAATAGAATATGAGGGTTTATAGCGTTACTTAATAGGGAATTTGAGGGTTTATAGCGTTACTTATAGGGAATATGAGGTGTTTATAGCGTTACTTAATAGGAATAGGAGTGGTTTATAGCGTGAACTTAATAGGAAATATGAGGGGTTTAAGACGTTACTTAATAGGAATATGAGGTGGTTTATAGCGTTACTTAATAGGAATATGAGGGGTGTTAGCGTTACTTAATAGAATATGAGGGTGTTTATAGCGTTACTTAATAGGAATATGAGTTGTTTATAGCGTTACTTAATAGGAATATGAGGGTTTA
>JACEEZ010024353.1:105000-117500 GCA_016584305.1 Chionoecetes opilio | reverse complement strand
CCTGTTCACGCTATAGCCCCTGTTTAACCCTGCTCATGCTAGCAGATGATAGGTAAGGGGAGGAGCAACCGAGGAGTTGTGACAGTGCAATCCTAGCAAGGGCTGCGGGTGGCAATTCTTCACTCTTGTAAGCAGGGTCAGGAACAGACACCGTTGGACCCTGGTGCTGTGAGGGATTCTGGGCGCCTCCGGGAGGGTGAAGCTGGCGATCGCAAGCCCGGCGATCGCGTGGACAAGAACGAGGGTGAATCTCTCTCACACACACAAACACACGCACGCACGCACGCACGCACACGCACGCACGCACGCACGCACGCACGCACGCACGCACGCACACACACACATATATCATCCGTCTGCTCTTGCCTAGTGCAGAAAAGTTTTTAAAGCTCACCTTATATATGTAATTCCCTCACGTAACATTATTCTCCTCCTCCCAATATAATCGCGCACAATTATAATATTTCATCCGTTGGTGCGCGATGTCTGACAGGCGGCGGTGGTGGAGGTGGCGGCAGTGGTGGTGGTGGCTGAGAGGTGTGTGAACCAGAATATATATCCACATGTTGCCCCCAGTCTTGCTCCCTCCGCCGGCAGACCAAGGTTGAAGACTGAAGGATGGGTCATCTAGTGGCCTGTATTATGTTCCGCCTCTTCCTTTTGCTTCGTCTTTTCGCTCTTCTTCTTGATTCTACTACTTCTTTTCCTTCCTCTTTTTCTTATTATGACTTAATAGAATTGTTTAAAATGTTCCATGGCTTCGATAATGTTAACATAAACGACTATTTGAATATTGATTGGACAAGCACTACTCGTAGTAATGGATACAAGATCATTGGTAAGCGATTTCGGTCCCATAAAGCGAAGTACTTTTTTTTTAATAGAGTTGTTAATATATGGAACTCTCTTCCAGCACAAGTAGTTAATAGCAACACGGTTGAGGCGTTTAAGAACAAACTAGATAAATACTTACCATCAACTGCCACACTCCATTACTTCGGCCCTACGTAAACTCTTTTTTTTGTAGCGTTAGCTTTAGTTTAGAGTCTGTCTCTCCTTCAATCTTTCCTATCAAATTCCATTTTCTATTCCAGTTTTGCAATACTGTATGGTGTTTTTTTCTCACTTTTTTCCTGCCGGCCTCGGCCGGAGGGAGAGGTGGGTGGGGAGGAGCCTTCAACTTTACTATTCTCTTACCTCTAACACGTAGAAACTATAGTGGTAGAAAGTAGTCACACAGACAGCCTCGTTTGGCCCAGTAGAGCTGTTGCTGTCTGTTCTTCCTTTGTATTCCCTCCTCCTCCTCCTCCTCCTCCTCATCATCATCATCATCCTCTTCCTTTCTCTTTACTTACTCCTACTCCTTTTTTTCCTCCTCCTCTTCCTCCTTCTCCTTTTTTTTTTTTCTTTTTCTTCTTCTTCTTCTTTTCCTTTTCTATATTAATTTTCTTCTTACAAAGGAATACCAAGGAAGAACAGACAGCAACAGTTGCTACTGCTACTACTGGGGAAAACGGGGCTGCCTTGTGACTACTTTCTACCACTATAGTATCAATAAGTTACCGTAGATAACACTATAGTCGCCATGGTGCATTATTGTCGCCAGGCGCCATATATTATGAATTATAGCATCACTACTGATTTGTATGTACCACTGAAGATGATACACAGTAGTTTATATCATGACTGTATAATCTACCCTGTTTCAGCGTTGTTTTATGCTTTGTATCTGCAAGTATATACGGTTTCAAATTTCGCTACCCGTTTTTTTCTTCGGGCGACGACGACGGCCGGAGGACACTCAGAACATAAACACTAGCTGGCGATCTTAGTGTAGGTCGCCACTCGGTTGATATTTTTGTAATATGTTCATTTATAGCCCTAATGTGACACAGATGAAGACACAAAATGACACAGACTCTCCAGATAGCCCCTTCTAACTTTCCTGAAATCATGGATGTAGAAATGTAAGTATTAACGCCACCAGATGTCTGTACATCGAAAAAAAGTTGTCCTGGCGACTTTAGTGTTATCTACGGTAGAGATAAAAGAATAGCAAAGTTGAAGGCTCCTCCCCATCACCTACTCCCTGCGGTCAAGGCCGGTATGAAAACAGTTAAGAAAAAATACCATGCAGTATAAAAAAAAAAGCCATGAAATTTGCTGGGAAAGGCAGAAAAAGAGACATACTTTCATTTAAGGTTAAAGCTAGGAAATAAAAACTCAACAAATTCACGCAGGACCGAAGCAAATGAATTGGGCAGCTGGTGCTAAATATTTATCTAGTTTGTTTAAGCACCTCATTCGTGTTACTATTAACTACTTGTGCTGGATTTCCAAATTTTAACAACTCTATTAAAGAAAAAGTGCTTCGCTTCATGGGACCGAAATCGTTTCCCAATGATCTCGTTACTACTAGTCGTGCTTGTCCAGTAATGTTCAAATAGTCGTTTATGTTAACATTACTGAAGCCATGGAACATTTGAAACAGCTCTATTAAGCCCCTCCCTAACCCACCTTTTGACAACACTCAGTTCTCCTTTCCTCCTCTTCCTCCTCTCCTCCTCTCTTTCCCCCTCTCCCTTCCTCTTCCTCTTTTCCCTTCCTTCTTCCCCTATCTTCCTCTTCCTCTTCCCTTGTTGAAACGAAAATCATTTAGGCATTATAATCTCGAAACGCTAAAATAAAATTTTGGTTGCAATAATTCCCCTTTTTAATTTAGTTCAAACGAAAAAAGTTATATACTCAACCGTTTCATCTAAGGTCAAGAATAAAGGGAATAGATAAATGGGTCTCAGCAGTCAGATCCTTCGAAAAAATTAAATCGGCTAAATTTTTAACTATTCACAAAACGGGAAAAGTCGACCATGAATTAAATGATTAAGTGTTCGATCTTTGTACAACTAAACCATCCTTTTGGGGAAAGGTGAACGAAGGGCAAGCTTCATTCACACTTTAAAGGGATTTATTAGAAATTTCGTTAACTCAACAGTTCCAAATCCACGAGAGGTGACAACATATAGACTTTGTTTTTTTCGACAAATGCCGATTTATAAAAAATGTTTTTTGGCCCTAAATTTTGGGACTAGCGATCAAAATTGTGTCCTTTGAATACATTTTGAAGGACGGGGAAAAAATTTAGCGAGAACAAATTTTCCTGTATAAAAAAAGGAAACTTTGAAAATTAGGACGTTTTTATCAAAAAACTTTTAGGCGTGTTATCGAATGAAACGATAAAACGAATCGGGGGGGGAAATTTAACAATTATCTTGAATTTTTTTGTTTTCCCAGTCGATAAAGACCCACGTAATAATAAAAAAATCCAAAGGGGGAACACCCCAAATTAATCTGTGCTTTTACAAAAAACCGACCCGAAAATACTTTCACTAAAAATGAAAATGATAAATAGATTTGGGAAAGACTACGGCCGATATGAAAGAGTTGAAAAGAAAAGTAAGAAAGATCTTAATTATATATTGCAAGTATCAGTATTTTGCCCCCAAGAATTTTTTCAGTTACGTGCTTAAGAAAAAGTGATCACAGCGAACAAGGCCCACTTTCCTTTGATGTAAGAATCGAGATAGGAAGTAAAAAACGTTACTTTGTTTCTGTTTTAGAGTTTAAAATAAAAAATGAAAGAAAAAGTTGGCTGCGACAAAAAGCTTTATTCCTTGACATTTAAAGAAATAAAAAAATAAAAAAAATAAAGACGTGGGCAAAACAGGAATATTTTCAAGGGGTTTTGAAGACTAATTTTTTTCTGAGAAAAAGGGCAGCGTGTAAAATTTAAAGGAAAAGTCTAGTGGCGAGACGTTTTAAAAGAGGTGTACCGCAGGGATCTTTTGTCTAGGTCCGTACTTTTCAAAATTATACACATATATTGACGAAGGTCCTCACCCTCGATATCAAAGTTTGCGGAGATAAAATATAACGAATAAAGTAATCACAATGCCGTAAGATGCAATTTCAATCTGACCTTTCGCCTTAGTTTAGGGGGAAAGAATGGCAGATAAATTTGATACCGAAAAGTGTAAGGTTTTGCATATAGGAATAAACCCATCAAATTAACTACCAATGGACGGAATGAAGCTTTTCCCTTGTTACCGAAGAAAAAGACCCGGGGATATAAATTTAAAAAACGACCTCAACCAGGTAAAAAATTGTTCTGAAGTTGTTCTTAAGAAGGATAACAAATTAATCGGTTTCATAGGAAGGACTTTCCAGTATAAGCCTGAAAAAAGTCATTCCTACACTTTCAGTATACGATAGTGAATCCTCATCCTCAAGAACCTCATCTGGAATATTGCGTTCAGTTTGGGACCCTAATACGAGATAGTTGGGGCAAATGGGGAGAAATACAAAGAAAGTTTTCTAAATTATTCCGCGCCTGCAAAACAAGCCATACGAAGAGCGATTGAAGGAACTGAATTTGTTCAGTTTGTCAAAACGTAGGTTGCGAGGAGACTTATAGAGCTGTATAACATGTTCCATGACTTCGATAATGTTAACATAAACGACTATTTGAATATTGATCGGACAAGCATGACTCGTAGTAATGGATACAAGATCAATTAGTCCATTTGTAAGCGATTTCGGTTACGTGAAGCGAAGCACTATTTCTTTAACAGAGTTGTTGATATATGGAACTCTCTTCCAGCACAAGTAGTTAATAGTAACACGGTTGAGGCGTTTAATAACACACTAGATAAATACTTAACATCAACTGTCCAACTCAATTACCTCGGTCCTGCGTGAATTTGTTGCGGTTTTTTTCATATAGCTTTTGCTTAGCGTCTGTCTCTCCTTCAGCCTTGCCTATCAAATTCCATGGCAGTTTTTTAATACTGCATGGTGTTTTTTATCTTTTTTTCTGCCAGCCTCGGCCGGAGGGAGTGGTGGGTGGGGAAGAGCCTTCAACTTTGCCATTCTTTTTCCTGCCTCTTGTACGTTGAAACTATAGTGGTAGAAAGTTGAGTCACACAGGCAGTCTCGTTTGGCCGAGTAGAGCTGTTGCTGTCTTGTAGCTGTTCTTCCTTTGTATTCCTCTTCCTTGTTCTTGTGGCAGTTGTTGTTTTTCATCCTTTTCCTCTAGTCTGGTTTTTCATTTTTGCTTGTATCTTATGTCTTCATATCATGATTCCCTTTTTTTGTATACACTTCTTTTATTATCTCATTTTATCTTTACCCTTTCTCTTCCTCTTTTCTATCTTACAATTTCCCCTTTATTCCACCCTTCTCCCGGTGCTCACATCACCCCCCGCCCACCCACGCGTGCCCCCCCTCCCCCCACCCCCCACGGCTCATCTCTGTCCCAATCAAGCAATGCAAACGCGAGTGAAAATTTGATTTGAATAAAACTGATACGTAGAAAATGCCAACGGGAATAATTTGGCGCAGTTTATTACGACTGACCCTCCCCATGATGAGATTATGGACACCAAGCGAGTCTCATTAATTAACGCTAAACTTGTTAACTAGAAAACCTACACATTGGGCCTGACAGAACACCGCGCCCTGTCTCTCTATTTTATTCTTTATTATATTTTATTGCATTTTTGTCTCCCACGCCTGGAAGATTTGTTGCGTCTGTTTAATCGCGTCGCTTTTGTGTTTCGTCGTCCATGTGTGACTTCCCGAGGCCCGACCGATACACACACACACACACACGCACACGCACACGCACACGCACACGCACACGCACACACAGAGACATACAGACAAACAGACACACACACACACACACAGACAGACAGACACAAACACACACACACAGACAGACAGACAGACTGAAACACACACACACACACACACACACACACACACACACACACACACACACACACACACACACACTGTACTCCGTAGTGTAGAGGTACGCTCGGCTCACAACCGAGAAGTCCCGGGTTCGATCCCCGGGCAGAGCGGAGACAGATGGGTTGTTTTCTTAAAACCCGAGCCCCTGTCCACCCAGCAGTGAATGGGTACCGGGTGTTAGCCGGGGGTTGTGACCCGCCTCCTGGGGTGATGGCTTCGGCCAACACTAAGGATGAATGATAAGAATGTTGATATGGAGACGGGGCCATACGAGTGCAGCTCAGGCCCTGTAAAATACAACTAGATGAATACACACACACGCACACACACACATACACACACACACACGGTTCCGGACTCTCGCCTCCCACAAAACCCTCCTTTCAGCCAGCCCGGCACACACTCGCGTCCCAGTGGTCACCAGGCTGCCGTCCCGGCCTTCACGGAACCCTCGTACCGGAGACGTGAGCGAGGGAGCGGCGGCATTCTTTACACACTGGAACGTGGTTTAGGTGGCCGATTCGGTTACAGCCTATGCGAGGGATGGGAACAGGGCGCCTTGCCATTTAGTGGGGAGATAATTCGGCACCGCTAATCATAATCTGTGTAACTTGTTTTGCATTTTTATTGAATTGGAATAAGTACATTTTCTTTTCTTCGTAAATTTACATTCTGTCCCTGATGGCTAATGCTTTCTTTAGAGACAATAAGTTACACTATACACTCCACTAGGTATACTCTACATAAAAATAATAATAAAGAAATTATATATATATATATATATATATATATATATATATATATATATATATATATATATATATATATATATATATAATATATATATATATATATATATATATATATATATAAAGACACTGAAATGAGGAAAATGGCTACCCAAGACTTTTATTAACAATTGCAGCTTCCATAACACACACACACACACACACGCATACACACACAATCCCCCCCCCCCCACACATACGCACACACACACAAGCACATAGAGACACACACACTTCCCCCCCACACACACACATTCCCCATACAAACACACACACACACATTCCCCCACACAAACATACACACACTCAAGCACACAAAACACACACACACCACCACACACACACACACACACACATCCCCCACCCCACACACACACACAGATGGACCAGTGAAGCCTCTGCACAGCCTTAAGTTTGCAGGGTTCCCAGGGTTCCCCAGGGCAGCCGCGGGTCACGAGGCAATGCTTTACCTAACGAGCTGAGTAAAAGGTTTCCTGACGTATCACAGCCTCGCTAAAACACAAACACCATCCTCTTACCTTATCCTCTCCTCCTCCTCCTCCTCCTCCTCCTCCTCTTTTTGGTCTTCTTCTCCTTAGGCATCCCTTCTCATCTTCTTTTTCTTCCTCTTCCATCACCACCACCTCCTCCTCCTCCATCTCCTTTTTCGTTTCCTCCACTTCTTCTTTCCCTCCTCCTCCTCCTCCTCCATCTCTCAACTTTGCTATTATTTTACCTCTAACACGTAGAAACTGTAGTGGCAGAAAGTAGTCACACAGACAGCCTCGTTTGGCCTAGTAGGGCTGTTGCTGTCTGTTCTTCCTTTGTATATTCCTTTGTATCTCCTTTTTCTCTTCCTCCACTTCCTCTTTCCTCCTCCTCCTCTTCTCCTCCTCTATCTCCTTTTTCCCCGTCCACCTCCACCTCCTCCTCCTCCTCATTCACCTCCTTTTTCTCTCCCTCCTCCTCCTCCTCCTCATCGGCGTCCTTCTTCTCCTCCTCTATCTCCTTTTTCCCCGTCCACCTCCTCCTCCTCCTCCTCCTCTTCATTCACCTCCTTTTTCTCTCCCTCCTCCTCCTCCTCCTCCTCCTCCTCCTCCTCTGCCTCGCCCCCCATCCTTCGCCCGCCACCACCACCCAATGCCTCCCGTTTTCCCAAAATTTAATGTGGGTTGCCCGTGGGATCCCTAAAGGGGGGGGGGGGGGGGGGTAAACTTTCTCCCTTGAACAAAAAAAATTAAAAAAAAGCGTAAGAGAAAGGGGGGGGAAAAGAAAAAAGAGAGGAAGAGGGAAAAAAAAGAAGGGGGGGGGGAGAGAGAGAAGAAAAGAAAAGAGAAAAGAGAAGAAAAGAAAAGAAAAAGAAAAGAAAAGAGAGAGAGAGAGAGAGAGAGAGAGAGAGAGGAGAGAGAGAGAGAGAGAGAGAGAGAGAGAGAGAAAGAAGAGAGAGAGAGAGAGAAGAAAAGAGAGAGAGAGAAGAGAGAGAAGAGAGGGGAGAGAAAAGAGAGGGGAGAGAGAGAGAGAGAGAGAGAGAGAGAGAGGAGGGGAGAGAGAGAGAGAGAGAGGAGAGAAAAGAGAGGGGGGCTAAACAATCCAACACGGGTGACTTTACGAAAATGGCCTTTTTTAATTCTTTTCCATTTTTCCTTTTCCCGAAACGTCACTGTAAAAAACGTAAATGTCACGAAACAGTAGATACAGAGGTAAAGGAAAAGGAGAGAAGGAGGAGAAGGAGGGGGACGATAAAGAATAAAGGAATACGAGGGAATAGAATGGGAAGGAGGAGGAAAGGAAGATACAGGGGTTTGGGAAAAAATTAAGGAAGAGGAAGAGGAAAAAGAAGGGGAAAGATACAGAGGTGGAGGAAAATGAAGAGGAGGAGGAGGATGGGGAGGAGGGGAGGGGAGGAGGAGGAGGGAGGAGGAGGAGGAGAAAGGAAGGGGGAAAGAAGAAAACAGAGGTGGAGAAAATGAAGAGGAGGAGGAGGAGGAGGAGGGAGGGGAGGGAGGAGGAGGAAGGGGGAGGAGGAGGAGGAGGAGGATGGGAGGAGGGGGAGGAGGAGGGGAGGAAAAAAGGAGGAGGGGAGGAGGAGGAGGAGGAAAAAGAATGAGGGAGAGGGAAGAGGAGAGGAGAGGACGGGGGAAAGGGGAGGGAGAGGAAGAGGAGAGGAAAGGGGGTGGAGGAGGGGGAGGAAGGGAGGAGGAGGAGGAGTAGAGGGAGGGGAGGAGGACAAACCTGAGCAGTGCCATCACTGAGCAAAGCTTTCACCCCTTAATGAAGCCCTTCCCTCACACCCAGTGAGCTGGGTTAGGGGCGCTGCGCCGCTGTCTCCGCCAACGACACCAATCACCTCCCTCAATGCTCCCGCCCATGTGCGTGCGTGCGTGCGTGCGTGCGTGCGGGGCGTGGTGTGTGTGTGTGTGTGGTGTGTATTTACCTAGTTTATTACCTAGTTGTAACATACGGGAAAGAGCTATGCTCGTCCCTGTCCCGTCTTCAAATCTACTATTATCCAGTTTGCCTTTGAAGTCCTGAATACTTCTTGCATTAATCACTTTGCATCAAGGTTGTTCCAGGCTTCTATGCTTCTATACGGGAAGCTGTATTTTTTTATACCCCTCTTGCATGTTGTCCTTTTCGATTTCTTCTCTGACCTTTGTACTTCTGTCGTCCACACACAAACAGATCTTCTCTATCAATTTTTCCAGACCCATTGATGCTCTATACCTGCTATAAAATCCCCCTTTTTCTCTTCTTTCTCAAGTGTTGGGAGTTTTAGTCTTGAAAGTCTTTTTTCATATGGTAAACTCTCAGGCTTGGAGCCATTTTTGTGGCTGCTTTTTGTATTCTCTCAATCTTCCTTATACCCTTTTTTTTATGGGGTGACCCAATCACTGCCGCATTTTCCCAAACCCTTGGGCGAATCAGAGTGTTTAAATTTTCCCTTATCATCTCTTCATCCAGATATTTAAAGCCTTTTCTTATATTCCTCAGCAACTAAATATGTATCCCCTGTGTTTTCCCTTTGTTGACATGTTTCCCTCGGGTGCAAATTGCCCTTAAATTTTTCCCAAATTTATTTTAATTGCCCCAAATTTACCCCCAGATTTTTTCGCCTTTTTTTTGATTACCCATTCTTTTCCCCTCGAATATTTTTCCCTCTGTTTTTTTGGGCTACTCCCCCATTTCCACATTTTACACTTTTTTGGGAAATTAAACCCATTTCCCATAGTTGACTCCACCCTAAAAATCTTATCTAGATCCTTTTGTAAATCCTACAGTCCTCTTTACTTGCTATTTTCTTAGTAATTTAGCATCTTCACAAATAAAAACTCAAAAAACTTTTTACCCCTTTCTGCCCTATCATTTACAAAAGCCCAAGAAAAATCACGGGGGGGCCAAAAATGATCCTTTGGGAAACCCTCCATTTATCACACTGCCCCATTTCTGATTTTTGATTTTTTATTACGTTCTCATCTCTTTTTGCTCAAAAGTCTTCCACCCCATTTCCCGCAAACCCCCCTTCAATCCCCCTAAAAGTTTTTTAAGTTTCCCCAGAGCGGGCTTATGAGGTACCTTGTAAAATGCCTTTTTTAGGTCCAAGAAAAGGGCAATCGACCCCCCCCCTCTCTTTCCTGTGTCACATCGATCACAAACCCCGGGGAAAAAGTTTCAAAAAATTTCGTTGTACAGGGCATTCCTCCCTAAATCCAAACTGGCCACCTGCGAGTGTTTTTGGCTCTTCCAAATTTTTCAACCTTTCTGTCCTTAAACAATTTTTTCACACTTTTTGGGCCCTACACTTGTTAATGATACTGGCCGAAATTTAGGGGTTTTCTTTTTTCACCCCTTTTTAAAATTGGCACAATATTTGTTTTTTTCCAAAAACGGGACTCTGCTTCCTTGAGTGAATTTAAAAATTTTACACTGAAATTTTTTCCTATATTTGGGTTTTACTCCCACTCTTTCATTACCCCGTTCGAACCCCATCGGGAACCCGGGGTTTTTCTCCCCTTTGACTTTCCATTAGCCTTTTTACTTTATTCCCTTTCTCCCTTTTATGTCTTCCTTTTATTTTTTTCCTTTTGCTTTAAAATTTTTTCGTTTTAAAAAATTCTTTTTCCCTCTTTTTAAAATACAGTCTGTAACACTTATTCATAACCAAAGCCTTTTTGTAATGCATTTTCTTTACACTATCCCTTTCCCTCCCTTTCAGCTTATCTTTCCTTCCTTGTTTTTCATTTTTCCATTTAATATCTATAAAAATTTTTGGGGGGGTTCTTTCTTACTTTTTCTTTTATTTCCTTTCATAGTTTCTTTTTTCTTTTTCTTTCGGAAATTTTTACATATTAATTTCTAGGTTTTGTACTTCCCCCCAAAGGGTGCTGCCACCCTTTTTTTCCCCCAACTATTTCCCTTTTTTTTTTTCTTTTTAGTCTTGCTAATTCATATTTTTTGTTTAAACCCTTTATTTTTTTTTCTTTTCTCTGATAACTATCCTTGGAAAAATAAATATTTATTTCCCCGGTGTAAAATTTGGATTTAAAATCCTTCCATTTTTTCCCGGTTTTTCTCGTTTCTGCATGGAAAATTTCTCCCGTCTGTCTCTCCGAAAATGTTCTTAATCCGTCAAAGTTGCTTTTTCCCTAATTTTTATCTTTCCCTTTTTTATTTTTCTTTCCCCTCTTTTTTGCTATCATTTTTTTTCAAAATTTAATAAGTAAATGGTCGCTCTTTCCCAAATTGGGGGACGATAATTTACTTTATAATTTCTTCCAGTTCTTTTTGTCAACACTGTAGGTCTAAATCTTGAGGGGGCTTCGCTACCTCTGAACTTTTTGTTCTCTTTAAACCCTGAAATCATGAGGTTTTTCATTTCCAAATCCAAAAATGTACCAAACCCCCGGGTTTTTTTCCTCCTTCAGATACCCTTCTTCCCCGCAAACTTCTTTGCAGTTAAAAACTCCACAAAATTTTTGTTCTCACAAATTTTTCCCTCGTATTCTTTAAAAAATTTTTTCTTTTTGTCTCTTATCATGTCTCCAAAACTCCTTCTCCCAAGGGGAAATTTTTCTTAGGTTGGGAAAAAATTTCATTAATAAGTCTCTTATTTTTTCCTTTTTTCTCACCAACTTTACCTTCAACACCTGGCCATTTCCCTTTTCCCTTTCTCCACATTTTTACTACCAAACCTCCTTGTTAAACCCATTACAACCCCCTCCCCCTTTTTTGGGGTTTTTGTTTCTTCTCCATACATTATATGACCCCCCCCAACTGGGACCCTCCCCCCAGAATCACTCCACTTCGTTTCTACTAAACCCATATGTCTGGTTTCTTGGCTCTCAGGGGAACGTTTACTTCTGGTAATGTTTACTTAGCCCATTTTTATTTTTTTACGATACCTGCCAAACCTATTTCCTTTTCCTTTGGGCGTTTCTCTTACTCTTTTTCTTTTAGAAAGCCCCTGTAGTGGTAACTCAGGCCCATGAAAACACCGTTACTTTTGCCCCTTTTATTTGCCCCTGCCCCAATCATAGGACGGGGCAACTCAACAGGTTGGCCTCGGGCCCCCCAAACAATATTTTATGAAACACTCACACAAACGAAACAAATATATGAAACACTCACAAAAAAACGAAACCAAAATATAAAGAAAAAATCAAACCACAGAAATTTTCCTTAAGTACAGGGGTTTAAAAGGTTTTTAGATTACACGCATACCCCTACACTCCCCCCTGATCCCCAAGATCATTTTATTCAAAAGTTGCGTAAAGGGCGGGGGCTCCCCGGGAAAACCCCGGGCGCAGCTGGGGGGTCCCCTTTTTGGACCCATCTGCTCCCTCCTCGATTTGTGCCCTTTATCCTCGGGGCCCCTCGGGAGGGCCCGGCACCTGGTTAACA
>JACEEZ010024353.1:65000-100000 GCA_016584305.1 Chionoecetes opilio | reverse complement strand
AATGATCACACAATGCAGAATGATCACACAATGCAGAATGATCACACAATGCAGAATGATCACACAATGCAGAATGATCACACAATGCAGAATGATCACACAATGCATAATGATCACACAATGCAGAATGATCACACAATGCATAATGATCACACAATGCATAATGATCACACAATGCAGAATGATCACACAATGCAGAATGATCACACAATGCATAATGATCACACAATGCAGAATGATCACACAATGCATATGATCACACAATGCATAATGATCACACAATGCAGAATGATCACACAATGCATAATGATCACACAATGCAGAATGATCACACAATGCAGAATGATCACACAATGCATAATGATCACACAATGCATAATGATCACACAATGCATAATGATCACACAATGCAGAATGATCACACAATGCAGAATGATCACACAATGCAGAATGATCACACAATGCATAATGATCACACAATGCAGAATGATCACACAATGCATAATGATCACACAATGCAGAATGATCACACAATGCAGAATGATCACACAATGCATAATGATCACACAATGCATAATGATCACACAATGCATAATGATCACACAATGCAGAATGATCACACAATGCAGAATGATCACACAATGCATAATGATCACACAATGCAGAATGATCACACAATGCAGAATGATCACACAATGCATAATGATCACACAATGCATAATGATCACACAATGCATAATGATCACACAATGCATAATGATCACCAATGCATAATGATCACACAAATGCATAATGATCACACAATGCATTAATGATCACACAATGCAGAATGATCACACAATGCAGAATGATCACACAATGCATAATGATCACACAATGCAGAATGATCACACAATGCAGAATGATCACACAATGCAGAATGATCACACAATGCAGAATGATCACACAATGCATAATGATCACACAATGCAGAATGATCACACAATGCATAATGATCACACAATGCAGAATGATCACAACAATGCAGAATGATCACACAATGCAGAATGATCACACAATGCAGAATGATCACACAATGCAGAATGATCACACAATGCATAATGATCACACAATGCAGAATGATCACACAATGCAGAATGATCACACAATGCAGAATGATCACACAATGCATAATGATCACACAATGCAGAATGATCACACAATGCAGAATGATCACACAATGCAGAAATGATCACACAATGCAGAATGATCACACAATGCAGAATGATCACACAATGCATAATGATCCACACAATGCAGAATGATCACACAATGCAGAATGATCACACAATGCATAATGATCACACAATGCAGAATGATCACACAATGCAGAATGATCACACAATGCATAATGATCACACAATGCAGAATGATCACACAATGCAGAATGATCACACAATGCAGAATGATCACACAATGCAGAATGATCACAACAATGCAGAATGATCACACAATGCAGAATGATCACACAATGCAGAATGATCACACAATGCAGAATGATCACACAATGCAGAATGATCACACAATGCAGAATGATCACACAATGCAGAATGATCACACAATGCAGAATGATCACACAATGCAGAATGATCACACAATGCAGAATGATCACACAATGCATAATGATCACACAATGCATAATGATCACACAATGCAGAATGATCACACAATGCAGAATGATCACACAATGCAGAATGATCACACAATGCAGAATGATCACACAATGCAGAATGATCACACAATGCATAATGATCACACAATGCAGAATGATCACACAATGCAGAATGATCACACAATGCATAATGATCACACAATGCATAATGATCACACAATGCAGAATGATCACACAATGCAGAATAATCACACAATGCAGAATAATCACACAATGCATAATGATCACACAATGCAGAATGATCACACAATGCAGAATAATCACACAATGCATAATGATCACACAATGCATAATGATCACACAATGCAGAATGATCACACAATGCAGAATGATCACACAATGCAGAATGATCACACAATGCATAATGATCACACAATGCAGAATGATCAAATTCTGTGAAATAAAATGTAGACACCTGGACGGACACACAAGAGCCCTCTAGCTACTTCACAAAAACAATTACAAAACTAGGGGGGGGGCACTCAGTAGCGCGCATACCTCCGCCCGAATATTTCATTCACCATGTTAAAGGATAAGGAAAATCGGATTTTCAATTGGTTGCCATGGCAACAGTTGTGATTCGATTTCATCTAAAACAACAATTGTGATTCGATTTCATCCAAAATTAAATCAGTTCTTCCTTATACCAAATAGACTTGGTATACCAAGTTTGGTTCAAATATATTCGTAACTTTTCGAGAAATCCTGTACACTAACAAACAGACAGATCGGGGTGAAAACATAACCTCCCTCCAACTTCGTTGGCGGAGGTAACAATACTTACAATCATGGGAATGAACAACATCGGAGTGGAGTGAGATTTTGAGTGAGAGACGAGTGTGAGAAAAGTGGAGATTTAGGCAAACCGTTGGAAAATGCCCCCGCAGTGCCCGATAACTACAACAACTGAAGGAAATGTAATAAAAGGATAATGCTGCATGCAATAAGGGACCTTGCCACAATGCTTGTATCCATAATCATTTGGTGGAATACCACCAAACGTGGGGGAGGAGGCCCATGCACCCACTTTTAAAGTTGGGGGGGGGGGGCATTGCCCACCTGGCCCCCCGTTCCTACGCTTATGTAATGCTCACTCCAACACAAAAACACAACCACAAGTGAAGCCTGTAGCTGCTTGTTTGGATGACGTGGTTTCCAAGGTTAGAAGGGAGTTAGCGAAGTAACGATGTAAGAATGAATAAGGGAACTCGGAGAAAGCTGAATAATAACGAAGCTATAAAGTTGATAGAGGGATCTAGGAAAAGATATAATACGACAATCATAAAAATTACCACAAGAAGGGGGGGGGGGGAGGATCAGCAATGGTATCTGGTCCCCCCTTCTTATCAAAGAATGGGGGGACCATATATTGCTGGCCCGCTCACTTTTTGAAGGGGGGGGGGGCATGGCACACCCGCCCCCCGACCCCCCCTGTTCCTACGCGTATGGTGTTAAGGAACTCATTAAGCCCGCAGCATTCTCCAAACACCATTATAACATCCCACGCAGCAGCCTCCAGGACATGGCAGGACCCCTTATCCCTCCTCCCAGCAGCCACCCAACCCACGCCGCGACGCCGCTCTCTCCCCGCACACACACACTCCCTTCTCTCTTCCACCTCGCTGGGCAAATGACGTGGAGGGAAGCTTTCAAGTGTTGCAGAAGTAAATGGCAGGAATCCAGAAAGCAAAGTTGAATATTTCGTGTATCATCAGATAAAGGTAAGGCAAAGATGGAGCATACGAAATGGTGCCCGTGGCCTTCGGTGCTCATCTCCGTGGCATTAGCACTTTGAGCCTGTGGTGGGTGAGGACAAGATCAGTCTATTGATCTTGATCTATACAATGATCAATACTGACAAGAAAATGATCTTGTCTATTAATCTTGGGTGAGGACCCGTTACCCCGGGACACAGGGATAGTGTGACATCCGGGTTACCACAGTTATCTTCCCCAGGTTACCCCAGGTACCCATTTATCAACCCCGAAAGGAAGGAAGAACAGCTGGATAGGCGGGTCGCCGACTTTTCCTGGCCCGGATTCGAACTAGGGTCCACAGATTCGTAGCCAGGCACGCTAGCCACTACACCACGGAGGCGACAATCATATCATCAGATAGGAATAAGGATAACCTGAACCAATTCTATGATAAAATACGAAGCAAATAGTATCAAAACTTGACAAAAATAGGTATATTAGGTATTATAGTATTTTATTAGTTTATTATAATAGCTATAAGGTAGATTTGGACAGATGAATAGATGGAAAGTAATGTAAAGACACATGAATATAAAGTTATATAATATTGTTAACGTATAAATAGATCAGTAAACTTATTATAGATGAATGGCAAATATAAATGACCTGGATCATCCCACACATCATAATTACACACACATTTGCCTCTGACGATTCCCAAAACAACATATTGTCATTTGTGCAGCGATGAAAACACACACACAGAGCTTGTTATTATTATTGTTATTTGCAGTATTAACCCTTGTAGGGAAGCACCCGGTATACTACTACTACTGCTACTGCTACTGCTACTACTACTACTACTACTACTACTACTATCACTACAACTTTTACTACTATCACCACACCACACCTACTACTACTACCACTACTACTATCACTACAACCACCACCACATCTACTACTACTACTACTACAACCACCACTTCTACCACCACCACAATTACTAACTGTATGCAACGACAAACACACACCACACACCACACACAACACACACACACACACACACACACACACACACACACACACACACACACACACACCACTTTACACATACACATTAACAACATACACATACACACACACACACACACAATTCACCTAACATAATTTATCCACACATCAGCGTTCTCTCTTTTTCCCTCCCTCTCCCTATGACCTCCTCCCTCTCTCTCCCTCTCCCCCCACTTTAAGACTTCATGTGGTGGCTGCATTCAACTGTTTATATCCTTCTTTAATCCCATGAATATGTACACTAATTAACTACATCTAATTAGAGTGAGAGAATGCAGCTGTGCGAGAGAGGGAGAGGGGGAGAGAGAGAGAGGGGAGAGAGAGAGAGAGAGAGAGAGAGAGAGAGAGAGAGAGAGAGAGAGAGAGAGAGAGGAAGAGAGAGAGAGAGAGGAGAGAGAGAAGAGAGAGAGAGAGGAGAGAGAGGAGAGAGAAGAGAAGAGAGAGAAGAGAGAGAGAGAGAGAGAGAGAGAGAGAGATGCTCATCGCCACTAAGTAAACAGTAGAATAAAGTCTTGCTGAATGTCCTTTTGTAGCCCACATGGGGGAGGAAGAAGGAGGAGGAGGATTACATAGGAAGAACATATACCCGAGGACCTGTCTGTGTATAACGAGGGTATCTTCCTAATGAGGTACTTAGTATACTACTCTAGAGCTCTGCGAAGACCCGGGAATTAGTGTGGCACATTAGCACTGCCTGATGTCCCGCGTGCCGTGACAGACAGGTGAGGAGGGGGAGTACCAAACGGAGAACACAACAACCAAGGCTGTGCAACTACCTAAGAATTAAAACAAAACAAATAAACGAATATTATAAACCATAAAGAAACACAAAGTTAGGCATATTTCCAGACTCACACAATACCTAACACCTCATGATTTATCAAAAAGAACGATGGAATCGGCGGTCACTTCACTGCGCGGCGGGAACCGAAAACGAACTGTGGATGCGATCAATCCACGTCAGGGCGGGAACCAAAAAACAAGCAGTGGATGCAATCCGTCCACAACGAGGTGGGAAAGTAAAAACGAGTGGTGGGCACGGCGGGGCGGGAACCAAAAATCGAGCGGTGGATGCGATCCACCCACGGCGGGTCGAGATACAAGTGGTGGATGCCATCCATGCAGGGAGGGTATGGAAACATCAAGCAGTGGATGCGATCAATCCACAGCGGTGCGGGGCACATCAGGTGGTGGAGGCAGACCCTCCACAGCGGTGCTGGGACCATGCAGTGTTGAAGGCGGGGTGTGGACAGCAGCGCGGGTATGAAGGGGTGGAGGCTGTGACTGCGGTGCCTCTTCTGCGTCACATGTAGTCTTTGAGGCCTGGTGACTTTGGTCCGTGGCGGGCAGGGCCAGTGCCTTGCGTGTCCTCATAACGTGTCCGTCAGCGGTAAGGTGGACAACGCGGTCCACTAGTCACCGTGCCGTCGCGGGTCACTGCCTGGAGGAACACAACAAGGAGCCGTCGCTCCAGTGGACAATACAGTGTCCCTATACAGTGTTGTCTTTCTAAGAGACAACATTTTCTCCAGCAACACAACGTTGCCCTCCTTCCCGTGGCGGCGGTGGCGCCGCGCCAGGGTGTAACCAAGCACCACAACCACCACCACCACACACACGCCTGTCACCAGCCATAACACAAACTTCTTGTGTTCTTGTTCAGCTTTCTGGACCTGCCCCTGCCCCTGCAGGCAGGCCAGACGCCCCTCCCTGCCCACCAGCAGAGGCACCATCTCCCGCCACCTGTCACCGGCGGGGAAGCCACACTCGCCCAGGGGTCTCGTGGGGGCGCCAACAGCGAGGCGGCCACCAGGCGCTCCCGCACCTTAACGAGGGTGGTGTGGTGCCCGGTGACCCGCCACTCCCTCACTGCCTGCCGGAGCTTGTCGCCCTCCAGCACCACGCCCAGCAGCAGGAAAGTGACCTCCACCACCATGGCCGTCACCAGCACGAGGCGGAACAATCGGAGACCAGAGAAGCGGCGAGGAGGATCCTCAAAAGGGGATGGTGGTGGAGGAGGGCGATGTCCACAGCCACAGAGTCACCGCCTGACCCATATATACAGGGTCACGCTGTTTGTGTCTTGCATCACCTGACAATATTTAGCCATGTAATATTACATATATTTATAAGATCATGTTAAAAATATACTGTTATATCGCCTTTATTGTTATTGTCTGTTGATGCGCACTAAACACCGTCACCATATCACAACGGCAACAATGTGTGCTCACAGAGGAGGAGGAGGAGGAGGAGGAGGAGGAGAGACAGGCCTGTAGGAAAGAGGGAAGCAAGGAAGAGCGGGTGCAACACTTCACCATTCTGGCAACACTGTTATTCTATACTATAATGTATATGTCACCTATTTCTCGCCTCCCTCGTGAAGTATTGGTGGTGTGTATAAGGGACGGGCTTCATCCAAGAGGTTTGGTAAAAGGGGTAATTGACCCTTCTTGTAGGGAAGGAACCTTTCCTACAAGGAACTGTTAACCTCACAACTCATGCTAACACGGAAAGGTTTTTTTTCAGCATTCTGAAAAAAAGACGTCATATATTTATATACTTGCTCAGTAGGTACTTGTAGACCTAATTATGGAAACCCAGTCACATTGTTAGCTAAAGTACTCCTTGTTTGGGTAGATGTGTTTGCTAAGTACAACACGGCCACCCCCAGCTCTGCAGCCGTTAAGAGACTGTTCTCCCAAAGGTGGGACGTCATGGAGGCCAAAAGAGTTGTCCTCTGACGATTTTGAAAGATTAGTCTTCATGAAGAGAAACATGAACTTGCCTAATATGGAGTTGTCACCAGAGAACTCTGAATGAGAAGTCTGAGGACTGAGAGCCTAATTTCAAATCAATAGAATATATTTTGTAGTGTATTGTACTTATACTAATCATTACCCCCTAGTTTTGTTATTTTTTCTTTTTTTTTACATCACAAAGGACTGGCCAAGGGCAAAAAAAGAAGAAGTATAAAAAAGCCCGCTTAGTTGCCAGTCCTTTAAGGTTCATAAAGAAGACAGTAAGAGAATAAAGAAAGGGGGGTGGGCCAATTTATTTCGGGAGGTGTCTTGTCACTCTTCTCTTGAAAAGATTTAAGTCGTAGAAAGGTGAAAAAATAGAAACAGGAAGAGAGTTCCAGAGTTTACCAGTGAAGGGGATGAAAGAGTGAAGATACTGGTTAACTCTTGCATTATGAATATGGATAGAATATGGATGAGAATGAGTAGAGCCTTGTGCAGCGAGACCGTGGGAGGGGGGGAGGCATGCAGTTAGCAAGTTCAGAAGAGCAGTGAGCATGAAAATAACTGTAGAAGATAGCAAGAGAAGCAACATTGCGGCGGTGATTTAATGATTGAAGACAGTCAGTCAGAGGAGGGGAGTTGATGAGACGAAAAGCTTTTGACTCAACCCTGTTTAGGAGAGCTGTATGAGTGGATCCTCCCCAAACATGTGAAACATACTCCATACATGGGCGGATAAGGCCCCTGTAGAGAGCAAGCAATTGGGAGGGAGAAAAAAAAGGACGCAGACGCCACAGGACACCTAACTTCTTAGAAGCTGATTTAGCAAGAGATGAGATGTGAGATTTCCAGTTCAGATTTTTTGTAAATGATACTCATAGTGGGCTATATTCAAGAATGCTCGTCAAATCCCGGCCGGTGGAGATTTTCCACCGTCGTACCTCCACTGGTCTTATCTACAAGAAATGTCCGACTGATGGATATTTGACAGGTGTACCAACACAAGCGAGCCCAAAGCGGCATCAGTATTTTGACTGTTTTATACATATCTAATACATTTTACTAGTGAAATTTATCATTTCTGACATTAAAATAATAGCTAAGTTAGTGTTCGCCACTTGTCTGAGGCGTTGGGGCAGAAAAAATTGGCCTGAGTGATGCGTGCGAGTACATTTGAACGGCCCGCCACCACTGCTCCACACAATGGCCACCTCCATTCTCCCGCCGCCGCCTGGCTTTCTCACAAGTTCACACACCTATATAAGGCCTCCTGGACCTGATTTTACCTTAATGATGACACATGTGCATTCACAGTGTATGGCTGTCACTCTCGGTTGTGTTGAAAACTCTCCTGTAATGGTCTGGGAAGAAATACGATGGAATAAGTGGAGAGCGGCGTGGAGGTGGGATGTGCAAGTTGTCGCCAATCAGCTGACTCAAACCTCCACCCTCTGAGCTCGACGCGTTGCGTCGTATTTGATTCTTGTATACCAAAAACCGATACAACGGGTGGAGAAAAATTCTTGAATATGGCCCAGTATGTTCATTGTAGAAGAGGGAGACAGTTGAGTGTCGTTGAAGAAGAGGGAATAGTTGTCTGGAAGGTTATGTCGAGTTGATAGGTGAAGAAATTGAGTTTTTGAGGCATTGAACAAAACTGCGGAAGTGAGTTTGCACTTAAGTTGATCAATTGAGTGAGGAGTCACAATGAGGGGGAGGTGTAATGGGAGCTATAACTTCTGTGGGGCGCTGAGGGGTAGGTATAAAAAAATTGTAATAAATACTACATTAATTTACATTAGTGATTTAGTAAATGATAAATTAATTCACTACATTAGTGCTTTACCTCTATTTTTGCTTTTTTTGCAGTGAATATATAACGTAATTGGTTTGCTGATTTGCGAACTTGCGGTTGTGGAAAGTAAGAGTTAGGGTGTACGGAAGTGCATTGGCGAAGGTTGATTTTCGTTTGCAGTCTCTCTCTGCATAGAGAGATACCTCTGATACACACGCATAACTATTATCTCTCTCTCTCTCTCTCTCTCTCTCTCTCTCTCTCTCTCCTCTCTCTCTCTCTCTCTCTCTCTCTCTCTCTCTCTCTCTCTCTCTCTCTCTCTCTCTCTCTCTCTCTCTCTCTCTCTCTCTCTCTCTCTCTCTCTCTCTCTCTCTCTCTCTCTCTCTCTCTCTCTCTCTCTCTCTCTCTCTCTCTCTCTCTCTCTTCTCTCTCTCTCTCTCTCTCTCTCTCTCTCTCTCTCCTCTCTCTTCTCTCTTCTTCTCTCTCTCTTCAGAAAGAAAATATTATTATTTTTCTTCATAGCATAATTCCATAATGTTAAAAGGAAAAAAAACATGATTTAAAGTGCAACTTAAAATATATCACTGCAGATACTTAAATCATGTTACCTGAGAGAGAGAGGGAGGGGAGAGGAGAGAGAGAGAGAGAGGAGAGAGGAGAGAGAGAGAGAGAGAGAGAGAGAGAGAGAGAGGAAGAGAGGAGAGAGAGAGAGAGAGAGAGAGAGAGAGAGAGAGAGACTAAAGCGGCTATTACCGTGGCCACCGAGAGACAAGGCCTGATGCATCGCCCGTGACGTCACACCATGTCGATCCCACCCGCTCCGCTCCCCGTACAAGTTTACCTACCTAATATAATGTTTATCAGTATAAAAGATATACTGTTATCTTCGGAAATGTTTGTTCTATAATATTATCCAATAAAAAACCGTAAAACACATAAAAGAAATGCCATTATGCGACTTTCAAGAAATATGCATGAACTTAAACTCTTCGCCATTTAATATTTTGCGAATTTTTTTTTACATGGAGAATATCAATAGAAGCGGAGTTTAATTAGCTTTCCATTGATATATTTCTTTTTCTGATAAATGAATTAGCAGCATGCATAAATTAGCGTTAACTAAGTAAATAACATCATGAAATCGGGTAATTTTTCCCGATTGATGAGGTTATTTATTTAGTTAACGCTAATTTATGTATGGTTCTAATTCATTTATCAGAAAAGGAAATATATCAATGGAAAGCTAATGCAATTCCGCTTCTATTGATGTTCTCCATGTAAAAAGTTTAAAATATTAAATGGCGAAGAGTTTAAGTTAATGCATATTTCTTGAAAGTCTCATAATGGCATTTCTTTTGTGTGTTTTACGGTTTTTTATTTGATAATATTATAGAACAAATATTTCCAAAGATAACAGTATATCTTTTATACTGATAAACATATATTAGGTGGGAAATTACTCGATTTCATGATTTTTAATATTTAGTTAACGCTAATTTATGCATGCTGCTAATTCATTTATGACTAAACGAAATATATCAATGGAAAGCTAATTAAATTCCGCTTCTATTGATATTCTCCATGTAAAAAAAATTTGAGCAAAATATTAAATGGCGAAGAGTTTAAGTTAATGCATATTTCTTGAAGTCTCATAATGGCATTTCTTTGTGTGTTGTTACGATTTTTTATTTGATAATATTATAGGACAAACATTTCGAGATAGCAGAATATCTTTTATACTGATAACATTATATTAGTAGGTAAACTTGTACTGGGAGCGGAGCGGGTGGGATCGACATGGTGTGACGTCACGGGCAATGTATCAGGCCTTGTCTCTCGGTGGCCACGCTATTACACGGGCACTTTTCTGTTCAGTGAGCAGTGCTCAGTGAGCAGTTTTGAGGATTTTGCTCAACGAAAGCCTGTTTGGTTGAGTAAACAGCGAACTCCTTCGAAGCTATTTTTGCTCATCATGTGAGTGAGCAAACGTTTTCTGTTATAAGAACGACATTAGTGGATGACTATATTATTTTTGCAAGATCATTTTCTTCTAACTCTTTACCGAATTATTGAAGGACAGTGGTGGTGGTGTCAGGTGGTTCAGGTGTCAGCAGTGGTGGTGGTGTTCAGGGTGTAGCAGTGGTGGTGGTGTTAGGGTGTAGCAGTGGTGGTGGTGTTAGGGTGTAGCAGTGGTGGTGGTGTTAGGGTGTAGCAGTGGTGGTGGTGTCAGGGTGTAGCAGTGGTGGTGGTGTTAGGGTGTAGCAGTGGTGGTGGTGTCAGGGTGTAGCAGTGGTGGTGGTGTTAGGTGTAGCAGTGGTGGTGGTGTTAGGGTGTAGCAGTGGTGGTGGTGTAGGGTGTAGAGTGGTGGTGGTGTTAGGGTGTAGCAGTGGTGGTGGTGTTAGGGTGTAGCATGGTGGTGGTGCACGTGGTTCAGGGTGTAGCAATAGGGTGTGGTAGGTGGTGGTGTTAGGGTGTAGCAGTGGTGGTGGTGGTGTCAGGGTGTAGCAGTGGTGGTGGTGTGGTGTCAGGGTGTAGCAGTGGTGGTGGTGTGTCAGGGTGCAGCAGTAGTGGTGGTGGTGGTGTTAGGGTGTAGCGCTGGTGGTGGTGTAGGGTGTAGCAGTAGGTGGTGGTGTGGTGTCAGGGTGTAGCAGTAGTGGTGGTGGTGGTGTTAGGGTGTAGCGGTGGTGATATCAGGGTGTAGCAGTGGTGGTGGTGGTGTCAGGGTGTAGCAGTGGTGGTGGTGGTGGTGTTAGGGTGTAGGTGTGGTGGTGGTGGTGTCAGGGTGTAGCAGTGGTGGTGGTGGTGTCAGGGTGTAGCAGTGGTGGTGGTGGTGTCAGGGTGTAGCAGTACGTGGTGGTGGTGTTAGGGTGTAGCAGTGGTGGTGTGGTGTTAGGGTGTAGCAGTGGTGGTGGTGTTAGGGTGTAGCAGTGTTGGTGGTGCACGTGGTGTCAGGGTGTAGCAGTAGTGGTGGTGTTAGGGTGTAGCGGTGGTGGATATCAGGGTGTAGCAGTGGTGGTGGTGGTGGTGTCAGGGTGTAGCAGTGGTGGCGTCAGGGTGTAGCAGTAGTGTGGTGGTGGTGTTAGGGTGGTAGGTGTGGTGGTGTCAGGGTGCAGCAGTGGTGGTGGTGTGTCAGGGTGTAGCAGTGGTGGGTGGTGTCAGGGTGTAGCAGTACGTGGTGGTGTGTGTTAGGGTGTAGCAGTGGTGGTGGTGTTAGGGTGTAGCAGTGGTGGTGGTTGTGTAGGGTTGTAGCAGTGGTGGTGGTGTTAGGGTGTAGCAGTGGTGGTGGTGCACGTGGTGTCAGGGTGTAGCAGTACGTGGTGGTGGTGTTAGGGTGTAGCAGTGGTGGTGGTGTTAGGGTGTAGCAGTGGTGGTGGTGTTAGGGTGTAGCAGTGGTGGTGGTGTTAGGGTGTAGCAGTGGTGGTGGTGTTAGGGTGTAGCAGTGGTGGTGGTGCACGTGGTGTCAGGGTGTAGCAGTAGTGGTGGTGGTGGTGCTAGGGTGTAGCGGTGATGATATCAGGGTGTAGCAGTGGTGGTGGTGGTGTCAGGGTGTAGCAGTACGTGGTGGTGGTGGCGTCAGGGTGTAGCAGTGGTGGTGCACGTGGTGGTCGTCAGGGTGTAGCAGTGCTGGTGGTGGTGTCAGGGTGTAGCAGTGGTGGTGGTGGTGGTGGTGGTGGTGGTGGTGGTGTCAGGGTGTAGCAGTGGTGGTGGTGGTGGTGGTGTTAGGGTGTAACAGTGGTGGTGGTGGTGTTAGGGTGTAGCAGTGGTGGTGGTGGTGTTAGGGTGTAGCAGTGGTGGTGGTGGTGTCAGGGTGTAGCAGTAGTAAGATTTTGCTCATCAAATACAGATCACCGTGTAATAGTTTCGTTGAGCAGCTCAGCGAAATCTGCTCATTGAGCAGCTGCTCACTGAGCAGAAAAGTGCCCGTGTAATACCGAGACCACCGAGAGACAATCATCTCGGTGGCCACGGTAATACCCGCTCGAGACAATCATCTCGGTGGCCACGGTAATACCCGCTTAACAGTCAGACAGACAAACAAATAGATAGACAGAGAAGATACCTATGTAGACAGACAGAAACAGACATACAAAACGTATATATGATAGAACAAAGAGAGAAAAGGACACACACACACACACACCACACACACACACACACACACACACACAAAGGTGGAGGTGAGAGGTGCAGAAAAGAGAAAAGCGAAACAAAAGACACAATAAAACGCATAGATAAAACATTTTGAACGGGAGCGGAAATATAGGCTTTGACCATCGTTATTTTTCTTCTTCCCGACTGGACTGAAATAGAGAAGCAACCCATACATATACAAAACTCTGAGTGAAATAATATATGGGATCCAGTGGAGGAGTCTGTGTGTTTGGAGGTGTGTTGCCAAGAGCTCAGAAAATAACAGGGAAGGAGATGGCGTAGTATACTATATAATGTAAGAGTTGGGGGTGTGATGGAGGAAGATGAGATTAGCAAAGAAAACTAGCACGGCAGGCAAAGGAGTCTGGGAAGATAAATTGTAGGTAAGTAATGAGAGAGGAGAGATACGTGAAGAGGAATATTGTAAAGTGTGGAGAACGAATCTTACATTGTTCCAAATATTAGTTTCCCATAAAAAGAGTTGACAGCAAGTTCAAGATCATTTTTTTGCTCATACAGAAAGATCTTGCAACCCTTTTCCTTGCCTTTTACAAGAAGAAGAAAAAAACTATCAATATTTTTTTGAGGATCATGGAAAGGAACAGATAAGAAACTGAAAGAAATTAAAGGACAATATAAGAGATACAAGACGACAAGACTAACAAACTAAAGATCCAGACAGCAAAATGTTAAAAGGAAAAAAAAAGAATGAAAATGCAACTTAAATTTTTCACTGTAGAAACTTAAATCATGTTACCAGAGAGAGCGAGCGAGAGAAGAGAAGAGAAAGAGAGAAAGAGAAGAGAAGAGAAGAGAGAGAGAGAAGAGAAAGAGGAGAGAGAGAGAGAGAGAGAGAGAGAGAGAGAGAGAGAGAGAGAGAGAGAGAGAGAGAGAGGAGAGAGAGAGAGAGAGAGAGAGAGAGAAGAGAGAGAGAGAGAGAGAGAGAGAGAGATAGATAGATCAGTATGTGATAAGAACATATACATAACATAAATTGGTACAAAAGACAAAGGGCGAGGAGAGAGAGAGAGAGAGAGAGAGAGAGAGGAGAGAGAGAGAGAGAGAGAGAGAGAGAGAGAGAGAAGAGAAGAGAGAGAGAGAGAGGAGAGAAAAAAAAGAGAGAGAAAAAAATTTAAATCGATGTAAAAACAAAGAACTCGGAAGAATAAAAACAAGAAAGCAAAAAAACGATGTCATGGACCAACACTATGACCCCAAAACAACTGAGCCGCTGGGAACAGTACACTTCAGACTACACGCAACACACAATAACACACCACAGAAACATGACATACATTAACAAGTATTAGACACAATTAGAACACTAAGCAAAACACATAGGAAGCACACAAGGCCAGACACACACACATATCCTTTCAACACACCACACACACCACACTATCCCTGAATATTAAAATTAAAGCTCCCAAGAATGAAACCACCTCTACTGAGAACAACATCAAATGTCAGGTTTTCCACAAAACTGAAAGTGTCAGCAAGTCGAGAATCTTCCATGGACACAGCACAAATCATTTCACCACACTACACGCCTTACAAGAAAAAACAAAAAAAACGTTAAAATCTTTTAAAAATCAGAGACTAAAGAATCACATAGAGACCTGATAACTAATAACCATATTAATTAAGCAGTTATCAAACGTAACTTTAAAAAGAGAGGTAAGTAATCGTAACAGAGGGAGACAAGAGAGAGAGAAGAAAGACTGGCAGAGAGCGAAGCTTAGACGAGAGCGAGTAGCCTGAAACAGAGCGAGCCTAATCTTTAGCTAACTTATTACAAACAATAAAAAACTGACCAATAACTTAACCTAAAGAAACGGAAATTAAGTAAACGAAAAGTCCAAAACATTTCAGCGCACGCGCACGCGAGCCATGCACATGCTTATCCAAACGCGTCTACAGCGCACTATGGCCCGCACACATTCCACGCACACCAAACGCAAACACGCAACTACGCACACACGCACAACACAATCGTCTTCCACCCCCACACACACACACACACTACGCAGCACACACACACACAACACACACGTTACCACTATAAATTTAAAAAAAAGATAGCAAGAATTGAAACCAAGCATCAAATATAAAGAACAAAACCAAATGCAGAAATTGGATCTGAAACCCGCTTGTCACAAATCGAGAATCCTTCCATGGGACACACACACACACATACACATACACATACACATACACATACACATAAAACACAATACACACACACACACACACACACACACACACACACACGTAAATCATAACATACCATAAACCTAACCTCATCTTACCTGGCATAACCTAACCTAACCACACTTAACTTAACCTAGCTTATCATAACTTTACCTATAGTTTAATATGGCTTAACGTAATTCTAACATAGGGTAGCACATCTAACCTACATAACATAGCCTGGCAAACCTAAACTTAATTAATCGCATATCCTGACCTAGCTTCCTATATCTTTATAACTTATTTTACCTAACCTAATTTAACCTAACCTGACCTAACCTAACTTAACCTAACCTAAACTAAATTAACGTAGCCTGGCCTAGCTTCCTAAACCATTATAGCTTCATTTTACCTGATCTATCATATGCTTATCCAAAGACCTGTCTACAGTAGTCTATGGCCTATCCTATTCCAGCTGAACCAAAGCTGAAACTAACCCAACCTTATTTAACAAAGCATAACACAATCGTCTTCTCACGCCCTCGCAAACAGAGGATACTGAGAAGGGAAAATTAGGAAGGAAAGGATTAAAAGAAAAATTTATAAGAAAAATATGAACTCTTTGCATCCCAAGAAGCTGTGTAACTTTAGTGCCTAGAACCCTGACACGCACAGACCAAGCAGGGGAGATGAATATGTGTGTGCGTGTGCGTGTGCGTGTGCGTGTGCGTGTGTGTGTGTTTTGTAAAGTACGAGTGAAATAGAATCGTCCCCATCAACCATAACACACACACACACACACACCCACACCCACACCCACACCCACACCCACATCCACATACACACACACACACGCACACACGCACACACCCACACAACTCACACCCACACACATATACACCCACACCCACACCCACCACACACACACACTCACATACACACACACACACACAACCCACCCACACCTACACCACACAAAACACACACACACACACATCACACACACACACACACACACACACACACACACACATACACCCCCCCACCCCCCACCCACAACACACACACTATTTACCCAAAAGTAATGTGTGTTCAGGGAAGGAAACCCTTTTTTTGGGTTTTTGTGATCAATTTTTTTAAAAAAATATCTGCTTTTTTTATAATCCCCCTGGGGGCCCCGCATTTGGACTAATACCAGTAGCCCCTAGCCCTCGGGGGACGAAGAGCGTGGTCACTCTCCTTTTTAACAAAAAACCCCTAGGGCATGCGGGGCGCCCTCGACTTTTTATCCCTTTCATAAAAACAAAAAAAAAAAGGGCAGTGCGTACAAACTTGTGGAAAAAAAAGTTAAAGAATATTTTTTTTTTGGAATTGGTAGTGGGGAAAAATTTAAGAGTGAAAAACCAAGGCCCCTGATCTTAAAACAGCATGATTAGATTTGTTTGTCATTTTCTTTCTCCTTTTTTCCTAACAATTCAAACGCACGGTATATAAGCACACTAACACAAGTAGGGCTTCTGATCATCACACACGAAGCCAAAAAATATCATTCGACATGACAACGTAATCTATGAAAAAAAACCACAACCCGGTGAAGCCAAATTTGTACTTCGCAAATAAAAACGGGGTTTTAAAGGAATCCAAAGCCATGGCATTCAGTAAGGAGTCATAAAACTGGGTGTGTTTGTGTGTGTGTGTGTGTGGTGTGTGTGGTGTGTGGGTGGTGTGGGGTGGGTTGTGTGTGTGTGTGTGTGTGTGTTTTACCTTTTGTATTTACCTACATTGTATTTACCTATAGTTGTATTTTACAGGGCCACAGAGCAACTGTTATGGGGCCCCTTTTTCCATATCAACATTTTTTTTTTTATTTTGCTTCTAGGCGTTAGGGAAGCCCCCAACCCCGGGGGGCGGGTCAGAAACACCCGGCAACACCCGAAAGTTTCACGCGGGTGGACAGGGGGCTCGGGTTTTAAGGAGACTGGGGGAATTTATGCACATCAAAAATTTTTAAATGTGAGGTCTTCCCTAAAAAACCATCGTCTTTTCCACCCGACACAATACCCCAACAGCAATAACTGGGATACTTATGGGGTGGATAGAGGGTAAAAATGGCTGTAGGTGTTTAATACGCAGCCGGGGATCCAAAATAGCAGCGCTGATCGAGGCCGCTGGAGGACAAGGCGGAGGGCGGGAGGCGGTTGTGCTTTGATATGGGCGTCAGAATTTTTTCAAAAACCCAGTTATCTTGACGGGGCGGATTGTTACTGTTTTGATTTTAACACGCCTAGGGGTTTAAACACTTGTGCAAAGAGTCTACTCAATATACAATCCAGTATTTTAGTAAAAAAATGTTAATGGTAGAGGCTCGGATGTACTAAATTTTCCCAAACCCAGGGCGGGGGGACCGGCTGCACAAATCCCACTACCGTGTAAATCGTTGGTGGCGAAAAAACTAATAGGCAGCACCCAAATGCCCGCCTTTAACCAAAGGTTAATTATTTAAGGTCAATTAAGTGCTTAATAACCACGGGAAGTTCTTTTTTATTATCCCCGTACTTAATTTTTTTCAAAATTAAACCTTAATTATTTTCCCATTACCCTTTTAATTATATTTTTATATATAATATATAATATAATAATTAAATATATATATATATATATATATATACATTCCTACGCACCCCTTTGATGAGCGGATAATACCCCCCTCACAAGGGGGGGGAGACAAAAAAACCGCTCGGCAATGTTGGAGGGTGGTTTTTGGATAATTTTTCCCCACGGGGGCCGGCGAAAACTGAAGTTCCGCTTTATTGGAATCACCCCAGGCCACAGGCCGGAAAATTTTTTTTTGAGGTTTCGGGACTTTGGTCTTTGACTACTTTTACTTTATAGCCCTGTAGAGGTACCAGTGAATATGCAACATATACTTTTTCGGGGGGGGGAGTTTTTCCTGATGTTATAATATCCCCAGATAGTCCTCACCATGACCTCAAATTGGTTTTTGGATCTCTCTATCAGCGGGGGAAATTCAGGGGGACCTAGATAGGGTACTATTACCTTCAAATCTATTATATTTAAGAGAGATCTGAGGTAATATTTGATGCCTGTCTCCCCTGATTTATTCATAATTGACACCTGATATCGGGTAATTTAGCCATTCCCCCATTTAAAAGAGTTCCCATGATATTCTTTCCCCCAAAAAAATTTGTAAGATGATGCGGGGGATTGTATGGGATGGGGGGTGGGATTTTGGAAAATCAGCTTTAAATTTGTCCTCGACCCCTAAATTTGCCCTCATGATCTAGGTACGACCTAAAAATTTGGGCAAATTTTTTTCCTATGGTGGCTGGCTGAGGCCAAGAGCTGATATTTCCTAGGAAAACTGCTTTTTTATTTTTCGACCCAAAAAATTAAAGGACAAAGCTATACCTTTAATGGATTGGAAGATAAATTGTAGTCTTCAATAGTTTGCTATTGAAACTAAAAAAGTTTTGCTACCAAAACACCAAAAAGTTCTCTGCTTCTGCTTTCAAGGTCCAGAAAGGGAGAAATTTCAGGTTCTTGGGACAAGACCAGAGTGCACCGCTGGACATGTATAGTAATGCCCGGGGGGTAGCTAAGGAGACGACCACATCCCCGTTTGTACTCGTTGAGGATCCTCCGAACTGCGGGTTACCCGGGGTGCTGGTTCTTTGGAACAGATCACAGCCTTTTTGTTGTACCTTAAGCTTCAGCAAATCCAGAAGAACTCAAAAGGTAACCATACTGTTTTTATTTGGGAAAATGAAGGACTTGAATGTGCTATGAGTATGCGGGGGCGTTAAATCGGTTTTTGTGCCGGTGCTCTCGGGGGGTCTGTAGAACTATGGGATACCTTCAAACGTGAAACTCTACAGGGTGCCAAGGAGGTATTGGGGGGGCGCCCGAGGTCAAGGCGTGGTTTTGTCTCGACGGAGACGCTGGAGAAAATCGAGGAGAGTCGCGCTGCCAGGCTGGCTGGGAACCGGGACCAGCACAGGGCTCTGTCACGCCGGACTAGAACCCTCCTGAGGAGAGACAAGGAGAGGTATGTCAGGAGTCTCGCTGAGGATGTCGAGGGTCATTTGAACGCTAATGACCTCCGACCCGCCTACCGAGCCCTGAAGAAGCTCCGTTCCAAGTCTCCTTCTCGGGCGAGTGCTATTCGAACAGCAGATGGGCGCCTCGTGTCGGACATGGATGGGCAGATGGCTCGTTGGGTTGAGTACTTTGGGCAGTTGTTTACGGTGGACCCTCCAACTGAGCAGCTTCACACCACTGGGTTACAGGCAGTGGATGCCGATCCTCCCATGACGAAACCGCACCCTCTCTTGACGAAGTCAGAGAGGCTGTAGCAAAGTTAAGGGTGAAAAGGCAGCTGGTGTTTGTAATATCAGTGCGGAGCTCCTCAAAGCTGGGGGTGAGGCCATGATCCGCGGGTTGCATGCTGTCCTGACTGCCGTGTGGCAATCAGGTACCATTCCTCCTGACTGGAAAAGGGGGCTGGTCGTCCCTATCTGGAAAGGGAAAGGGGACCGTCAGGACTGCAACAATTACCGCGGTATTACACTGCTCAGCGTACCAGGCAAGGTGCTTGCCCATCTATTGCTGACACGAATTCGCAGTCATCTGGTGAAAGCATCAGAGACCTCAGCAGTCTGGGTTCACGCCTGGTAAGTCAACAACGGACCGTATCCTAGCGCTTCGTGTCCTGGTGGAACGCCGACGTGAGTTTCGACCAGGGGATGCTTGCAGCCTATGTTGATCTCAAGAAGGCGTTTGACTCAGTGCATCGTGAGTCACTCTGGGATCTCTGCGACTTCGAGGGATTCCTGCAAGGACTATTGGTTTGATAACTGGTCTGTACTCTGGGACTGAGAGTGCTGTGAAGTGTGGGGCAGGTGTATCCAGCTTCTTTCCTGTGAATACAGGAGTGAGGCAAGGGTGCGTCCTTGCCCAATCACTTTTCAACGCTTGTATGGACTGGGTATTGGACAAGGTTGTAGATCAAAGTGATTGTGGATAATTCCGTCGGCAACACCAAGATCACTGATCTTGTTTTGCCCGATGATGCAGTTAATCTTTTGCTGAGTCGCTGGAGGTCTGGTGATGGCTCTCGAGGCGCTGCACGAGGAGCAAAGCCTTTGGGACTTGAGGTCTCCGGCTCAAGACCCAAGGTTCCATGTATTTGGATATTTACTAGATGAAGCAGTATACAGTCTGTTCATGCGTGTGGCGAGGGACATTGAGATCTGGAAAGTTTTACATACCTTGTTAGCGCAGTCCCATAATGACGGCGGGTCACTGTCAAGAAGTCTTACGACGGATTGGCATAGCCCCCACGTTGGTTATGGACTCCTTCCTTTCCTCTCCTCCCCCCCCTTCTACACTCAGCGGGAGTAGTGGCGTTGTCGGTACCGGTGCAGGAGACAAAGATCGGGATCTTCAAGTCGTTGTGATCCTGTCTTACTCTAGGTTGTGAGACATGGACACTAAATGTGGACTTGAAGAGCCGAATCAATGCCTTTGGTAATAAGTGTCTTCGCAGAATCATGGTATCGATGGGATGATTACGTGTCAAATCAGCGATTGCACCGTGACACTGAATCGAGGCCTATTACCGCACATCCGTTCAGCGCCAACTTCGGCTATATGGGCATGTGGCACGCTACCTGAAACTGATCATTCCATGGGGTTGTATCTGAAGAGCCACCTCCGGCGTGGAGGAGCCAAGGAGCGCGCCCCACAAGGCTCGTGGCTGGGGCAAGTTGATGTTCTTGTCGAGAGCTGCTTGGGTAATGGGAAAGGAGCCTGCATGGGAACTCGCGCTGTGGTGACCCCCGGAGTGGCGTTCGTAAGGGTGGGCGAGGCGACGCGCCCCCCGGCGTATGCCCCCAATGATTGATGATGAATAGTTTGCCTCAGTATGGAAAACCTTTCTATGTCTATCACAGGTCGGATCAATTCAGGTCCCATATTATATCTACAGATATTCGGATGAGTGGAAACCTGTTAGGATTATTATTACACTCTTTCAGCCAGGTAGGACTTTAAAACCATAATCATTGTTCAATTTGAGGTATTATTTCCTTGCGACACCATGTATTAGATTTCACTAGTGGCAAGATATTAATTATGAACTGGAATATCACTTTCCGCTAATACCTCACTAAGTGGTGGGGCAAGAAAGTGGTTCCTATTCTGGGAATTAATAGGGGTTGGCATGATAGGAATACTACTCCTGTTCGGCTTGGTGGGTATGTGGGATGGGTCCCATTATTACCGACCAACACCCAAGGTGAACATTGAGGGACTTTATGTATTTTGATGACCTTCTTTAGGTAACGCCCAAAATATCAGCTCCAGATTATTCGTTGGAAGGGACCATCAACGTCTCGAAGGGTATTACTAACTAGCTTGACACATTTACCTTTAGCATTTCAGTGTTTTTTTAGTCCATTAACAGTTTAAAAACTTAATACCAATATTATTAATTACTACAGCAGCTAGACCTTACATTTAGATCTTGCGAATTGGACTAGAGGTTGAACTAGTAAAAAGTTGGAGCCTCGTATTGGCAAGCAAACCTGTATGCTAAGTTCCACTTTATTAATTTGGTAGTTGTAACAATTTCAACTATCTCTCTGCTTATGAAGGATCTTTGTGCACCATGTCAAACATTGTCTTTACATTGACTGCATGACAGTGTGGCTCACATTTCAACTCGGCGTTGGAACAGCTGCGAATCTAGTATTAGTGGACTGCCATTTTTAAACTACTGTAGTGTCTGAGTTATTATAACTGTTAGGACAGAGAGCGATGTTATGAATAGATTGTTTAATTTCTACAAGTTCTTAAGTTATAGGGCATGCATTTGATAGCATGTTTACACGGAGGACAGGTAGGCAATTACCAAAGCGCATAACCTTTCACACTCTCGTGTAACAATCTGAATAGATATTACATGTGGGGGGGATGTCCCCTCACATAAGACACAATTTATTATTCGTACTTCATTAGAAGTAGCTCTGGAATTTAGGGATTGTATCTTTAATTTGAGTAGGTCTAAGTGGTTTATGGTAGGCTGAGAAGTTGGCATCTTAAGTACAGGTGTTTGGATTTACGTAAAATTAAACAGCGCCAGGATAAATACCCACTAACGAGCGATATTTAAATCTAAGGTGGCTGATATAGCTGATTACCCATAGGTGAATAATAGTGATCTCCATTGTGGGGGGGGTTCCTCGAAACTGTAGCTGTTGATGGAATAGAGCACACTCCAGTAATCCTCATATTAAATTACTTTATCGAGATATCTTTGACATTTCGTGTTCATGATGATATAAACACATTGGGAATAATTTCTTATCCCCAGCTTGTCGTAATTGAACTCTATTGGAAATAAACCTCCTCATATTTATTCCATTGCTCATTTAACAATGGTAGAACTGTTCTTTAATTAATATAAATCAATAGGAATTGACTTAATGCGTCCTCACACTTATAATATATTCGGTTTGGTGAGCATTGCCTAATTTAGATGATAATAACGCTTACGCTAAATTTCGCCATGATTTAGTTAATAACCTAAGTCAAATAAATATTAAAGTGAAAAGATTACGTCTAACTGAAAATAATTATTAGGTGATAATACTAATATTATATCAAGTGGTGGTAGTGCTGCTCTGCCGTCAAGACCACGAAGCGAGGCCGTATATAACACAAACACCACTTAACTACTGCAACTAACCATAGTAGTACGTAACCTCGGATGCGATCTAATACCTGGCGTATGGTAGTGAAACGGTGAGTCGTTCCCGACCCGCCAAAACACCTCACCTCCCGCTCTCATAACCAGCAATTGTGGTAAGGCTCAGAATTACGCCCACAATGACACTTTCAATCACACGTACAATCAATATTCTCACTCGGGGCACCAATTGGGAACTTATGTCCCATCCATATATTTAATGTGAGGTATTACCTAATCAAAACCCATCGGTCTATCTAATCCCGACACAAGACCCCAACTAGTCACACTAAACTAGGATACTTATCGGTGGTAGGTAGGGGTGAAATGGCTGTAGGTGTATTAATACTGCATGGTCCTGTGATCCGAAGTGGTCAGCGCGTGTCGAGGCGCCCCGGAAGACAGAGGCGGAGGGCTGGGAGGCGGTGTGTTTTTGATAGGGGCGCAGAAGGTTTTCAAAAACCCAGTTATTTTGAGGGCGGATTGTTATCGGGTTTTGATTTTAACGTCCTATTGGTTTTTTAACCAGTGCAAAGATCTAATATCTTCTCTCATATATAAAATCCACGTATTTTAGTAGAAATGTTAAAAATCGGTTTAAAGGCGGAGTGTACTGAAATTCCAAAATAGCGGGGGCGACCCTGCACAAATCCCCTACACGTGCAAAAACGTGGGGGCGAATCTAATAGGCAGCAGCCAATGACCGCGCTTCTAACCAAGGTGTTAATTATTTAGGTGCAAATTTAAATGCTTTAAAAACCACTGGGGAAGTTTTTTTTTACCCATTTTCTTATCATTTATTCAAATTACCTTAATTATTACCCTTACCATTTTAATTATATTATATATATTATTAAAATATAATTATATTATATAAAATATATTATAATATATATATATATAACATTCCTACCACCCCTTTGATGAGCGGAAAAACCCTTCCCTCACAAGGGGGGGGAGACCCAAAAAAACCCCCCTCTGCCCTTTTTTGAGGAGGTGGTTGTGGTATTTCACAGGATCGCCCTCTTTTTACCGCTCCACCCGGACATCGAACCTGGGATTTCTCGGTTGTGAACCGAGCGTGCTAACCATACACTACTGTGTGTGTGTGTGTGTGTGTGTGTGTGTGTGTGTGTGTGTGTGTGGTGTGTGTGTGTGTGTGTGTGTGTGTGTGTGTGTGTGTGTTTCATCTAGTTTGTATTTTACAGGGCCAAGGCAATGCTCGTGTGGCCCCGTCTCCATATCAACATTTTTATCATTCATCCTTAGTGCTTTGTGTTGGCCGAAGCCACCACCCCGGAGAGCAGGTCACAAACCCCGGCTAACACCCGGTACCCATTCACTGCTGGGTGGACAGGGGCTCGGGTTTTAAGGAAACAACCCATCTGTTTCCGCTCCGCCCGGGGATCGAACCCGGGACTTCTCGGTTGTGAACCGAGCGTGCTTCCCCTACACCACGGAGTACCTCGGTGTATTGTGTGTGTGTGTGTGTGTGTGTGTGTGTTGTGGTGTGTGTGTGTGTGTGTGGTGTGTGTGTGTGTGTGTTACCTAGTTGTAGCATACAAGGCATGAGCTATACTCGTGTGGTCTTGTCTCCATATTTACATCTACCAAGATTTTCCATAAATTGCTGCACATTTTTTGCAGTTATCACTTCTTCTATTAAATTCTAGACATCTATACTTTTATGTAGGAAAGCTATACTACATAGTTTCTTGTATTATTGAAAACTTCCTTTTCTCAAGTTCTCCCTATGTCCTGTAAATATCCCTCCTTTTTTTTCATAAACCTCTTAATAAATAGCGCCTTTCCTGTCAAGATGAAGTCATTTATCAATATATATAACGTAACTAAATTTCCTAGCTCTTTCTTTCCATTTGTCTCAAGTATCGTATCATCTGTTCAGCGAGTGACCACTGATAACTTCGACCATAATTCTATCAGTTCTTATCGCTGCCTATCGCATCCCCACCTCGCACCGCCGACCCTACCCGTCACACGCTTCATGACGCTCCCGACACCCTCACGTCAGCAGCGCGAGGCGGAATTATTGCACACGTGGGTTCGGGGGTTCCGAGCAACGCGGCGGCGGCTGATTTACGACGAGCGACTGTCAGGCTGGCCGACGGATATTGAGGCGAGTAGACGAGGTGTTTGTAGCCTGTCTGTCTGCCTGTCTGCCTGCCGTCTTGAGAGAGAGAGAGAGAGAGACTCTGAGAGAGTGAGAGAGAGAGAGAGAGGACTCTGAGAGAGAGAGAGAGGAGAGAGAGAGAGAGAGAGAGAGAGAGAGAGACTCTGAGAAGAGAGAGAGAGAGAGAGAGAGAGAGAGAGAGAGAGAGAGAGAGAGAGACTCTGAGAGAGAGAGAGAGAGAGAGAGACTCTGAGAGAGAGAGAGAGAGAGACTCTGAGAGAGAGAGAGAGAAGAGAGAGACTCTGAGGAGAGAGAGAGAGAGAGAGAGACTCTGAAGAAGAGAGAGAGAGAGATAGGAGAGAGGAGACTCTGGAAGAGAGAGAGAGAGAGAGAGAGAGAGGAGAGAGAGAGAGAGAGGAGAGAGAGAAGAGAGAGAGAGAGGAGAGAGGAGAGAGAGAGAGAGAGATAGAGAGAGAGAGAGAGATGATCCAACACCTTCTTGGACGCCCCCATCTCCTCAACTCCAAGCAATTTGGTTTCAGGCAGGGAAGGTCAGCTGCAGACCTGCTCCTCCTTCAGTCTGCTTCCTGGAACCACTCGCGGATAGAGGAATGGACACCTTTGTCGTGGCTTTGGACATCGCCGGAGCCTTTGACAGGGTGTGGCAACCGAGGTCTCGCTGCCAAGCTGAGGAGCCTGGGAGTGGCGCGGCGCCCTACTGCAGCTCATCCAGGACTACCTCCAGACAGGACCTTACGGGTGGTGATCAACGGCCACACTTCCAGCCAGCAACCCATCCACGCCAGCGTCCCGCATAGCAGCGTACTCGGGCCTCTTCTGTGGAATGTCTATTTCAATGACATTCTCCAGCTCATTCCTGAGGCCCAGGCCTACGCTGATGACTGCACCCTTGCCTTCCCCTGCGACAGACGTGACTGGCAGGACACGGTGTTGCCGCATCAACCTGGCATTGGACGACATCGTCACCTGGAGTAGTCGATGGCAGGTCGAGCCTGGCCCCTGACAAACCAGCTCTGCTTATCTCCCGCAGGCAAGACATCACCAACCTGCCTGCACCGGACATACGGCTTTGAGGGCAGATCACTCCCCCTTCAGAGATCCATCTCCATTAGGGTACCCGTAGGTCCAATGAAAGTGAAATATAGATTATTTCGAATTTGGCAGGGTGTTTTCTTATGTAAAATTGAATTTTAAGGGTGGTTTGTCCACTTCAACTTTTTGGTTTGAGCACTTCTTGCTATGCAAAAATGGACTTTTATATTTATATGCAAAACATAGCTTAAAGTGCGATTTCGCATAGTAAGAATTGCTCAAATGCAAAACTGGAATGAGATAAAATCGTCTTAGAATTCCATTTTACATAGGACATTGGCATGCCAAAGTTGAGAAAAATAATTTTGTTATACGGCGTACCCTAACCAGGGTACCAAAATAGTTGGATTGGTTACGATGGGAGGAAGGAGAAGACCAGGGCGATGGTGCCCGACAGCTATGGGAAACTGCACCCAGGTTGATCAGGGAGGAGCGATGTGTCAGTGACAGAGGAGCCATCTGGAAAGTACCTTTGGCACTTTGTACCAGAGGACCCGGTGCCATCTGAGAAGCCTGCGTTCAAGGTGGCTCAGGCTCTCTGTGATCTGCTGGTGACATACGACTCCACCGACTCACTGATCGTACTACAAGGTGACTCAACTAGGGCCAACACGGGGTGGAAGTGTGGTACTCACGCCCATTTGGAGAAGATGCTGGACGCAAGCTCTTCTGGAGTATATGCTGTGTTGCACACAAACGAGTTGCCCCTGCGTCACCTTATCACCAGCATCGACGGGCCCTACCTCATCTGACACTGGCTTCACGGTCCAGTGTGCAGTCTGCTATCCCAGCGTGAATGAATACAGTACAACGCAGAGTTCAGAGGAGTACCAGGCAGTGAAGATCTCACGGAGATACCGGAGTATATCCTGGTCAACATGTCCACTGACCAGCAGGTCTCCTACCAGCTGGACCAGGCTGTGAAGCGGGCGTTCTCCCGTCAGAGCTGCAGGAGATCAAGTGTGGCAGGTGTCCCACTCCAGATGCTCACCATAGCCCAGTCGCTCGTGTACATGTGGACCAGAAAGCATGTGACTGACTGGCAAAGAACTGAACACCCTGGAAATCCTAGTCAAGTACTGCCTGCAGGTGTAATTCAAACTCTACTACGACATCAAGGTTCACCACAGACTAGAGGACGGCCCCAAGCACATCCTCACGCAGCTCAGAGTGATGAGGTCGCAGCCCATGAAGGTTCAAACAGCTGTGACCTTCTACGTGCGAACAGGAGCATGGTTCGCACACTCAGAATGTGTCCTCCTCTCGCTGATGGCGAGTCAGAGTGAGGACGACCGCAGGTTCGCCGTGACCAAGATTTTGAAGCTGAGGGCTGGCGAGGAGTATGGGGACACCAGTGTAAGACCTCGCATCACACCCAAGCTGAATTTGTCAGCCACCAGCTTGCAGACACTGATCAGCTGGCAGCCTGTCCAGGTGCACGAGCCGGCATTCACCTGTTCACTGTCCAGGGATCAGATCCAGGAGATCCTGGTCAAGCCGTACGAGGTTCCGGTGTTCTCTATCCACACTCAGAGCACCGAAAGAGTCGTGAAGCAGGTGACAGAGGATGCGGCAGCAGTGGTGGGGCAGCAGGCCAGAGACGGGTTCATCCGGGCTCGGGCCCACCACCGGGAACCAATGCCCTGCTTCAGTCTAAAAAGGACATCATGGACACGTTCTAGGCCAACGTAGAGGCTGTGACACTGTGATGTAGTGCCTGATGAACCAACTGTTCAGAAAAGAGCTTACCACGCTAGTTATTTTGGAACTCATATTGGTGCATGATGCAATACACATGACCAACCGGACACTGCGTACTCATTTAAGCATTATTCGATAAGGGTGCAATATAAAAGTGCGATTTTGCATAGTAAGAATTGCTCAATGCAAAATGGAATTAGATAAATCGTCTTAGAATTCCATTTTACATAGGAAATTGGCATGCCAAAGTTGAGAAAAAGAATTTTTGTTATACGGCGTACCCTAATCTCCATCCTTGGGGTGGAGTTTGACGCGGGACTGACCTTCACCAGTCATGCCAGGAGAGTTGCTAAAAACTCGGCCTGGAGACTCAGCTGTTTCCGGTGCATCTCCCACCTTCTAACCTTCTAGATACCAAGGGGTTGAGGTCTTGTACAAGGCTCAGGTACGTCCCCTAATGGAATACTCCCCCCTAGCATGGTCTTTCTGCCGCCCTCTTACCTGGCCACACTAGTAACCGCGTCCAGAGAAGAGCCCAGCGACTGGTCAACGATAACGTCCCCACCACGCGCCTGACTCCTTCCAACCCCTCCAGGATCGCAGGGATGTGGCAGGTTTTATGTGTCATGCACAAGCACTAAATCTCCACAGCCCCCCTGGCAGCCATCAAGCTCCCCAGGCCCGCCCGCCGGGCCGCCCCCTTTTTTTTCCTCCACCCGTGTCGCCCCACACAGACAGGAGCAAATGACTGTGCCCTTCTCCAGGACAAAGCACCACCTACGTTCCTATCTTACCACCGCTACGGCGTCTGTGGAACCAGTTTAGTTCACCAAAAACCGACCTCCACCACTACAACTCGCTACAAGACTTTAAGCGGGGGTGAACAGCTGTTGATGGCCCTAAATTATTATTAATATAAAATGTTCTAGTTTTATATATCGTATGTAGCTAAGATAGGTCTAGTATAAAACCTAGAGCTTTAGCTCTAATAACACCAAATGTACTAAGTTTTACACGAGAGAGAGAGAGAGAGAGAGAGAGAGAGGAGAAGAGAGAGAGAGAGAGAGAGAGAGAGAGAGAGAGAGAGAGAGAGAGATTGGCCATGTAGTTTTGTACATACGAACATATTACATATAGTGTAAAGCGCAGGTCCAATAAGCCGAAGGTTTTTATAGGACCTGAAAGCTATAATACATAATAACATAGCAAGTGACTGGTCAGGCTTTTGAAAATATAACATTTTATGGATGATAATATGGAAGTTAACAATAGTAAACCAATCTTTTAATGCATCAAGATAGAGAGGAGAGGAGAGAGAGAGAAGAGAGAAGGAGAGGGAGGAGAGAAGAGAGAGAGAGAGAAGAGGAGATGAGAGAGAGAGAGAGAGAGAGAGAGAGAGAGAGAGAGAGGCAGAGCGAGGCGAGAGCGAGAGCGCGAGCGAGAGCGAGAGCGAGAGCGAGAGCGAGAGCGAGAGAGAGAAAAAAAAAATAGGAGGGATGAAATAGTGGCAAGGAATGAAGAGCTGTAGGAACGATATACAGACAGGTTCAGGAGGAAGGCGAGGCAGTCATTCCCAAGGGCGAGATGATGATAGGGAAGGCGATGTACACATGGCTTAATAGACGCTTCAATAAAAAGGACAGAAAAAAAACTTAACCCCTTCACGCCTAGATCTTTCCTTTGCTTTAAATAATTGTCTGTTGTCGAGCCATTAAATTACGAAAAGTACTGATAACGCAATTAGTTAGTGCACAAGAACTAAAACAGTTTATAATCTATAACTATTGCTTATGTTCACTAAAAATCGTCTAATGGTAGCTAAATTACAATGGAAATTACGTTCTGGGTCTCAAGGGGTAAATAGATGCTTAAATAAAAGAGAAATAGAAATAGAAACTTACAGAAAAAGTGAACGAAACGGAGAAAAAAAATAATGAAACAGCATTTTTTCAAACAAAGTGAAAGGAATGCTTGGAAATAATAGCATAAAAGCAACAACAAGAGTTAGGAAATATATACGTAAATGAAAAAAAGTTAAGGTTTGAGTGATAAGTTGAGGAAAGGGTAAAAGGATGGTCGAGGGGATGAGGGGAAGAGGAAGAGGCAAGGGGATGCGGTAAGGTTTTTAGTAAGAGGGGAACAGGGAGCGATGGATAAGAATCTAGGGCACGCCTCTCGCTCATCGGCTGCAAATTACGAGAGATTCATAAAGAAAAAAAGTTGACGGAGGAGGTGAAAGGGGACGACGGGTGACAGGGATTAGAATGAAGTCAGGATACCCCAGTCTGAGGACAGACAGACAGGGATTAGAATGAAGACAGGATACCCCAGTGTGAGGACAGACAGGGATTAGAATGAAGACAGGATACCCCAGTGTGAGGACAGACAGGGATAGAATTGACGACAGGATACCCCCAGTGGTGATGAAGACAGGGATTAATGAAGACAGGAATACCGCCAGTGTGAGGACAACAGGGGATTAGGAATGAAGTCAGGATAACCCCATGTGAGGACAGACAGATCAGGGATTGAATGAAGTCGATACCCCAGTGGGAAGGACAGAACAGACAGGATTAGAATGAAGACGATACCCAGTGTGAGACAACAGACAGGGCTTAAATGAGACCAAGGATACCCCAGTGTGATTACGACAGGGTTAGATGAAGTCCAGGATACCCCAGTTGTGAGGACAACAGACAGGGGATTAGAATGAATCAGGATACCCCAGTGTGAGGACAGACAGACAGGATTAAGAATGAAGAACAGGATACCCAGTGGTGAGGACAGACGACAGGATAGATGAGCAGGTACCCCAGTGTGAGGACAAGACAGGGATTAGAATGAAGACGGATACCCCAGTGTGAGGACAGGACCGGGATATTAGAGGAAATCAGGCTAACCCCATTGTGGGAACAGACAGACAGGGATTAGAATGCAGTCAGGATACCCCCCAGTGTGATGACAGACAGACAGGGATTAGAATGAAGACAAGGATAACCCCAGTGTGAGATAGACAGGGATTAGAATGGAAGTCAGGATACCCCAGTCTGAGGACAGCAGACAGGGATTAGAATGAAGACAGGATACCCAAGTGTGAGGCCGACAAGGGATTAGAATGAGTCAGGATACCCAGTCTGAGACGACAGACAGGGATTCGAAATGAAGAGGATACCCAGTGTGAGGACAGACAGGGGATTAGAATGAAGTCAGGATACCCACAGTCTGAGGACAGACAGACAGGGATTAGAATGAAGACAGGTATACCCCAGTGTGAGTACAGACAGGGATTTAGAAGGAAGTCAGGATACCCCAGTCTGAAGGAACAGACATACAGGGATTAGAATGAAGACCAGGGATACCCCAGTGTGAGGACAGACCAGGGATTAGAATTGAAGACAGGATCCCAGTGTGAGGACGACATGGATTTAAATGAAGTCAGGATACCCCAGTCTGAGGACCAACGACAGGATTAGAATGAAGACAGGATAACCCCAGTGTGAGGACAGACATGGATTAGAAGAAGACAGGATACCCAGTGTGAGGACAGACAGGGATAATGAAGACAGGATACCCCAGTGTGATGAACAGACGGGGCTTTATAATGAAGTCATGATCCCCAGTGTGAGACAGACACCCCACCCGGGATTAGATGAAGACAGGAATACCCCAGTGTGAGGCAGACGGGATTAGAATTGAAAAGGATACCCCAGTGTGAAGACAGACGGGGATTTAATAAGTCAGGATACCCCGTGTGAGAACAGACAGACAGACAGACGACGGGGATTAAATGAGAAAGATACCCCAGTGTGAGGACAGACGGGGATTAGAATGAAGTTCAGGGATACCCCGTGTGAGGAAGACGGGATTAGATAAGACAGGATACCCCAGTGTAGGAAAAGACAGACAGGGATTAGAATGAAGTCAGGATACCCACATGTTAGGACAGACTGGGGATTAGAAATGAAGACAGGATACCCCAGTGTGAGGACAGACGGGGATTATAAATGAAGACAGGATACCCCAGTGTGAGGACAGACGGGGATAGAATGAAGAAAGGATCCCCAGTGTGAGGACAGACAGGGATTAGAATGAAGTCAGATACCCCAGTGTTGAGGACAGACGGGATTATAATGAAGTCAGGATCCCCGTGTGAGGACAGACGTGGATTAGAATGAAGAAAGGATACCCCAGTGGTGAGGACAGACATGGATTATAATGAAGACGGATACCCCATGTTAGGACAGACAGACAGGGATTAGAATGAAGACAGGATACCCCAGTGTGAAGGACAGACCAGAGGGATTTAAATGAAGACAAAGGATCCCAAGTATGAAGACCGACAGACAGACAGGGATTAGAATGAAGAAAGATACTCCAGTGTGATGACAGCAGGGATTAGAATGGCCCAACAGGATACCCCCAGTGTTAGGACGACGGTGATTATAATGAAGACATGAATACCCCAGTGTAGGTCAAACAGACAGGGATAGATGAAGACAGGATCCCCCATTGTGATGACCGAACAGACAGGGATTCGAATAAGACAGATACATCAGTGTGAGGACAGACGGGATTAATGAAAGTCAGGATACCCCATCTGAAGACAGAATTAGACAGGGATTAGAATGAAGGACAGGATCACCATGTGAGGACAGACGGGGGGGGGATTAAATGAAGACAAAGGATCCCCTGTGGTGAGGACGACAGACAGGGATTAGAATGAAGACGATACCACCAGTGTGAGAACAGACGGGGATTATAATGAAGACAGGATACCCCAGTGTGAGGACAGCAGGGAATAGAAATGAAGACAGGATACCCCATTGGAGCAACAGACAGGGATTTAGAATGAAGAAAGGATACCCCATGTGAGGACGACAGGGATTAGAATGCGACAGGATTACCCCAGTGGCGAAGACAGACAGACAGGGATTAGAAATGAAGAAAGGATACCCCAGTGGGAGGACAGTACCGGGATTAGATTGAAGACAGGATACCCCAGTGTTGAGGACAGACGGGGATTATAATGCAGAAAGATACCCCAGTGTGAGAACAGACAGAACAGGGATTATACAGAAGTCAGGACATCCCCCGTGTGATGCAGACACAGGATTAGAATGACGACAGGATCCCCCGGTTTGAGGACAGACGGGGATTAAATGAAGAACAGGATACCCCCAGTGTGAGGACAACATACTGGATTAGAATGAACAAGGATACCCCAGTGTGAGGACGACGGGGGATTAGAATGAGACAGGATACCCCAGTGTGAGGACAGACACAGGGGATTTATAATGAAGACAGGGGGATACCCATTGTGAAGGACAGACTGGGAATTATACTGAGACGATACCCAGTGTGAGGACAGACAGACCAGGGATTAGAATGAAGACAGGATACCCCATGTGAGGACAGAAACAGGGATTAGAATGAGACAGGATCCCAGTGTGAAGAACAGACAGACAGGGATTAGAATGAAGAAAGGATAACCCCAGTGTGAGAAACAGCCAGGATTAGAAGAAGACGAAGGATACACCCAGTGTAGGACAGACGGGGAATTATAATGAAGACAGGGTACCCCCGTGTGAGGACAGACAGACAGGGATTAGAATGAAGACAGGATACCCCAGTTGAGGACAGACAGAGGGTTAGAATGAAGACAGGTACCCCAGTGTGAGGACAGACCAGGGATTAGAATGAAGACAGGATACCCCAAGTGGAGGACAAAACAGACAGGGATTAGAATGAGACAGGATCCCCAGGGGGACCAGACGGATTAGAATGAAGACAGGATACCCCATGTGAGGACAGACAGGGATTAAAATTTAAGACAGGATACCCCAGTGGGGGGACAGACGGGATTAGAATGAAACAGGATACCCCAGTTTGGGGAACGACGGGATTAGAATGAAGACAGGATACCCCATGTAAAAGGACAGACATCAGGATTAGATGAAGACAGGATACCCCAGTGTGAGGACCAGCAGGGATAGAATGAAGACAGGATACCCCGGTGAGGCAACGGGGATTAGAATGAAGACAGGTACCCCAGGTGAGGACAGACGGGTTTAAAATAAAGAACAGGATACCCCAGTGTGAGTCAGACGGGGGATTAGAATGAAGACAGGATACCCCAGTGTGAGGACAGACGACAGGATTAGAATGAAGACAGGATACCCCAGTGGTGAGGACGACAACGGGTTTTAAAGAATGAAGACAGGATACCCCAGTGTGAGGACAGACGGGTTTAAAATGAAGACAGGATCACCAGTGTGAGGACGAGACAGGGTTTAGAATGAAGACAGGATACCCCATTGGAAGGACAGACAGTGGATTAAAATGAAGACAGGATACCCAGTGTGAGGACAGACGGGATTAGAATGAAGACAGGATACCCCATGTGAGGACAGACCGTATTAGAATAAAGGGACAGGATCCCCATGTGAGGACAGACAGGGATTATAATGAAGACAGGATACCCCAGTGTAAAGACAGACAGGGATTAGAATGAAACAGGATACCCCAGTGTAGGGACAGACAGGGATTAGATGAAGACAGGATACCCCAGTTGAGGACAGACAGGATTAGAATAAAGACAGGATACCCCAGTGAGGACAGACCGGGATTAGAATGAAGACATGATCCCCAGTGTGGGGACCGACGGGGATTAGATGAAGACAGGATACCCCAGTTGTGAGGACAGACGGATTAGAATGAAGGCAGGATACCCCAGTGTGAGGACAGACAGGGATTAGAATGAAGACAGGATACCCCAGTGTGAGGACAGACAGGGATTAGAATGAAGACAGGATACCCCAGTGTGAGGACAGACAGGGATTAGAATGAAGACAGGATACCCCAGTGTGAGGACAGACAGGGATTAGAATGAAGACAGGATACCCAGGTGAGGACAACAGGGATTAG